>OW818030.2:134722064-134729564 GCA_942486065.2 Calliphora vomitoria | reverse complement strand
ATCCATATCCATAAATTGTTATGAAATAGTATATTAATTTTTTTTATTATCAATATTATCTGTAAGTTTGTTTGATTATTATTTTATACATATAATTATTTTTGTAGACTGATCATTTTTGTTCGTATTTATTCTATTATATTAAATAAATCAATGTTTATATTTAGGATTTATATATGAAATTTAATGCTTATTATTTGAAAATGCAAGGTTAAAAGTAAAGAGGTAATGGTGTGAATTGTGGTGAATTGGTAAGTTTGCTTCAAGGGACTTCTAGAATTCACAAGGAAGGTGACCAGAAGTCAAGGATGACTGAAATACTGTCATACTAGGGGAGGGCAACCTTCGAGGACAATTCCAACTCTGTCACTATGTAAAATCCTGATCGTCATAGCATATGTAAGAATTCCTACTGTCGTAAGTCCGTCCGTTACAATTAGATTTACAACCTAAGTGTTCTGTCCAATGTTTTATGTATTTTCCCGGCACGAAACTTTTTAAATGTGCACAAATCTAGTGGAAAGAACCACCCCCAAACCGACGAGCTCAAGCCGTGCTAAGACCAGCGTGCCACATTCCACTACTTCAATGGTTCGTCACATTTTGGCGCCCAACGTATGAGCATTTTTTTTAAAAAAAAAAAAAAAAATGCCGTACAAGTCAATATCGAAATCTTTAAGGAAAAAAACGCAAGTCCCGGAAGATGTTTCATGTAATACGTCATGCCTGCGTAGCGGCGATTTTTTTTCCAAAAAGGTTTAAATATTGAAGAACGGATTAGTTCAAATCGAATTGAATCAATTGGAGTAAGTCATAAACATAATGATTATAAAGTCAATAGTTTATTTGCGACTCCAATAGATACAAAGAGAGGAGGCCTATGAAATTCAATAAATGTAGTATTGTCCTGTGATTTGTCTAACTATTGCGTCAGTACAAATACGATTTGTAAACCGAATTAAAACACCTTATTCACATATGCAAAATTTTACTTAGTTTTCTGAAAGAAAACAAAAATGTAATAATTTTATTTAAGACAAAAGAAAAATTATGTATACATAGCATTTAACTTATGATTAAATTCATAAAAACTTAAAATGCTTAAAATACTTAATAAATTTTGTTGAAATGGAGATTAAAAGAATAAACCACACCTTACCAATCACGTGTCGATTCACACCAAACCGCTATCCTGAAAACAGAAAATCAAAAAGATCAATTAAAACAACATATTTCTTATATTTGAAGAATATTTAAATCTATAATATATTTTTATAAAATCAAATTAAAGATCTGAATTAATTGAACTAACTTAACTAAAATATTATTTAGAATATTTACTAATACTTATATAGTTTTGTTTCGTTTATGTATTGTAGATGTATATATAATACTCTAAAACACTAATTTTGTTATTTCGTACAAGTACTCATGTTTTCATACTTATAAAACATATATTTATTTTCAATTCATCACTTTAAAATACTATTTTGTTTATCATGTGTTAGATTCTCTTAACAAATCAAGTTTGTTACCCAAGTCTTTTGTTTTGTTTGTTTATCTTCACACAACAAAACAAGACATTTGTTTAACTATTTTATTTTAGGTTTATTACTTTGTTACAACTCGTTTTACTTAAAAATATTATGGTTCAGATCCAAAAGGTTAATTTAAGGTGAATCTTAGTTTTTTTTAGTTTTAGTAGCTTTCGTGAATATCAGTTTTAGACTTCTTTCTTTTTGTTTTGGGTTAATATTCCTACTGTTAAAATGGAAGGACGAGATTTAAGATCCAAAAACAAAAACCAGGGTCAGAATAGATCAACACCAGCAAGAACAGCAGCAAATACCAATACTGTCCGTACTACAACAACGACAACAAATACTATCCCAACACTAATGTCTTTAGCTTTTCCACAAATACCGGTGACAAACCAACAAACGACATCATCACCAAACACAGATGGGACTATAACGTCACCTCAGTATAGTTCACAGTTCGCTCAAGAAATTAGGGAACAATATAATTCCCAACGCGTATTAAATTTGAATCAAAACGTAGGAGTGGGAAATGAAACCGTAATAAACAATGACGGTCTAACGCTACGCGATTACGTCAGTGCATCGGTTGGCGCATCAGAAGCAGCCATAATGACACAAGTCAAAGAAACACTCCAACAACTAGTTCCACAAATAGTTCGAGAAGTTGTCAGAACAGAACGTAATTGCTCGTTTGATTCCATAAACATAACACCAAGTCAGCCAACACAGATAAGAAACCTGGAAGAACATTCGCATACTAGGCCACAAGAGATTTCAAATCACCAACAACAACCATACCAACAACAGCCACAACAACAACCTTTTACATTTCAAAATGTGCAGTCCTTTCAACGAATAAACACACCACTAGAATTGGAAAAATGGGGGATAAAGTTCGATGGGAGCCGTAAATCGTTCACCGTAGAAGACTTCGTATTCCGAGTAGAATCCTTGCAATTGGACTACAACTGTCCCATGGCGACTCTGATGAAAGGGTTTCATCACTTATTATCTGGGAGCGCACACGAATGGTTTTGGACATTTCGTCGAGAGAATCCATATTGTGAATGGCCCCAATTGAAATATAATCTGATCCGCAAGTTTCGAAGATTCGAAAGCGACTCCGAAATACAGAGATGTATTATGGAAAGAAGACAAAATCCCTCGGAGTCCTCAGAAGCATTTATCGGGGAAATTATTGCTCTTAAAAACCAACTTAGCAGAGATATAAGAGAACAAGAACTAGTGAGAATTGTCAAAGATAACCTTAAGGACGGCATCTACCAACTCATATACCCTATAAATATCCATAGCTTCGATCATCTATTGGAAGAGTGTAGAAGAGCAGAAAGAAATATCTTTAAAAGAAATAACCATCGTCCATATAACAATAGGCGTGTAAACGAAGTAGAATTCGAAGAAATAACTAACGACATTGAGGCAATCAAATTAAACACACCCAGACAATTGATCTGCTGGAATTGTAAAATCGTAGGACATTCGTTTGTAGATTGCAACTCAGAACAGAGGAACCTATTCTGTTACAAATGTGGGTTCGAGAATGTGATAACGCCCAAATGTCCTAGATGCTCGGGAAACAAGCAGTAGAACATGGCGAGAACTGGGGCGGCATGTTCGTAACAAAACCAGTAAAACATCCACTAAAACCAATATTATCAAACAACAATAATCAACTCAACAACAAATTAAAAACCATATACGAAAATTTAAAGAAAAATATAGCTAAAGAAAATAACCGAACATCTAATGACTATGGGGAAAACAATATGAGTTTGAGAAATGAACAAAACCCTAAGATACACAATATCGCTAAATTTAATGTAAAAATACCAATGGTCAATAAGTTTTCGACATATGACCAACGTTTGGCAAATTACGAAAAAGTCCGTAAGAGGATATTTCAAGATTTTGTCCCGAAAGAAAATGAAAGAATCAAGAAGACTAGGGACAGATATAACAATAGAAAAACAGAGAGAAAAGAAATCGCGTCAACTCGTTTAGATTCGGACACAGACATTCGACCATACATGGACCTAGAAATTAATGGTATAACTTTGAAAGGACTCATGGACAGTGGGGCCTCTATAAGTTGTTTAGGAAAAAATTGTTTAGAAAACGTTAGAAAAATGGCATGTAAAATTTTGGATTTCAAATCATCAATTAGAACAGCTGATGGTAATGGTCATCAGATAGTAGGAAAAGTAAAGGTTTTGGCTAAAATAGGTTTGAAAGAAAAAGAAATCTTACTATACTTAGTACCCAATTTACAGCAAGAACTGATCTTAGGATACGATTTTTGGAAAAATATTGGAATAAGAATTTGTACCCGAAGTGAATATATTAACGAAATCTCACAGGAAGTAGAAGACAACAGCAAAATTCATCAATTGAGTGCACAACAACAACAAATTCTGGATGAAGTTAAAAATTATTTTAAATGTTACACAAAATATGGTTTGGGGAAAACGAGTTTAGAAACACACGTCATAGAAACAGGTGATGCAACACCAAAGAAGATGCGGTACTATCCCGTAAGCCCAGCTGTACAGAAACTAACATATGCAGAACTGGATAGAATGTTAGAACTAGATGTTATCGAAATTGCGAAAGAAGCTGAATGGAACAACAGAACTACGCTAGTTATTAAACCGAACAAAAACAGATTGTGTTTGGATGCGAGGGAACTAAACAAGGTAACGAAAAAGGATGCGTACCCCCTTCCAAACATTGACGGCTTGTTAGCACGATTAGGAGATACTCACTATATATCGGCCATAGACCTAAAGGATGCATTTTGGCAGATTCCTCTTGAGGAATCAAGCCGGCCTAAAACAGCGTTCACGGTTCAAGGTAGGCCACATTACCAATTTAAGGTAATGCCATTCGGCTTGTGCAACGCTGCACAACGCCTATGTCGACTGATGGACAAAGTGGTACCATCTGAACTGAAGGACAAGATCTTCGTTTACTTGGATGATCTTCTAGTTGTGTCAAGCGATTTCGAAAGCCATATGGAATTATTGAAAGTCATAGGAGAGAGACTAACAGCTGCAGGATTGACGATAAACATGGAAAAATCAAAATTTTGCCATAAGGAACTGAAATATCTCGGTTACATTGTGGGAGGTGGAATGCTTAAGCCAGATAGAGGAAAAGTCGAAGCCATTTTGAATATAAATCCGCCGAAAACAGCAAAGGACGTTAGAAAATTCTTGGGTACAGTAGGATGGTACCGTAGATTTCTATATGACTTTTCTACAATTACAGCACCTTTAACTGATACACTTAAAAAGTCAGCAAAGTTTGTATTAACACCAGAAGCTAGAACAGCATTTGAGGATCTAAAACAACGCTTGGTGTCTAGTCCAATTCTTTCGAGTCCAGACTTCGAAAAACATTTCTATGTACAATGCGATGCATCTAATGTCGGAATAGGAGCTGTTTTATTTCAGAAAGATGAAAACGATGGAGAGCATCCCATAGAGTACTTCTCGAAAAAACTAAATACCGCCCAGAAGAACTACTCTACCACGGAAAAGGAGTGTTTAGCCGTAGTGTTAGCCATCGAGAAATTTAGACAATATATAGAGCTAATGGACTTTACGGTAATTACCGATCACTCTTCTTTGAAATGGTTAATGAGACAGCAGGATCTTAATGGACGATTAGCCAGGTGGAGCTTAAAGCTACAAGGATTCAAATTCAACATTGAACACCGAAAAGGCTCAAAAAACGTCGTACCAGACATGTTATCCAGGCTTGACATGGAAGAAATCCACATACTAAATTTTGATTCGGAAGAATTCAAAAACCCACAATATCTGTCATTAATCGACACCATAACGCAAAATCAAGAGAGATTACCAGATATTAAAATTTTAGAACATGTAATATATAAAAAAGTAAAATTCAACAGAGAGGATGAAGAATACGAGAATAACTGTTGGAAAATATGGTTACCTGACGGATTAAAGGACGACATTATTAAAAAGTCTCATGTAGAAAACACATCACATGGAGGGACAGCAAAAACTCTATTCAATATTAGGGAATTTTTCTACTGGCCGTCGATGGTAAAAGACATCCGAAATTATGTAAGAACTTGCGAAGTTTGCAAAGAAATAAAACACCCCAAGCAAATTTTAAGGCCACTTATGGGTAAAGAAGTCGTTACGCAAAGGCCTTTTCAAAAAATCTACGTAGATTTTCTGGGTCCATATCCAAGAACTAAATCTGGTAATGTGTTTATCTTTATAGTGTTAGACCACAAAACGAAATTTGTACTACTTAAAGCAATGGCGAAAGCGTCTACTAAAGCGGTGAACAAATTTCTAACGGATGAAGTTTTTTACAAATTCGGTGTACCTGAACAACTGCACTCGGACAACGGCAAACAATTTACTTCTAAAGTGTTTCAAGAGTTATTGCAAATGTTCGGAGTGAAACACATCAGAACACCTATATACGCACCTCAAGCTAATGCGAGTGAAAGGGTTAATCAATCCATATTATCAAGTATACGTAGCTATCTGCTAGAAGACCAATCCAGATGGGATGAAAATCTGAGCAAAATCGAAAGTTCTCTAAGATCAAGTGTACATGCGTCGACGGGCGTAACACCATATTTTGCGTTGACGGGATATAATATGATCACACACGCTGATGCATACGAAATAATGAGAAAACTTAACTGTGCAGAAGATGGTGAAACCCTAATACTACCGAAGTCAGGACAAATGCAAATAATCCACCAAAAGATGCAAGAGAAAACGCATTTAGCTTATGAAAGAAACGTCAAATCGTACAACAAACGGGGAAAAATCATAAATTTTAAAGAGGGTCAAGAAGTCTATCGCAAAAACTTTATACAAAGTAATTTCTCGAAGGCAATTAACGCAAAGTTGTGTAAACCATGGCTAAAATGCCGTATACGTAAAAAAATTGGCCAAAACCAATATGAAGTTGAAAATTTAAACGGACATCTGATCGGTGTTATACATGCTCAACACTTAAAGCAATAGTCACAACAGTCCTCTTAAATGAATTTAGTTTCTTTGTAAATATCCGATATATAACTTTTCACATAACTAACAAACTAAACTACCTCAACAAGCCATTCTATTTAAGATGAATAAATAAATTCAAATACATTTCAAACTAAAACGATTAAAAAAAAAAAAAAAAAAATGTATGTACCTACTCACCTGAAATTAGCTAATGCAATGGTAAACTGCTGTTGAACTCAACGTTGCTATATGATACAACAACAGGCTTTCATGTTAAAAAAGATGTGCAACTGCTCAATATTGAAAGTTTAGGCACCAAATAGGTATAATATCAGTAACAGGCTGAACACTAAAAGAAAAAAATGTTAATACAGATTTGTCTTAAGAAAAATAAACATAAATTTGATACACATTGACTTGGTTTTGAACACCACCACCTTTTCCATGTAGCGAAATTCGTTTTAAAAAAGTTAGTTCCATACACCAAAACATAAAGACCGCAGCTATCCATACATGACCTGCAATGACAGGAAAAATGAGGTTCATTTGCCCGCGTATTCAAATTGCAGCACTTACGTACACTTTCTGTCTGACTCTTGTTTCACTTCCTTTGATGGTCATGCAACACTATAGCGACATAAGGTTTACTTAAAGGCTCAGGTCATCATTTCATAGTCATTTATTTATTTACCATATTATTAAAGCAAACCAATGATCAGACTCGTTCCCGGACTGCGTTCATTTCCCAGCTTTTGTCTCTCCACGGGTATCGAGACAATAGCAGGCTTTGTGACGGTAACGTTGTCTTGACAATAAAATAAACACATTTTGCTGGACTTATCTTCAAAACCAATAGAATATTAAACAACACTTTATTTTTCTTGATTTTTTTTGCTGTTGGTTGAAACGTAAACAAACAAATAATAATCAGC
>OW818030.2:134347064-134719564 GCA_942486065.2 Calliphora vomitoria | reverse complement strand
TTAAAATACCAATTGAATAAAATAAACATAATAACAATAATAATACAAATTATAAACAGAGATTAACAAAAAAATAACAGATGATTCAAATCTCATAATAGTTTTTTTTTTAAAAAAACTATTGTTATATTATAATTTGTCTTAAGTATATTTAAACAATAAAATTGTTAACTGATTTAGTTATAAATCCATATCCATAAATTGTTATGAAATAGTATATTAATTTTTTTTATTATCAATATTATCTGTAAGTTTGTTTGATTATTATTTTATACATATAATTATTTTTGTAGACTGATCATTTTTGTTCGTATTTATTCTATTATATTAAATAAATCAATGTTTATATTTAGGATTTATATATGAAATTTAATGCTTATTATTTGAAAATGCAAGGTTAAAAGTAAAGAGGTAATGGTGTGAATTGTGGTGAATTGGTAAGTTTGCTTCAAGGGACTTCTAGAATTCACAAGGAAGGTGACCAGAAGTCAAGGATGACTGAAATACTGTCATACTAGGGGAGGGCAACCTTCGAGGACAATTCCAACTCTGTCACTATGTAAAATCCTGATCGTCATAGCATATGTAAGAATTCCTACTGTCGTAAGTCCGTCCGTTACAATTAGATTTACAACCTAAGTGTTCTGTCCAATGTTTTATGTATTTTCCCGGCACGAAACTTTTTAAATGTGCACAAATCTAGTGGAAAGAACCACCCCCAAACCGACGAGCTCAAGCCGTGCTAAGACCAGCGTGCCACATTCCACTACTTCAATGGTTCGTCACAAATAATAGTGGTTAATACAAAATAGAAGTTAATGGATACTTACACAGTTGTTGTATATTAGGGATTGCATTTAATTGCAAATTATATTAATTACGGAAGATTTTTTAAAAAATTTAATTATAAAAATTAATTTTATATGCATTTGTAAACAGTTTTATTATTTTTGTAGTCTTAATCGCAATAATTAATGTGTGATTATGATTTCGATTATAAACAATTTGCTATTCCTATTGTATACACAGCAGTTTTGGTAGGAATTCTGACAGTTTATGGCGATGATGCAAAAACACAAATGGTTTTATTTATTTAAAGTGGAATAAAAATTGGGATTAAAATAATAATCATAATCAATTTTTAATTTTAAGCCTGTAATAAATTTAAAAATTGATTATGAATAAGGCCTATTAAATCATTAAATATAAAGTTTAAATAAGAAAAAACATTACAAACTGAATTCGCTATATGTTTTCATTTGTTTAAAGTTTATAAAATATCTACATATTGTATATAATTGCGCATATATATATGTTTACAATTCACGCAATTAATAAATAAATTTATCTTCATTATGTAATAAAACACCCCTGTACCTTGTTTTAAAATACCGGTAACGTATCCATAAGGATAAAGCAGTTTTCAATTGATAAATAAGTTCATGTGATAAGGCAGTGTATTAATTTATTGCATTTGGCAACACCTTACAAAATCAGCTGGAAAAATAAATTAATAATATACACACCGCTTTTTGTTGTGATTTAAATAAAAACACCTCCAATCTGTCTGGAGCAATCGTTTATAGTTTTTTGTTTATATTCGGTAAATCTTCTGAATTTGTCTAAATGTATGGACCAAAAAAACAGTAAAAGGTAAAAATAAACAATTATATTTTCCAACTTTTATTACGACTCCCTTTATGTTATTAGACCCTGGCGCAAACTGGTCAAAAAGTTGCAAAGGAAAAACAGAAGACAAAAGATGGCTCGTCAAAGAGACAAAGAATTGGAAGAAGGTAAGCTTAAACATTTTACTAATATTCAGTATAATACTTACAATTTTAAATTTCCCCTATAAGCTGAATTGGAAGAACAGAAAGACCCCTTATACGAGTCTTGGTTGGAATATAAAGCTGAAGTCGAACGTCAACAATTGTTGGCCGAAGAAAATGAACGCCAACTACAGGAAGAGCAGTGGCTGCGCAGGGAACTCTTGGCCCAAGAACAATTCCGAAAAGATGAATTAAAAAGACAAGCTGAAGAAGCCAAATTAGAAGCTGAAAGACAAAAACAGGCAGAGGAGTTAAACAAGCTGCAGGAACAACGCCAGAAAAAACGTGAAGAGCTAAAGTTACAGGCGGAAAAAGAGATCAAAGAATTAGATGATATCATGAGAAATATGCAGGAATATTTGGATGACTGTACCATGAAAACCCCTATAATATTAGAACGTATTATGGAATCCAGACCTGGAGGGATATCCTGTGAATTTTTTGATAAAACTAATTGCTGTGGTTACGGCCCCAACTGTTCGTTTAATCACAAACGTCCTTATTTATCAAAAATTATACTAATTAAGCACTTCTTTCAACATCCTCTACTGGAGCAACAAGAACATGACGAATACTCCAGGTCTGATAGTGAATTAGAGTTGAGTGAACGCGATTTACGTGAGGCATATGATGAATTCTGTGAAGATGTATGGCCAGTTTTAGAAGAGTTTGGTACTATTATCAACTTTCGTACAACGCGCAATGTGCGTGCTCATTTGAGGGGTCATGTTTTTGTAGAGTATGCTGACAAAAGGTAAGTTATTCGTGTATAATCCTCAAGTATTGATTAGAACTGAGAAGAAATAATATAAACATTTATAGATCCGCCTTGAAGGCTTTTGTAAATCTTCAAAATCGTTATTATGCTTCGAAAAGAATGAGTGTTGAATTTTCCAATATACGTCTATGGCGTTCAGGAGTTTGTGGTATGAGCTTCGTATCCTTTTTAACCAACTTTATTTATTTATCGAGATTCAGATATGGTTTTTTAAATTAATTGTTAAATTCTAATAATTTTATTACTATTTCCTTAACTTTTATTTCGTGATTTTCCTAAAGGCTTATCGTTAGGTCGCAAATGTCCCAAGGGTACTAAATGCAATTTTTTCCATTTAATGAAAAATAAGAGCAATAAATACAACAGGCACATTGATAATCCGGATAGATATCCAGATAAAGGGGTTAAATCATTAAGTCAGACACCACAAATAATGAGGTAGGAATTTAAAATTAATTTAAGAGAATTGTAACACTTAATTCTATTTTAATTTGTAGCATGAACACCACAGATTCCCATAAAAATCAAAGTATAGAATCCCGTAATTGGCGTTGGTCGGAAACTCCAGAAATTGAAATTAAATCTGCAAAAAAACCAACAAACTTCAGAGATATTAGCAAAGCAAAATCTAAATACTCTGATAGTCCAAAAAATCACTCAACTAGCTCACAATCACGTAAATCTTCACACCGACGATCTAGATCTAAAAGTCCAAATTCTCGCTATAACAAACATGCCAAAAGATCAACATCAAATTCTAGTCACGATGAAACATCAAGAAAATCTAGATCAAACAGTCCATATTCTTCCCACCATAAAAATAAAACTACTCCAACAGATAATCATAGATCTCACAAGAAAACAAGAGTTAACAGTCCAAGTTCAAGGCATAAACATCGGCGGCATTCAAAATCTCCCACTGAAACATATAAAGCAAAATCTATGAAATATAAATAAGCAAAAATTTCAAGGTAAGAACGATTTATTACATTACACAGGTAGATTATAACATCCTAAGAATAATTATCAGGGATAATTAAAATTTGAATTCATAAAAGAATAACAGCAAGTTGTTAAAAATAAATTATAATTATTTTTATCTTTATGTAAATTACAACAAACTCTCCAGGTTGTAGTTTTAACCGTGTGTGTAAATGCATCGAACAGCTGTATGGTGTTAACATTGCTTTTGACGAACCAAGTATTACCTAAAAATATATGTAGATATCGATCATTTGCTGCAACAACGTCATAATTCAAAAAAAGTCGTTTCGAGAAAAACGTGTTTGAATGATTTATTACATTTTAGTAGATGTTAATATCCTTCTAATCTGTATTTAACACAAATTTTTTTCTTGTCAAATATACGAGAAACATGAATTTTGATGTTTACAACAAAAAAACACTCTCAAGCTAAAAATAATTGACTTTTTTGAAAACTGATAAAACTATATGAAAGACTATAGAACGGCGCATATTTTGTATTACTCAGTTCAAAAAACGCGGATTTTGAGTTATGACGTTGTTGCAGAAAATGAGCGATATATATAATTTGCTGATAGCTCAGTAAATAAAAAATATGTCAATCCATTTTTGTACTCAATAATTATTAAACAATCTTTGCCAAAAGTCCTGGTATAAATACTTACCTAATATAAATTTTACGTTGAGGACCTTTAATTAAAGCCATTTTTATTCTCTACAATGGTCACCTACATACATTGTCCTATAAACGTACATCGCTTTTTTGAAACAACTAACCATAAATGGGGTTTTAATAAGATCTAAGGAGCTAAAAATGTCTTCAATAAATATTTGTTAAATTCATATTAAGAATTATTAACTTGCATAAAAAAATTTTAAATTTATCAAAGGTTTATGAAAAAAAATTTGTATGGAAATTTTGTTTTATAAACCTTTTATAAATTTAAAATTTTTTTATGCATATGGGGGTAAAACTACAATGTACTATTTATTGTTGTTTCAATTAATAATTTTTGTTACTGGCTTAACCGCAATTGTTAGGGACGTTTTCTTATAAACGCACTTTAACTTAGTGGTAACGGTAGCCAACCTTAAAAAATACTATATGTCGAAATATGTTGTAATACGTATTGGAACCGAAAACTTTTGTTTACAATAATCTGGCAAAGATATAACAAGTTGGCAAATCAAGAATAACAAGTTAAATTTTTTAACTAAAAATAAAGAAACTTTTCCTAACCGGTTAATCGATAAAAAACCGGCTGTCGATTATTCGAAAGCAGTAAATATTCCAAAACTGATTTTTCGATTTTTTAATGCTCTACTTGCAATGCAAACCAAGGAACTATCCTTGTAAGTGCGGAAGAGATTGTTGTGGAAACGACAATTGGATCTACGCTCCTGAACAATACGAGTCTCACTTAGCCAGAGATTGTCAATCGAACGACAACTGTAGTAACCCAACGTTTTTTCCCAAGAAATTAATTCGACAAATTGTTGAATTCTTATAACAACAACAAAGTTGTATTGAGAAAATTCTGCTCAAGGCTAACTGGCCTACCTAAATAAAAGCGTAAGGCGGAACGTTTTTTTCCGCTCAGCCTTAACGCTGAAATGTCATACCTAAATAAAAGCGGCAACGCTACGTGAAACAATAAAAGCAAGGTTATAAAAAAAATAAATATAACAACCCGGATTATTTAAACAATAAAGTACATTGCAGTATTGGTGTTTCTGATTTTTGTTTTGTGATTTGTAAACTAAAATTTTATAAAAAAAACTAAATATTAAAGTTTAAATAATGAGTTTCTTGCATATTTGTTTCTACTTTTGTATGTATGTGTTTACATTTATTGTGTTTTGCTACTAACTTCACTATTAAACGCGCTGTCAAAATCGGATTTTCCAATTGCAAAGCGTTGCCGCCGCTTTATTTCGGTATGCTGCATACAAATTGTATGGGCATGAGAATTTTTGACAAGTAAAAAACGCCTTCCGCGTGTAACATAGGTGAGCAGACTACAGAGTCTGCTAAATCATAGGAATTATTACGCGTTATTAATATTAGTGGGGCTCTACGACCGATAGGATCTTTTGTGCATCGTTAGATTTTTATCCTAACAGATTTAGGCTACGTATAAAACCAAGTATTCTATTTGGAGAGAGATCAATTACGTCCCCCGGGGCCATATTGGCCCTTCCGAGCCATTTTGTTCTGCATATTGCCAGCAATGTTCAGTCGCATAAAACATGTTCAGAGGTTTCGGCAGTCCACAAAAAATTGGTGATACTTTAAAGCACAGTGTCCGGTGAATAATCCAGTAAGTATCCTCAAGTGACACTTTCCGAGCGAAAGCATCGACTGGGATCTACGTCTGGATAGGGTAATGAATCGTTTAGACTTCCTTAGTCCCGGTAAATTACCCCAAAAACGGGCAAATTCCGATTCAACGCATTATTGTCCAGTTATAGCTTTGACTAGCAGATGGGAAAAACAGCTTTATAAACTAGAGCATATTGTCTGTTATTGCCCGAGATAAAAACGGAACAGAATTAAGTGTCTGGGTCAACAATTCCAGGATGGTTTAGAAGATATCGGCGGTTGTGAGTCAGAGGATATATTCTACTTCATCAGATAAACAAAGTGGCTTTGGTTGATACTTTATAAATTTTTCATCGTTGAAGGGATTCACAATGGGCTCATTAGTCTCCGAGTAGAAGAAGATTTATGACCTTTCAACACTCTGAATTAAGGAGTTTCAAATAAGAACTTTTATTAAAATTAGGGTCATGTTTGCATTTACGAAAGTATTTGGAAAATAAATAGAAACCAAATATTATATTATAGCTGGTCACAATATTGTCAGCCATCAAAGATAGCATCATAGAAGAAATTACATATCTAGACGATTAGAGTTTCCAAAAAACCGAAAAATTTTAAAACCGCGATTTCGGTTTTAAAATATTGAAACCGATCGGTTTCGGTTCGGTTTTGGAATAATTTATTAAATATTAAGTGTTATAGAAACAGAATCAGTTGATAATATAGGAAATGCTATACAAATTTAAAGTTCAAACTTGACGGGTTTTCAAGAGGATAAAGGTAAATTGGTACTTTTTCTTTTAATGTTAAAGTTGGCTAATATGCTTCTACGTAAAGAAATAATCAAGAATATGGTGCTCAATTGTATTATGATACCAAAAATGGATAACTAAACCAAACTAAGGAATATTTGTCTTCTCCAAATAGCACTTTTTGAATTTTCTAATATAATATTGAACCTAGAATAAGGAAACTACTTTGATTGACGGTGGTTCAAATGTGGAAAATTGGTACTTTTTTCTCAAATGGTACTTTTTATTATATTAAATTATTTTACTGATATGCTTTTGAGAAAAGAAAGAAAGTCATTAAGCCATCTATATGACATTGAGGATACAAAAATTATTAGCATTTTTTCGTTCTTCGAATGGTATTTTTTTAAATTTCTATAATAGTGACAATTGAACACATATGATCCTGACTGAGTTAGAATCTAATAAAAAAGGTACTTTTTTCCAACTAATAATACTTTTTGACAATTTTATAATAATAAACCTAAAAATTAGGCACACATGATTCTGAATGAGTTAGTATTCACAAAAGTGACTTCAGTGCTCACTTTCTTTAGCATTTTCTATAGTAATGGAACCAGAATCATGATGTTGAGTGGGAATACATAATGTGGGCCTAAATGGTACTTTTTTATTATTATAATAATAAGTTTCGAATGAACTAGAATCCACATTACAATGAATCAATAAACATGAAACTAGAGACATGTTAGTATTAATTTACAAAGGGAGACTTAATACTACTATTTCTTGCATCCAACTGTGGTGGCAATGCGCACCGGCTAAGCTAGTACTCCATACTTTTATCGGATATTTGAAAATAAATCTAAGTCTTTGTTACAAAAATGTTGCATTATTTTTATTAAGTTAAAGAAATAAACTGTCATTTGAAGTTTAATTGTCAGGAAATACTCGTATGTACAATATTTTTAAATGAGTTTATGTCATTCTTTATTAAGAGGTTTCCTTGCCTAGCCTGCGAAATGTAGCCGCTACATCATCTGAAGAAATTATTGTAATACAATTTAAAACATTTAAAGAAATCTTAAGATATTTTAAACGATCTGTTTTTAGAGATATTGGATGAAAAAGTTTGTTTCTCATTTCTAAATTTTGAATTTTTCTACTGAAAATAGATTAAAAACCGAAAAATTATTGTTGGTTTCGGTTTTAGGCCATGAAAAACCGCGGTTTCGGTTAAAACCGAACTGGAAACTCTATTCTGGATTATTAATGGAACGTAATCTTAAATGCGTCCTGTTGTGTCCGTCGACCACTTCGCATTTTTATACCCTTCACCTTCGTGAGAAGGATATATATAAGTTTGTCATTTCGCTTGTAATTTCCACAATATAATTTTCCGACCCTATAAAGTATATATATTCTGAATCCTTATAGATAGCGGAGTCGATTTAGCCATGTCCGTCTGTCTGTCTGTTGAAATCAATTTTCTGAAGACCCCAGATATCTTCGGGATCCAAATCTTCAATAATTCTGTCAGACATGCTTTCGAGAAGTTTCCTATTTAAAATCAGCAATCCGTCCATAAATAACGGAGATATGAGCAAAAATCCGAGACAACCTCTATTTTTGGCCTATTTTTTTATCTATATCTCGATTACTAAATCATAAATATAGGCAATATGGATATCTAATGATAGATATTTCAAAGTCCATTGCAACGATGTATATAAGGCTATACAAAGTTGGACCTACAACGGGTCAAAATCGGGAAAATATTTTTTAACCCGAATTTTTTTTTTCACAAAAAACATTCTTTTGTCATCCATTTTTTTCACTAATAAATTAAAAAAATTAAAAAAATTTAAAAATTGGAAAAAAATTAGAAAAAAAATTAAATTTTATTTTATTTTAAAGTATAATTTGGTGAAGGGTATATAAGATTCGGCACAGCCGAATATAGCTCTCTTACTTGATTTAATTGAAAATGGCTTAAGAAAAAAACAAGTAAGAGCTATAATCGGCTGTGCCAAATCTTATATACTTTTCACCAAATTATACTTTGAAATAAAAATTTTAAATATTTTTAGATAAACAAAATTAATTTTTTTTTTTTAATTGTTTTTCAATTTTTTTTTTTTAATTTATTAATTCTGAAAATAGAAAACAAACTAAAAATATTTTCTAAACTATGAGAATAATTTCTCCAGCGGATTCTGGACATATCCCCTTGTCGGCATTCGATTCCGAACGAAAGTGGAAATAAAAAACGATCGGAGTAATAACTACGGAACTGTAATCATGAAGTGTGTGACAGGCTTTATAGTATACTTTATGTTATGAACGTATGGTTGCCCTGAATAACAGAACCACAGCATCAGATTGCCACCGCCCATTTTGACTGTTTTATTTGTGTACTTAGGGTCCAGTCTCTCTTCCAAATGTCTCTTAAATTGAATTTGGATTCATCCAAAAAGAGAACAATGTTCCATTTCTATATCGACTAGTTTAAATATTCTTTGGTTTGTTTTAGAAATAAGAGATTGTTTAGCGGGGCGATAGCAACCATTTCGGTTTACATTTCGAGAATTAATATCCATTTTATATTATTGACAACCTCTTGGGAAGTATTTTTTGGGAGTTTATTTTCGAGGTTTTACTCCCAATTGTTGAGTATTATAGTCCTGTTTCACACAATTTTTTTATAATTTTTGAAACTGTTGATTCATTAATTGAAAATTTATCTCTGATAGTTTACTTCTATCAGTTTTTACTTCTTCTGGTTTTCAAATGCTTTGGCAAATCTTGGATTTAAAAACTTATTATGTGAAAAAAATTACGGAAATAATTTATCAGCTGTCATTCTGTTTTGAATTTCTACATTTTTTATTCGTGACTCCATAAAGTATAAATATTCTGGATCGTTATAGATAGCTGAGCCGATATAGACATGTCCATCTCTTGAAATCAAGTTGCCGAATCTATTTAAATTAGGGAAAATCGGCCCAAACATGGCTGAGATATTTTTTACTATTTTTTAACTTTGAATTGCAAGTTAAAAATATTTTTCTTTGTAATGATAGTTTGTCTTTATTGGATTTTTTTAAAAATTTCAAATTTTTTATCCACTTTAAGAATTGGCTAAGTTTGTTTCCCACATCAAATTTCAAAATTAAAACACATCATAGTTTTTTTTTTTTTTTTTAATAATTTTATTGATTTTTTTGTAGTTTTTTTTTTAATATTTTTTTTTCAATTTCAAACAGTTACAAATTAGTAAAATAAAAAGACGATTTTATGTTTGGAGAAAAATAGCAAAGTCTGAATGAAAAAAGATACAGTATTTATCGTTTTGTTTCCTCTATACAGTATTGAACTAATAAATATTTTACAACAAATAAAAAAAATGATTTGCATATAATACAATAATCGTTAAAACTCATATTTTTTCTATAAAGTGGCAGTTAATTGAAAAGAAATATTGTGGAATTTCGCAAAACGAATAGAAAAAATAGTGAGAGAATATGTTTGTTTTTTTTTTAAAAAAATAGTAAAAAATGTTTTGTGGTTTTCTTTGTTTTTTTTTTTATATAAATTCTAAAGTCTATTTTGTTTTCTTTATAAAATAAAAAATAAAAACAAAAAATAAAATAAAAATAAACTTCTCCTCGTTGCAGTAGGTAATAAATTTAAAGACGAATACCAGGATTGGTAGCAGCAACATAACGTAACAACTCATCGTTATCCTCGCAGATGAAGGGTTTCTCGTGATAACAGGCAACATCGTGCCAGGCGATACCGTCATTGTAGACATTGTTCAAGACAGACAAACATTGTTCCTTGGTCTGGTTGATGTCGTATTCGGCGTTATCGGGTTGTGGACGCTTCTTGTGGCCGGTTTGAGACCAAGGATTGTAGCCCCAGCCTTGAGGAATGCGGTTGGTGGCTTGGATCTTCTCGCGAGTTGCGGACCAGAACCAACCATAAACATTCTTGGGTTCCAAATCGGGACGATTTTCACAGCCGTTGAAATCGCAGATACGACCGGCAGTCCAGATATAGGGAACATCGTTTTGTTGAATAACACGGAAGATTAGATTATTTTTTTCTTGGGTCTCCAAGGCAACCAAGTCCATACAGTATTCACGGCACAAGTTACGACCATCCAACCAATCGACTTTCTTGTTGGCCAAAGCGGGGACATGAGAACTCAAGAACATGTTTCTGCCACGGTAAGAGAATTCCTTGGGACCTGGAAGGAGAGAGAGAGAGCGAGAGAAACATTATTATTATTATTAGTTTGGTTGCTTTTGTATGTCAATAGTTATTTGCTAATTTCGTTTTCATTCATGACTTAACAATTTCATTTAGCCTTAAGACGAGATTGGTTGTTGTTTAAATATCTTAGGAAATAGCTTTGAAAAAAACTAAAAGCTATCATCATTATCGAAGACAACTTGCGCAACATCATTATCAACCACATCATGATTTCTAATATCTTTCAACAGAGGCCCACCACATACATAATGTTACCTTTGTTTGTTTTAAAATTTTCAAAAGATTTTACATTCCCTACTAAGGCAATCATTTTTAAACTGTAGGGCTTACAAAGTTCGTTTTTTATTTGTGTTGAAGTAGCTTTAATTGTTGTTGATTTTTGCACTTCCACTATACTTTTCAGGCCTTTTTAATATAAAGACCACAAACTTTTCCGTTTAAATTTACACAGTTTGCAGAAAATAAACATTTGTTGTTTTTTTTTTTCATGTGTAACTATCTACTATGTAATAATTATTTTTTTGAGTGTGTGTATTAAAATACACTGCCACAAACTCGTTTTTACAGTTGGTTAGCAGCTTCCATTTCATTAAATCATGGGATGCAATAACCAACCATCAACAGGTAATACTTTTCATTGTACTCATGCATACTCGTATAAGTATATGATACAAAATGTACAAATATATTTGGTTTTGTTTTCTTCTTCATTGCATTTTTCTTATGTGCAATTGCATCAAAACAACAATATGTTGCAAATGTAATAAGCAACCTCAACCTATAGACATTGCTAGATACATAAATGAGTTTGTTGCTATTACAAACATCACCCTCTTTAGCGTATAATTTTTGCTTTTTTTTTTTAAATGATCTGTTGTTGTGGTTGTGTGGCGAACGGAAAACAATTTCGAGAAAATTGCAATGTTGACGTTAAACTGTAAAAATGTGTAATAGGTAGTTAGTTATGGATGTTGTTTTGTAAATTCCAAATGTACTTGTTAGAAGTGGCCTCAAGTGTAGTGTGTTTAACAGGTATTTAAGGAAAGACAACTCTAACTACATACTGTCAAATGTCAAAACAATTTCTAAAGGCAATCTTAAGCTAACGAGAGATCTGTATAGGAAAGCTTTGACTGACGAGAGATTTTTATAGATAAACTTAAGCTGGCTATAGATTTGAATAGAAAAGCTTTAGCTAGCAAGATATTCCCTTACAAAAGCTTAATCTAACGATTTTCTTAAGCAAGGAGTTTAAAATTGTTTTGTTTTTTTAAATGTCCTGTGGTCTGTGGCTGATGTCAAATAGAAAATAGTGCCAAGAAACTTACAATGTTGATGTTAAACTGCACAACATTTTAATAGTTGTGTATTTTGTTTTGTAAATCCCAAATGTGCTTGTTAAAAATGGCCTCATGTCTAATTTGTTTAGCAGATATTTAAGGAAAAACAAAGCTTAAGATAGCGAGAGATTTGTATAGATAAGCTTTAGCTCGCGATATATTTCTATGTAGAAGCTAGAGACTTTTATAGGAAAGCTTAAGCTAGTGAGATATTTTTATTTATTAAAGCTTTAGCTGGTGAGAGTTTCTTTTGGGAAAGCTTTATCTGGCGAAAGATTTCTATAAAACAACTTGTTCTATTGAGAGATTTCTATAGGAATGGTTAAGTTGGCGAACGATTTCTATATAAAAGCTTAAGCTATCAAAAGATGTCCATAAAGAGTTAAGCTAATGACTTCTATATAAAAGCTAAAGCTAGTGAGCGATTTCTATAAGAAAGCTTATGCTATTGCTATATATCTATAGAAATACTTAAGCTAGTCAGAGATTTCTATAGAAAAGCTAGAGCAAAACTTCTATAGGTAAGCTAGTGAGAGATTTCTATAGAAAAGTCTAAGATGGAGGTATATTTTTAAAGGAAAGCTTTAGATGGCGAGAGATTTCTATAGAAAAGTTTAAGCTATCAAAAGATGTCCATAAAAAAAAGAGTTAAGCTAATGAGGGATATTTCTATACAAAAGCTTAGGAAGACTTTTATATAAAAGCTAAAGCTAGTGAGGGATTTCTATAAGAAAGCTTATGCTATTGCTATATATCTATAGAAATACTTAAGCTAGTCAGAGATTTCTATAGAAAAGCTAGAGCAAGACTTCTATAGGTAAGCTAGTGAGAGATTTCTATAGAAAAGTCTAAGATGGAGGTATATTTTTAAAGGAAACCTTTAGACGGCGAGAGATTTCTATAGAAAAGCTTAAGCTAGTAAGAGATTTCCAAACAAAAGCTTTAGCTAGCAAAAGATTTCCTTACACAAGCTTAAGTCAGTGAGAGATTGCTATACAAAAGCTTAATCTAACAATTTCCATTAAAGATTTTGGTTTTTATATTACATTTAGAGCTAGTTTCTCACTTATTGTTTATTTTGTATATAATCTAGGTTTAACTGAGTATCATTGGCGAGTTAAACCTAAGTATAAAATGCCAAAGCACAAATAACTGAAACATAAAATAAACAATTCAGCACAGCTGCTCTTTGTTTTGATTTGCTTTATTAATATCAATATCATTTTTAATATACATTTTATACACTTTAAAGTCACTTTTTCTTTTACAAAGTTAAAATTTGCGAATGTACGCTATTGCTTTTTCTTATAAAATTTAAAGTATTGCCATATTAATATGAAAAATTTTGAGGAATGCACATGTGATTTGACTGAAAAGTATGGCAACGCTAACAAAATTGACAGACGGTAATACAGTAGTGAGAAACACAATCATTGGTTAAATCCCGGCTAAATATATTTCAGGTTTAATATAACAGCGTGTTAAGCTGAGTTTAACTGACAAGTAAGAAACTAGCTCTTAATGATTTAAAATGCCATCCATCATTAATATTCAGCCATTGGTCAAAACAACTAACTCATTGTTTAAGTATTTTGTGGCCTGTCGCAACAATTGTAAATCACCTCAACATGTTTTTTTTTTTATAGGTTTTCTCATAAAAATGTGCAAATAGCACGCGTTTTAAGCTGATGGAATGTACGTTCGTTCGTTCATTCGTTTGTTTGTTTGATTATTTGCCCGCCAGACTAGCTAGCTGATCTGTCAACAATGTTAACAATCTAGCCATATAACCCATTCATCTATTTGTTGATTTTTATTTATACATATTTGTTTTAATATAAGCCAGTTTAAAAAAAAAAAACATATTTGGTAAACTCATAACATAATTATAAATTTTGTTGAGATAGAGACAGATATATTGTATGTATAATGTTTAAAAGCAAATAGCTTAGTTACCTATTAACCTGATTTTAAAAGTTGAGACAAAAAACTATAGCTAAGGCTTTTAATAGGAAATTATTAATTATTTTCTTTGTTTAACAAACAAAAAGAAAAAAAAAACATAATTTCAATTTAATTAGCTAAATTTAGCTACCATTTTTATTATTTTGAATGGAATTACCTTAAAGTTGCAAAGCCATTGCACTTTGTTAACCCCTTTTTTAAATATGTATTGTATATTTGTATATTTTCAACTTTAAATATACAACTATTATTTTTTTTTTAATAAAAAAAAAATTCATTATAATCTTTTTTTTTCTTAAATTCATTAGCATGATCTTGTGCTTAATTTGGGTCAAGGCAAGTGCATATGTATGCATTTGGTGGTACATAGTACATTTTGAAAAAAAAAAAAAATAAAAAAAAAAATATTCACAAAATTCAACAAAAATTTATATATAAATCTAAGGAGGTTAAATGCATAGAATACAGATGCTTGCTTATTTGTTGGTTTTGTTTGTTTGTTTGTTGTGTGGCTTTTGCCAAGCTATTAACAAACATTAAGCAACTTTAATTGCCTTAAAGATGAATTCATCGAATTTGTTAGAGACCATAAAATGCAACACAAGTTTAAAGACCCAAACATGGTGAGAATTTTTTTTATTTGAATTTTAGAAACTTTATACTACGCTTACCGGCAAACTAAAGTTCAACAATAAAAGGTTTTTGGAATAACAAACAAACAAAATAAAAAGTTATTACAAAGTAAGATTTATTATAAAGATTTTGAAATCATAGATTTATGACTTGGAAACTGATAATCGTGCTTATTTTTTTTTCTTTTTTTTTTAACAAAAGATAAAAACTTACTAATATTTAAATGTTTACAAAAATATTCTTATTAAATTAAAGAAATTGCAGGTTTAATTAAAATTTTATAAGTTACGTCTTTGATTGTATAACATTTGTATAGAATGGAATACTTTTTCACAAAACTGTTTCAAGTTTTAAAGTTGTGATATAAAATTAGCAGAAATTTATGAAAGAAATTTGCATAAATTTTGTATAAACATTTTAAATTCATATAATTGGTTTAAAATTAGACATTCTAAAGACATAAACAAATTAAATTTATGCAATCATTCAGGAAATTAATCTATTATACATTTAAACAAGTTCCAAAAATTTAGCAAAACTAAATTGATCAAAGATTTCTATATAGGCTACGTATTTTTATAGGAAACAAACAGATTCCTGTAGGAAATATTAAGCTAACTAAACTTTCTACAGGAAAACTTCAATGAAAAAGAGATTTTTATAGGAAAGCTTAAGCTAGCGTGAGATTTCTATATGAAAGCTTAAGCTAGCGAGAGATTTCTATATGAAAGCTTAAGCTAGGAGACTTTTTTATAGAAAGTTTGATTAAGAGTGATTTTTATAGAATCTTAAGCTTAAGCTATCACAAGATTTCTATAGAAAAGCTTAAGCTAGCGAGAGATTTATCTATGAAAGCTTATGCTAACGATTGATTTCTATACAAAAGCTTAAGCTAGGAGCCCTTTTTATAGAAAGTTTGACTAAAAGTGATTTTTATAGAATCTTAAATTTAAGCTATCACAAGATTTCTATAGAAAGCTTAATTTAGCGAGAGATTTCTATAGTTAAACTAGCTAGAGATTTACACACAAAGGCTTATGCTAAGAAACATTTCCATAAAAAGCTTGGCTAACAAAAAATTTCTATAGGGAAGCTTAAGCTATCACGAGAATTCTATAGAGAAGTTCAAGCAAGAAAGAGATTTCAATACAAAAGCTTAAGCTAGGAGTCATTTCCTTTAAAAGTTTGACTAAGAATGATTTGTATAGAATCTCAAGCATAAACTATCACAAGATTTCTATAGAATAGCTTTTTATAGTGAAGGTAGCTAGAGATTTATATACAAAGGCTTATGCTAAGAGACATTTCCATGAAAAGCTTGACTAGGATTGATTTCAAAATAACAGCTTAAGCTAGCAAGAGATTTCTATAGGGAAGCTTAAGCTATCACTAGAATTCTATAGAGAAATTCAAGCATGCGATCGATTTCTATAGATAATCTTAAGTTAGCAAGAGCTTTCTATACAAAAGCTTAAGCTAGGAGTCATTTCCATAGAAAGTTTGACTATGAATGATTTGTATAGAAGCTTAAGCTATCACAAGATTTCTATAGAAAAGCTGAAGTTTGCGATCGATTTCTATAGATAATCTTAAGTTAGCGAGAGATTTCTATTCAAAAGAAGACATTTATAGAAGACATTTCCATAGAAAGTTTGACTAAGAGTGATTTATATAGAATCTTAAGCTTATGCTATCAAAAGATTTCTATAAGGAGAGCTTAAGTTAGCGTGAGATTTCTACACAAAAGCTTATGCTAGAAGACATTTCCATAGAAAGCTTGACTAGGATTGATTGCTATAGAACAGCTGAAGTTAGCAAGAGATTTCTATAGTGAAGCTTAAGCTATTACGAGAATTCTATAGGGAAGTTCAAGCAAGCGAGAAATTTCTATAGATAATCATAAGTTAGCGAGAGATTTTATACATAAAAGCTTATGCTAGAACACATTTCCATAGATAGCTTGACTAAGAATGATTTCTATAGAACAGCTTAAGCTAGCGAGAGATTTCTGTTGGATATTTCCATAGAAAGCTTAAGCTATTGAGATATATCTACAGCAAAGCTTATGATAACGAAAACTTTTTATTAGGAAAGCTTTCTATGGGAATACTTAAATGAATAAGATGAATTTTAAAAGAAATTTTAAGCAAACGAAATAATTCTTTAGAAAAATGTTAATGAAACACAATTTCTTTAAACAAACTTAACATTTCTATAGGCAAACTTAAAAGTTGTATATAATGGATCGATTATGAATGACAACCGAACTTCAGTTGTGTTGTCAAGTTTCTGGTTGCCAAATTGGCAACTAAAAATTATAGCTGTCAGTTGCCATCTGTAATACAATGTTGAAAATTGACAACGCAACTGAAATTCGATTGCCATCCATAATCGACCCATAATAATGTTTAATCTAGGGGGAGCATTATACAAAAATGCTTAAATTCTATCATAGCGATAATGTTCTATGGAAAATCTTAAAATGGCCAAAGATTCCTATGTATTTTTAAAGATAATTAAATCATAGGTCAATAGCCTCAACAAAATCTATTCAAATCTCTTACAGTGTCTTTTCACAGGTCTTTCTTTCAAACAAATCAAATAACTTTAAAATCTATACAAAATTGTTTATTCTTGTTTCTAGTTATTATATTATTCCGCATTTAAAACCACAACCAAAAATAAAAAAAAAAAACGTTACAATTTAAATTAATTCAAAATGACTTTAAATGGTATCAAAACCAAAAAAAACAGAACACACAAAATAAAATACAAACAAAAAAAGCTTGTTTAATAAAAACCAGTTAATAACGGTAGTTAGTTAAACAAATTTATCTAAAAAAAAAAACTACAGTTTTATTATTTTGTTTAAACTGTTTTTATCTATACGACTTGAGACTTATTGAAACTTTTTTACGCAACGTTAAGATTTATAAAAAACAACTTAATTTATAACAATTTAATATAATGATACTTTGTTTATTACTGCAAAACAAAACAAAAACATTAAATTAATTTATGTCCTAAATCTGGTAGAATTTTTAAACCAACCCTCAATACAAGTTACATTTATTTATCTTAAAATCGCCCATTAATAAACCTAATTAATTGCTGAAAATAATAATAAAATTTGATCTTCTTCTGTTTAAATAACTTGCATTTCAATAGAAATAAATTAGCCTGAATAATTGACATTTTTTTGTGCACACAATTTATTCCTTTCATTTTAAAATAAAATATTCCCAAATGATTTGAAAACGTGTTTAGAAATGTGCCCACGTCAACGTGCAATGGAATGAGAAGTTTATTTTTTCAAACATTTTTTTTTTTTTTTCTAAATAATAATTACTTTTGGTGTGTTTTTTGTTTTGAAAAAAAAAAAAAAAACTAATTAAATATAAAAAACGGCATCTTCTAAGGCAAAACTCAAATAAAGTTAATAACATTTGTTAATATTTTTAATTACAATGGCGGATGTACACGCTATCACAGTGTTGTCTTTAGATTGCAAATGGAGATGAATTTATGTAATTGAAGTTATGGAACTCATTCTAGCATTAATTTATTTATAAATATAACGAATTTTTGTTTTAGTTGCTAAATAAGCGAGAGAGTTTTACAAGAAATCTATAGCTAATGAGAGATTTGTTAAGAAAAGCTTAAGAGGAGAGAGAAAGATTTCTATTTAGAAACCTAAGCTTAAAATGTATTTCGAAAGGAAATATAAACTTGTGAAAGCTTAGTTAGAAGCTTAACCTTCCATAGAAAAGCTTATGCGAAAAAGAGATTTCCATAGCAAAGCTTAAGACCCTAATTTTATAAAACGAAACGACGAAGCTTACGCTTCCAAATGTTTCGTTTTATAAAATGAGGCCCTAAGTTAAAAAGTGAGTTCTAAAGGAAAGCTAAACTATACAAAGTTTAGATTTAGAAGCTTATATTTCCATAGAAAAGCTTATGCGAAAGTTTCTATACACAGAGAAAACAGATTCGTGATAGCAACCGAATTTGTAGCCAATCGAATGGTTCTACCATAGTAACCGAATTTTACAGTTGTCGCAACAACATTTTTGAAGGGATAACAAATGTTTGGTTGCTTCAACCGAAATTCTTCTTTGTCAACTGACTTTCTGTTGATAGAACCGAAAAATTCTATGTGTGCAACCGAATCATTCGATTGGCAACAAATTCGGTTGCTATCACGAATCTGTTTTCTCTGTGTAGTTGTAGCTTAAACTGTTCATAACATTTCTATAACAAAAAACTTTAAATATTAAAAATATTTTCGAATAAAATTGTAGTAAAGCTTAAGTTAGTTAGAGATTTCTAAAGAAAAGCTAAACTAATAAAAGCTTAGACTCGGAAGCTTAAATGGCCATAGAAATGCTTAAGCTAAAATGAGATTTCTACAGGAATGCTTAAGTTAATTACAGAAAACTAGTGAAAACTTAGAAGCTCTCTAGAAAAGCTTAAGCTTTTCATGACATTTCTATAGAAAAAATGGAAAACCTAAAGATTTTCGAATAAAACTAAAGCCATTATAAAATTGTATGTTGCAGTAGCAACATTTTTCACAACACACTATTTTTTTTTTCTGCAAAATCTTGCAAATAATTTCGTTGCCGGTCTTATAAAGAAAAAAAAAAGGAAATTATAACAACGTTTCGCAAAAAAAAAAAAAAAAACACCAAAGCACTTTATTTCTACAGCTATTTTGCAGTTTGCTAACAAACGAACTAATAATAGTTCCAATGGTATTTTTCCATTGGAAACAATTGCATTAATAACAATAAGAAAACCAAAAAAAAAAAAAAACTCTGTTTGAATCTTCGTTATAGTAAGACATTGTGTAATAATAATTATAGTTAGATACTCATAGCTGACAGCTTTAATTTTAACTTTAGCTCAAGAAATATGCTAAAAGTTGAAAAAGTTCAACACACAACAACCTTGTAAAACCCTTTTTTCTATTCTAATAAAGGTGTGTTTAAAAACGAAACAAAACTTTACAAAACCCAGCCTAAAATTTCTTAACATTTCATTTATTTCATTTTTAATTGAAATTTCGCTTTCAATTGCTAGTTATAGCTTTTTCCAATTTTTATTATTTTATTTACTTGTATTTAATTTCACTTTTCTTTCGTTGTTGGTCATGAATTTTGCAATTTTCTATTTCTATTTCATTTCACAGTGCACTGCAGTCACTGTGTGTGATGATGACATGTACATGAACATGTTAAGCTCATGTTCATGTGAAATCCAATTTAAAATAAAATAAAACTGACTACTATTTCCGATAGAAATTACAAATGCCAACAACCAACCAAGAGTCATAGTTGGTCAAAAACGTTTTCCATTTAAGGAAAATTGAAATAATTACACGTATTTATTCTTTGACTGCTGGAAAGCATGTATAGAAATAAATTAAATTAATTTAAAATACTTACGGCTGGCACATTTGGCGGGTACGGGCAGTGACAAAAATCTGCCAGGTTTAGTGGAGGTGGTGGTAGTAGTTCTGGCTTGACTAATGGCAGGTTCAGCATATGTTGCTGCCACACAGAATGCAGCTAAAACCAAGGTGACTTTCATCTGGAATTAAAAAAAAAAATAAGTTAAGAATTTTAAATCAGTGAAAGTGAGATTTAAATAAAACATTTTTGATTACTTTTGTCTTTTAATGAATTAAAATGGATTACGATTGGTCATTTTGTAAGATTTTGTCTAGATCATTGAATTTACAGCAGTATTTTACAGTTTTTACTCAAAAGTACATACAATTGATCAATTCACAAAGTCTCTTATTAGTCATATTGTCATAATGTCCTAATATATCACGACTCGGCCGTTCGGTTTAATCGACTCTTATGCACTCGGTGTTGGTATCTGCTGGTTGGCTACGATAACACAATAAACATAGCATAGAAAGTACTATTATTTTAGAACATTTTTTGCTTGAAAAGCTATAAAAACCATTGAGAAATATTAGGACATTATGACAATATGACATGATAAGAGACCTTGTGAATTGACCAAATATGTTTTAGTACTAAAAGAAAAATACAATTTAGTACTAAAAATTTCAATTTTTTTTTGAAAAAAAAATCATTGTGGATGTGAATTAAAGAAAACTTGAGGAATGGAAAAGAATTTAATACATATGTTTGAAACACTAGGGAATTAAGCCTATGAATTAATACCTTTAATAGAATCATTTAGATATTAAATTTAATTTGATTATGAACATTGAATTAAGAATTTAATCTTTCGAACCGTTGCAGATATTTTATTTGAAATAAAAAATTTTGTCTAGATTTTAAAGTTATTTGATACGTTTGAAAGACAGGACCTGAGCAAAGTGTGTGTAAGAGATTTGAATAGGTTTTGTTTGGACTAATGATTCATTTTTTTTATTAATAGAATTAAAATGATGGTCAGTTTATCCAAAGATATTTCATTTTCGTTTAAATATTGCTATAGAATTCTTTCGTCTGATTAAATTTTCATATACAGATTCGATTCTCATATACAGATTAGATTTTCATATACAGCCCCCAATATACTCTCCCATTTCCCATTTTTTCTATTCAATTGATACCGCAAATTTATGAAACCATCGCATCATTTAGTTTACTTTTGAAAAAGTTTGCAGGTCATTGCATTAGAGAAGCAAAAATTTACTGCATTTACGATTCCATTAAGTGCATTCGATTAACTAATCTGATTATTAATTGGCATTTAATCTTCAAATTCCATAAATTGGTACTAAAAACAGATTATGAATTTGTTTAGTACCAAAAATAGTTTTTAGTACTAAAAGCATTTTTACGACTAAAAACTATATCTTTTTTTAGTACCAACAATTTGATTTAATACCAAACATATTTTTTCGTACTAAAAAATGTTAATATTTAGTACCAAAATATTTTTTAATACCAAAATTATTTTTTAGTACCAAAAATAGTTTTTAGTACCACAAATTGTTTTTAGAACTAAAAATGCTTTTTAGTAAAATTTTAATACCTAGTACCAACATTATTTTTTAGTACTAAAAATATTGATTAGTACCAAAAATAGTTTTTAGTGCCAAAAATAGTTTTTAGTACCAAAAATAGTTTTTAGTACCAAAAATAGTTTTTTGTACCAAAAATAGTTTTTTGTACCAAAAATTGTTTTTTGTACCAAAAATAGTTTTTAGTACTAAACATGTTTTTAAGTAAAATTTTAATACTTAGTACCAAAATTATTTTTTAGTACTAAAAATATTGTTTAGTACCAAGAATAGTTTTCAGTACCAAAAATAGTTTTTAGTTCCAAAAATAGTTTTTAGTACCAAAAGTAGTTTTTAGTACTAAAAATGCTTTTTAGTAAAATTTTAATACTTAGTACCAAAATTATTTTTTAGTACCAAAATTATTTTTTAGTATTAAAAATATTGTTTAGTACCAAAAATAGTTTTTAGTACTAAAAATATTGTTTAGTACTAAAAATAGTTTTTAGTATCAAAAATAGTTTTTAGTACCAAAAATAGTTTTTTGTACCAAAAATAATTTTTAGTACAAAAAATAGTTTTTAGTACTAAAAATGGTTTTTAGTAAAATTTTAATACTTAGTACCAAAATTATTTTTTAGTACTAAAAATATTGTTTAGTACTAAAAACTGTTTTTAGTACCAAAAATAGGCTTAGTACCAAAAATAAGTTTAGTACCAAAAATAGTTTTTAATACTAAAATGCTTTTCAGTATAAAAGCTTTTTTTAATTAATAAAAATATACTAAAAACTATATTTAGTACTAAAAACATATCCAGTTCTAAAAATATTTTTCAGTATTAAAAATATCATATTTCTTGGTATGTACTAAAAATATACAACAAATAATTTTGGATATTAAAAAACATATTTTTTTAGTCTCTTTTTAAAAAATGTTTTTATGTCCAATTTTAAATCTTTTCAGTATAAAATTCCTTCATTACTTGCATATAATCCTCTTTAATAAAATTTCATCAGTACCTTTTTTTATTACAAAATTTTTCCATCGTACTAAGAGTACCAAAACACTAATCACAACCAAGCAACCGAAAAAAGTAAAAGTATGTGTACCCCTTAAAATTTCAATTAAATTCACATCAATGCCCTCCAATTATTGGAAAAACCACAAAAACACAGTCTTCAATTTCAATATTTAAGTTTAAAATTGTTTTAAAGGTCATTGAGGTGTCATTGTCTATCAATTTGTCTGCCATGTAAAATTAAAATTCTTCTCAGTTAACATACAAACACACATAGTATGTTTAATTTATAGCAAAAGGTGATCAGCACACATACACACTTAATTATATACATAGATAATTATATACATATATATCTATATGTATATAAAGAGGAGCATGTAAATTTCATTACTACCACTACTATTACAAATGATTACGTCTTTTAATGTTTAAAATTTAATGGTTTGTATCAGAATATACATACATACATACATACATACATACATACATACATACATACATACATACATACATACATACATACATACATACATACATACATACATACATACATACATACATACATACATACATACATACATACATACATACATACATACATACATACATACATACATACATACATACATACATACATACATACATACATACATACATACATACATACATACATACATACATACATACATACATACATACATACATACATACATACATACATACATACATATAAACTCTGTAAGCATGTAAAATGCTACAATAATCAAAATCAAGCGCCGGAGCTTCTTCTCATGTATTATTAGCACCCTAAGCGTGTAGTAGCTGTAATACATAGTTTGTGTGGATGTATTGCCAATATATTGTAAATACAATTTAACCGGTTATATGTTTGGTTGTACGTTTTTATATTGAAAAAAAGCATCCTTGACATAAAAACCACTACAAAAGCTATTTTGAGTTTGTTGATTTTTTTTTTTTGTATTTTGTAAATGGAAATATACTACTACATACCACCATGCCAAATCATAGCATGCCATACCATCCATACAAATGTTTTGTTAAAAGCGATTCCAATGCGTATACACGCCATTATCACGCATATTGCATTTTTAATAAGTATGCATGATATTTTATTTTACTTTTGATTGTTTGCTGTTCAAGTGTGTAAAAGAGCTGCTTATCAGATTCCCATCTTCATCAGCAGCATTATAATTATCATTTATAGACGTCATTATCGTCATGTTTAAACTGGCAACAAACTTTATGGCTGCAAGCAGCAACAATAAGTTGTTAATCATTGTTTAAATACTCATGCTGCTGAAGTTGTTGCCTTTTCATTAACACCCTTTTATGTATAAACAATTCATTATAACATTTTCAAAAAGAGTCGCTTGTGTGACAGATGACCGGCCGATCAACCGGACGCCTAATTCCAGCAAAACAGTTTCATTAAGTGGGCTTGTAAATCTTCAAGTGTCATAAAAAAAAAATAACTTAATTTGCATTTTATAAGGTTGTTTTAAGTTGGCTTTAATTGGTTTAAATGCTTAAATGTAAATTTCATAAAAAATCATGCTTGTTTTGAGAAATACCATAGAAAATAGCAACAACTTTAAACAAATAAACAGAAAAATATTTTCAAATTAATGTTTATTGTTTCAATATTTTGTTTAAACCATTCGTTCACCCATCAATCGAATTAATGGGTGCAAAAAAAAACCTAATGTTTTCTGAGCAGTTTTGTTTTAATGTTGTTGGTCCTTTTGAAAGGTGGCCAAATTCCAAAAATTGGGTCAAGATTTTTTTAAATTAAATTTTTAAGCAACATAAATTATCACTACTTTTTTGTGTGTAATGATATTAAACGAAAAATCATTTTTTTGTAATAAAAACAATTAAACAATGTGTACAAAAAAAAAAAATTGGTTCAAAAAACAATTTTTAGTCCAAAAATGATTTTTTTTTTTTAAATATTTTAAGTACAAAAAACTATTTTTAGTACAAAAACTATTTTTTGTGCGAACAACTTATTTAGTACAAAAACCTATTTTGGTACTGAACCAAAAATTTGTTTTTGTACAAAAAAACAATTTTTAGTACAAAAACTAATTTTTGGTTAAAAAAAATTTTTTTTCGTACAAACAAATTATTTTTAATACAAAATTGATTTTTTAGTCAAATATCTTTTTTTGGTTCTAAAAAATATTTTTGGAACAAAAAAACTATTTTTAGTACAAACATCTATTTTTAGTACAAAAAACAATTTTTTGCACGAAAAACTTATTTAGTACAAAAGCATATTTTTGGATCAAAAAACTTTTTTAGTACAAAAATCTATTTAGGTACTAAAAATCATTTAAGTACAATAAACAGTTTTAAGTACAAATTAAAAAAAAAAAATTTAGTACTAAAAAAAAATTTTGGTCCAAAAAGCTACAAAAAATACAAACAAAATATATTTATTTATATTTTATATTATTTATAAAATACATTTTAGTACTAAAACCATTTTATGTACTGAAATCAATGTTTTGTGCTAAAAACTAATGTTGGTACAAAAAAGTACTAAAAATTATTTTTATCTTTTTTTGTACAAAAATCTATTTAGGTACTAAAAATCATTTAAGTACAATAAACAGTTTTTAGTACAAATTAAAAAAATATTTTAGTACTAAAAAAAATGTTCGTACAAAAAGCTAATTTTGGCATGAAAAACAATTTTTAGTACAAACAAAATTTTTAGTACAAAAAACTTTATGGGAGAAAATACTTAATTTAGTACAAAAAAATAAACAATTTTTTAGTACAAATTTTTTAGTACAAAAAATACAAAAAATATATATTTAAAAAAAAAAACATTTTAGTACTAAAACCATTTTATGTACTGAAATCAATGTTTAGTGCAAAAAACTAATTTTGGTACAAAAAAGTACTAAAAATTATTTTTATCTTTTTTAGTACAAAAATCTATTTAGGTACTAAAAATCATTTAAGTAAAATAAACAGTTTTTAGTACAAATTAAAAAAATATTTTAGTACTAAAAAAAAATGTTCGTACAAAAAGCTAATTTTGGTCTGAAAAACAATTTTTTGAAAAAAAAAAACAAATTTTAGTACAAACAATATTTTTAGTACAAAAAACTTTTTGGGAGAAATAAACAATTTTGTAGTACAAATTTTTTAGTGCAAAAAAATTATATTTTTGTAGCTAAACCTTTAAAAAAAAACATTTTAGTATTTTATGTACTGAAATCAATTTTTAGTGCTAAAAACTAATTTTGGTACAAAAAAGTACTAAAAATTATTTTTAGTACTAAATATGTATGTACCATTTTTAGTACAAAAAAAATTTTGCTTCTAAAAATAGTTTTTAGTACAAGAATCTATTTTTAGTACAAATATGTGTTTTTGATGTAAATACTTTTTTTTAGTACAGAGCTGTTTTAGTACTAAAAACCAATTAATATTTATGCAAAATTTTAGTACAAAAAGCAGTTTTTAGTACTTTAGTTCGTAAAATTTTTAGAGGTAAAAACTATTTTAAAACACATTTCTTTCTTTCTAATTACACAAATTCAATTTCAAATCAAAATGCAACTAAAGGTTAATGAACTTGTTTACAATACTTATAACAACTTTGCTAAAGTTTTTTTTTTTTTTTTTTGAAAACCAAAACCAAATCTAAATTATTTCATTAATATTGTTTTCAAAAACAAAATTTGTAAATATTTAACCAATAAATAACTCAGACTCTCAAAGGTTACTAAAATTAGCTTCTTTACATACACGAGAAGATAAAACGACGTAATTTAAAAAGTCGTTAATGAAAAATGTCTACTAATTTATTTACCAAAAAAAAATACAATATAAAAATAAAGACACAAGAAAACAAATCTCCTAATTTATTATCAACATCATTATAATTTAATACACATGTTGAAACACTCATCATAATAAATTATAATAAATTACAAATTCAAAAAATGTAGTTTATAACAACCGACTGACAAAATTTGAATGTTTACTAATAAAGCATAAATTTACTGCAAACCTCTACTACTACTCTACTACTATTGGTATTTTGTTATTAAATTTTAAACAATTTGTGTTTTTTTTTTTAAGCAAACAAAACAATTTACAAATTAGGGGAGAAACCTGTCTGTCTGTCTATCACTCAGTCAATCGGTCTTTATGTCCCTCTATAAGTTTATAACACATTTTTTTTTTGTTTAAATTCCATACATTTTTTAGCTTCATTAATTACTTTTATTATTTCATTATTGTAAATTGTTTTTTTTTTTCAAATATATTTTTTTTAAATTTGGGCTTTGTTTAAATATTTGTGGTGTAGGCTTTTTTGTATGTGCTTGTGTTGGTTGGGGTTTAATTGTGTTAATCACTTTTGAATGGTCACTATAAAAAACCATATTTCTCGAAATTCATTTATTTATGTATTTATATGTTTTTCAATTATTATTCAACGTTTATGCGAATTGACAGTGACATTGTGATTTGCTCATTGGTGTGATGTTTGATGGGGATTTCAATAATTTATAGCATTTACTTTATGGTATGAATATGCTCAAATTTGAAATGGTCAAGGTTTTGAAATGTTCTAGATTTTTTTTTTTACATAAAGATTCAGACATAATTTTTTTTAAATTTAAAATTAAATAATTCGTTTTGAATGAAAGGAACCAAAAAATATTTATTATTTGGATAAATTCTTATTTATTGTTATTTAGAAAATATAATAAATAAGAATTTATCCAAATAATAAATATTTTTTGGTTCCTTTCATTCAAAACGAATTATTTAATTTTAAATTTAAAAATATCTTTATGTAAAAAAAAAAAATCTAGAACATTTCAAAACCTTGACCAATTTGGTTCCTTTAGAAAAGAAAAAACACTAGAATTTGTATTTTCTAGATGTTGAAACATTAAATTAAGAAGTCCTTGAAGTTAACTAAAATCGTTTTAAGAACTTTAAGATTCAAACGTTATGGAGCAGCAGTTTCGATTTTGAAATTTTAAGAAAATATTCCCAGTATGAAATTTTGTTATTTGTCTATAGCATCTGAGCAAACTGAGTCGAAATTTTTGATGGAAAAAAATCACTCAAAACTTTTTTTTTAAACAGTGATTTTTCATAATTTTTTACTGACCTTTTTCATTCGTCATAGAGGAACAGACAGTTATTGTCTGTTTAAAAGTTTGGAAAAAAGTCTTTTTTCTAATTTAAATTCAAAACGTGAAATGAATTTCCATAAATGTAGTATTATAATATAAAACTAAATTGATTATTAATTACCAAAATTTTAACATTTTATAAGTTGATATACATATTGTCAGGCCAGTGGACGTTTTTTGAATATAAAATTTTTGAAATTCCTTAACACTTTTGATTTCAATGTAAACTTTTAGCAATACAAAAGTATTTTTAGCACTAAAGGGTATTAAGTACTAAAAGTGTGTTTTTAGTACTAACGTTTTGTTTTAGTGTTTTAGTACCAAAAGTGTTGTTAGTACCAAAATTGTTTTTAGTACTAAAATTGTTTTTTTAGTACTAAAATTGTTTTTAGTACTAAAATTGTTTTTAGTACTAAATTTTTTTTTAGTACTAAAATAGTTTTTAGTACTAAAATAGTTTTTAGTACTAAAATTGTTTTTAGTACTAAAATTGTTTTTAGTACTAAAATATTTTTTAGTACTAAAATAGTTTTTAGTACTAAAATAGTTTTTAGTACTAAAATAGTTTTTAGTACTAAAATAGTTTTTAGTACTAAAATTGGTTTTAGTACTAAAAGTGTTTTTTAGTACTAAAATTGTTTTTAGTACTAAAATAGTTTTTAGTACTAAAATAGTTTTTAGTACTAAAATAGTTTTTAGTACTAAAATAGTTTTTAGTACTAAAATAGTTTTTAGTACTAAAATAGTTTTTAGTACTAAAATTGGTTTTAGTACTAAAATTGGTTTTAGTACTAAAATAGTTTTTAGTACTAAAATTGGTTTTAGTACTAAAATTGGTTTTAGTACTAAAAGTGTTTTTAGTACTAAAATTGGTTTTATGTACTAAAATTGTTTTAAGTACTAAAATTGGTTTTAGTACTAAAAGTGTTTTTTTAGTACTAAAATTGTTTTTAGTAATAAAATTGTTTTTAGTACTAAAATTTTTTTTTGTACTAAAATTGTTTTTAGTACTAAAATTTTTGGACTAAAACTTTTTTAATACTAAAATTTTTTTAGTATGTACTAAATTTGTTTCAGTTAATAATTTTTAGTACAAAAATTTGATTTTAGTACTTAATAATATTTTAGTACTAAAAGTGTTTTCTAGTACAAAATTAATTTTTTAGTAGTAAAAGTATTTTTTGGTACAACAATTATTGTTTAGTACTAAAAGTTTGTTTTTTTACCAAAAATATTTTTTAGTACTAAAAGTTTGTTTTTTGTACCAAAAGTATTTTTTAGTACTATATTTTTTCAGCCTCAAAAATATTTTAATTCCTAAAAAAAAAATGGTAAAAAACATTTTAGTACTAAATATTTTAGTATATGCCTTAGCACTTCAATTTATGAAATAATTTTTTTATTCTAATCAAATTTTTTATACTAAGGGCTTCATTTTATAAAACGAAACGTTTGGAAGCGTATGCAATTTATATGAAGAATACTGGGAAAAGGGTTCGAATCTGGAATATTTTCCATATAATTTTATTTTATCGTTTGTCCTTTCGTTTTATAAAATTAGACCCTAGAAGTAATTTTTTGTCCAAAAAGATTTAAAATATTTTTGGTACAATATATATATTTTTTCAATACTGAACATTTATTTCTGTAATTAAAAAAAAATTGGTACTGATATCGGTTTAGTACCAATAAAATATTTTGTGAAAAAAAAAATTTTTTAATACAAATACATTTTAGCATTTACTATTTAATTATTATTATTACTAAGTAATAAAATAATATTAATACAAAATCGAATGTTTTTAAAGAACTTTAAAATTTCAAAACCCTAGTTCCAAAGCTTGAATTGAATTAATTAATTCAATTTGAGCTTAATACACTAAAATCTTAATTCGGAATTCTCAAATGTCAGTTATTCATTGCATAAATCCATTCCCAACATCTAATTATTTAGTTTCATTCAGGGGCTTTTAATTAAATAGCATTAATTCATTGTTGAATTAATTCATAATGGAATTATTCACAACAGATTTTATTTTACGTTTGAATGATTAAATTTTTGTTAATTCAAATATAACAAATATTTTTTCCTCCTTCGTTTAGCTTTTAATCGTTCAAAGAATGAATTAAAAAAAATAGTTTCAATATATTTTTAAATTTAGTTTGTAATGTATTAGAATTCAAGAATATTTTAATGATTCAATAAGTAGTTAATTCTCAAAGGCCTGAATTCAATACATTTGAAGTACAAAGGAATTAAGCCTATGAAATTATTCATTAACGGTTATAAGATAAACATTTATTTTGATTTCTAAAATGGAATTAAGAATTAATTCTTTCGAACCTTTCGTTCATACCCAATAAGCAACAAAGCCCCAAAAATTCAAGCACTTGAACATTTTGTTGGAAGTTGACTTGAAAGCAAATGTAATTATATTTTAAACTTGAAAACTATTTGAAAAATTAAATATTTTTCAAACAAAAAACATATGGCTTGAATTTATGTTTCCTTTTTACTGGAGAATGCTATTGATGTAAAGTGTAATACAACTGTAATTCAATTGCTTGACTATAATTCAAGGCTTGAATTACAGTTGAATTCAACTTGAATTCCAGTGAAAATGCTTATTGGGTACAGATATTGTAAAATTAAGTTGTGTTCAACTTACTTACTTACAATCACTTTGCAATACTTCTGATAAGTTTTAAAATGTTTAAAAATTCGAAATTTTTAAAAACTCTTGAAACAAAAAAAAAAAAAAAAAAAAAAAAACTTATAGCCTGTTTCACAATATCGAATGCAAGATTTTATTTGCATTCTAAAACAAGTAAGAGTGCTATATTCGGCTATGCCGAATCTTATATACCCTTCACCTTTGTTGTGAATGCATTAGTTGCCCACTTTCAGCGTATAAAATCCTGAATATATCAAGAAAACTTTTAAAAATGTTACATTTAATTGCAGATAAACAGATTATATTGTAGAAGTTACAAACGAAATGACAATCTTTAATATACCCTTCTCACGAAGGTGAAGGAAACCAATTACAAATTTCTTTCGCTTAGAATGCGAAAAAAGAAATCTTTCATTCGATATTGTGAAACAGGCTATAAGTTTTTTTGTATAAAGAATTTTTGAAAAAAATCCAAACATATTTCCAAACGGTATTCCTTTCTTTTCTAAAAGTAAAATTTTATAAAATCTGATTATTAATCAAACTATTGTAGCAACCTTTTGGCAAATATGTTTGTAGCTTTTCTTTAAATTCCATAAAAATCTTACTTTTCATGCTCTATTGTTTTTGGCACACAAAATAATTATTACGTTAATGAAACATCCATCATCGAAGCTCACTAAATAAATTATGTATTTAATTGTGAATTTTCAATTTATGTTTGTCATCATTCATTATTATGTCATCATCTGTTATTTAGCATAAAATTATTAATGTTGCACAATAGTTGTTAGACGTTATTGCTGCATGATTGACACATATTTTTTAAGAATCGTATTACGTTTCGTCTTTTTCTAAACAAAAATTGTAAATTATGATAGAAAATATGAAACCAAAAAGATAAACACACAGACACACAACCACACACAAGTAAAATGCAAGGAAAAAACAAAAGCGTTAAGCAACAAACTAGTTTGTCACATTAATAAAAATAAATTTTCATTTCATTCTGTGAGATTTTTTTTCTTATTTCTTCATTTTTTTTGTTTGTTTTTTTTATAAAAGTTTTTTGTACACTTTTTTTTTTGGGAGGGAAATTACAACACTTTTTGTTTCTGGTTTAATACAACAGTTCTTTAAAAAAATAAATGTTTTTCTTGGTAAATGAATTGTTTTTATTTCTTATTTCAGTTTTTTTGTTTTGTTAAAATCAAGGTAATCCATAATAATCCATTAAAGTTGTTTTGATTTTTATTCACTCTGTTTTTGTATATATATATAAAAATACAACTGGTTGTTATCCTTTATCGTTTTGCTCCTTTAGCTTCTTACCTTGGGCTTTATTTCACTTAAACACACTCTGGGTAAAATTAGTCGGATTTTTTGCTATTTATTTTTGTAAATGACCGGGTTTGGTAGTAACAACCAAACGCTGAAACTGGCGAACGAAAACAAAAATCAATTGCGAGGCGCAAAGTATTTTATAGCCACTTATATTGTTACCCATACTTAAACAGAAAATTTTAACACACATACATGTCTAAACATGTCTAAAACAAGTTAAGAGCATGCACATGATGTTGCTGATAATGTTGTTGTTGTTGCTGCTGTTAGTGTTTTTTGTTTTTTATTTTTGTATTTTTTTTGTTAATACATTTTAGTTTGTTTTTTTGTTTTGTTTTTTATTGAAGATGGTTGTGGAAAAAAAAAACCCACTATAATATCATCTTCTTTAGTTTAATATTGTTTTTGTTTATTTGTATTAAATGTATGAATAAATATACAGAAACATACATTCATAGCTTTATACAATATATAAAATAGTGTTGGTGAGTTTTAAAAATTTTGCTTTGCATGTATAAGTTTTACAATATAATTGTTTATATCATTAGCATGATCTTAGTTTAAGATCAATAATCATAATAATGAAGATGATTTCTTTAAATTCTTAATATTCAAGTATGAAATTATTAAAAAACAACTGAAACATTTAAAACTAAAAACAATTACTTATTTCGTTAATAAAAATATGTATGTATGTATGTATTTTTTAATGTCTTTTTTTTTTTGTTTTTAATTTCATAGAATATTCTCAAGTATTATTTAAAAACACACAAAACCAAAAATAATTAAAATAACCATAATTTAAAGAAGCAGCAGCAGCAGCAACAAACCAGCAACTATCAATATTAAAACTGCATATATTAATATTTATTAGTTGTATTTTAATTTTGTTAATTTTTAACATTAAATTGTCATAAAATGAATATTCAATTTTTTTTTTTTTTTTTATACAATAATTTATTTAAACATTTTTTTTTTTTTCAAATCATACTAATAAAATATATATATTATATATTATATTTTATAATTTTATATACAAATATCTTTAAAAAGTATACAAAACACCCCTCCCACTAAAATCCACATAATTTTCTTTAATCAATTAAGAATTTTATCTTTAGTTAAGTTTATCTCAAAATAAATTCATTAAATGCTAATATTTTTACTGGCTTTTAAAATGTTTTTAGTAGAGAGTGTATAGATCGTTAATCGTAAGTTGACAACTCGTAGCTAATGTTTTAATTACATCTGCAGATAAGGATGTCATTTAACATCCAGCATGCTGGAAAAGTCGTTTGTCATTCTTGGCTTAAGTTAAAGCTTAATTGGCACGTAGTTATGTGGTGTCAACTTATGATCATTTTGCTTGATTTTTTAAAATGTAAATTTTCCCTAGAAAGATGAGGGTGCTGATGTGTGTAACATGCTAAACTATTGTCCCAACATCCACCTTGTATACCAATTGATTAACCCTCTAATGCTAAAGCATGCCTCAAGGCACTCATCCTAAAAATGCAAATATAACTTAAATATTTTAATAAGCCTTGAAATATCTTAAAAGCTCTCTTCTTTTTTATACCCTTCACCTTCGTGAGAAGGGTATATATAAATTTGTCATTCCGTTTGTAATTTCCACAGTATAATTTTCCGACCCTATAAAGTATATATATTCTGAATCCCTATAGATAGCGGAGTCGATTTAGCCATGTCCGTCTGTCTGTCTGTCTGTTGAAATCAATTTTCTGAAGACCCCAGATATCTTCGGGATCCAAATCCTCAATAATTCTGTCAGACATGCTTTCGAAAAGTTTCCTATTTAAAATCAGCAAAATCCGTCCATAAATAACGGAGATATGAGCAAAAATCCGAGACAACCTCTATTTTTGATCTATATCTCGATTACTAAGTCATAAATGTAGACAATATGGATATCTAATGATAGATATTTCAAAGTCCATTGCAACGATGTATATAAGACTATACAAAGTTTGACCTACAATGGGTCAAAATCGGGAAAAATATTTTTTAACCCGAATTTGTTTTCACGAAAAACATTATTTTGTCATAAAATTTTTTCACTAATAAATAAAAAAAATTTTTTTTAAAAAAATTAGAAAAAACTTTTTTAAAAAAAAAATTAAAAATTTTTTTTTTTTAATTTTATTTTAAAGTATAATTTGGGTATACAAGATTCGGCACAGCCGAATATAGCTCTCTTACTTGTTTTTAGTTACTGCACTTTTTACTTACTAAGGGCCATTATTACAATATGCCTTTAAGTTCGTAATAGTAAAAGGTAACTTTAAGTAATAGAAAAAGGTTGCTTTAAAGTTAACTTTTACTATTGTGAACATAAAGGCAAGTTGTAATAATGGCCCTAAGTGCATTAACAACCAAAATAATGTGGGAAGTCCATGTTGTGTTATCAAACATTTTAGAGTTTCCCGATTGCCATCATATTTTTTTTCTTTAAAACTATACTTATATTTTATATATTGAAGTCAATATTTATGTAAAAAAATGTAAGATTCTCCTTAGAGACACGATTTATTTATGAGTGCCTTCAGGCACTCTTGGGCATTGCAGACTAGTTTTGCTGCCTCAGTCTTTCCCTCATATAGCAAAATGTTGTTTTGTTTTCTTTGTTTTGATTTGCAATTTTTTACATAAAATTTTAAGAAATGTCAACAAACGTTTCAAATTATCTGATTTGATTGATGAACAGTTAGAAAAGTTGTTTTCAATAAAAATTGACAAACTATACTAACTAACACCGGACTATGTTTCAATCTCTAAAGCCCCAAGGGTGCCTTAAGGCACTCATTTTGTTTTTCCCACCTGGCAGATAAACCATTGATTGTATAAATTTTTAAATGTTGTTTTTGAAATCAGATGCCCAAATTTACCATAAAACAAATTATTACCAAATTCCGTTAGTCAGTCTGACTGTCCGTCCATGTAAGCCTTGTAATTAATTCAAAGATAATTCAACAAGATTTGGCACGAAGCTGGACGACAATATTTTATATAAGTAATATTAAAGTTTATTTTCCTCTTTTTAAAGCATTTAAAAATAAAAGTTTTTTAAAAATGTTTCTTATTTATATTTTATTATATTATTTTTAAGCTGGAATATTTCGAATTTTAATTCGAATTTTCGTACATTTTTTTTTTTTTTTTTTTTTAATTTTTAAGTTCGAAATTAAAAAATTCGCCTCAAATAGCTGAACTGAAATTATTTTTTTAAGAATCATCATGACATAGTGATAGTTTTAAAAGCTTTAGAAAAATTTCGAACATAAGTTCGAATTTTCGATCTTAAATTCGAATTTTCGTACATAATATTACAATGTTATCAGGTTTATGTTTGATCTAGAGATTATTTTAACAGCTTTAAACATTTTTTGAACATAACTTCGAATATTCAAATTTGATTTGAAATTTTCGAACATAATACCAATTTTTAGCACTTCGGGCAACGAGAACTGGTTTAAAATTCAGTTACAAAATTTTGCCCTAAACTAACATAGTTACAAACAAACCAACAAACAAACTAACATAGCAATTTAAATAAAACCTGTTTCTCACAATCTTTCGGGATTAATTGGTATCAAGGCTAACTTTATCTCTAAAATAACGAAATAACAGTAAATAATATTACCGTTAATTTTTAGATGTGTCGAGTCGGTAGCCATCCTAGATTGGTATTCTCATGAAAATCAATCCGAGGTTATTTAATACAAAAATGTTTTTGAACAAAAATTGTTTCCAATCTTTATCTTAAAATATAAGAACTGAGATCGAAAAATTCTTAACATTCATATATGTTAATAAAAATGAAACCACTAAACTTACAGTTTTGAATCTATTTTTTATTTGATTGAAATTCTTGTTACAATTTACAAAAAAAAAAAAATATTGTTATAGTTCTAATCACTAATGATGAAATTTTGAACCTTTTTCGAAAACCCTTCCATTATGGTTTTTATAGTACTTTTTGCAGCAAGTATATTTTTTGTATAAAATTTGACTTCAATTTCCGTGCTCTGTCTTTGGCCTCTAAATATATACAGCTGCTGTCAAAATAATAGCACCACTAGTATACATAATTTTGGAAATGGAACACAATCTCATTTTTTCAAAAAAATATTTTTTAATTCATTAAAAGTAAGGAACGATATGTTTAAAAAGAGAAAAAATCAAAATCAGTTTCATTTAAATTCAAATAAATACAAAAAATTCATCTTTAACGAAAAAACTGAAAAAAATATATGTCAAAATAATAGCACCGCTCTTCTTGACCTGAAAGAAAAAATGTTAAAAGTGCGTTTATTTTGTCCACTATGGTCGTATTATAATTTGCTAGCCTTACATAGTGTTTTCAATATTTAGTTGCATTACCCTTATTGGAAATTACAGCTTTACATCGTCTTCCCATGGAATTAACCAAGCTGGCACCTTTCTAAGGAAATGGAGTTCCAAGCTTCCTGCACTGTAGCCCAAAGTTGATTATTATTAGTTGGCTTAACTTCGGATACCTTCTTCTTAACATCAGCCCATAAATTTTCGATGGGGTTCAAATCAGGCGACTGAGCAGGCCATTCCATCAAAGTTACTCTATTGTCCTGAAACCACTTTTTAGCCTTCCTGCTAGTATGTTTTGGGTCATTGTCCTGTTGCATGACCCAAATCAGTGGCATTTCCTCCAATGCATATGGTAGCATTACCTCCTCCAGTATCTGGACATATACAGATGCATCCATTATGGTATCTATACGGTGAATGGGCCCCACACCATAGTATGAGAAACATCCCCATACCATGATACTGGAACCACCATGTTTTACGGTCTTTGCGGTAAATTTTGGGTTATATTCCGAGTTTGGTGGTCTTCTTACGTAAGACCGAGAACCTTTTCCACCAAATAAAATGATTTTGGACTCATCTGTCCAGAGAATATTACGCCACCTTTCAATTGGCCACTCTAGGTGGTTTTTAGCAAACTGTAGCCGCTTTAATACATGTTTTTTTGTCAACAGAGGGACTTTTCTTGGGCTGTGAGCTTTTAGGTTATATTCTCTTAGTCTCCTGCATATAGTCTCAGTACTTATCGGGAGCTCTAATTCTTTTTTTACTTCCACAGCTGACATAAACGGATTTTTTTTTATTAGCCTTACTATACGACTGACCGTTGCCTGTGGTGTTACGGTTTTCCGACCACGTGTTTCGGCTTTAAGTTGGAAGGTAATTGCATTTCGTATCATTTTATTTGAGCATCCAAGAATATTTCGGACTTGGGAATATGTTTCTCCTTCCGAAATCAGTTTTTTAATTAAGTCCCGTTTTTCACCTGTACAGTGTTTACCACGGCCCATTATGAACTAGTGTTCATTAAAAATTCTTTAAAACTAAATTGTAATACAAATTTAAAAATGACCATTTACCGTTTTAAACTGTTTTAGTGAGTTATTTTATATAATTATTAATATTGGTGCTATTATTTTGACAGGTCCCACCGGGGGTTATTAAGCTTTTAAACGAGTTTTAAAAAAAACAAATGATCTTTCAGCAAAAAATTGGTCGCTCTCTGAGAGAGTATATTTGTAATAACGGTACTATAAAGTTATTTAGAAAAATATAAAAGCATGTCAATAGTATTGATAAATAAAAATTGATGACTATAGTGGTGCTATTTTTTTGACAATAACTGTATAAAGTAAGGACTGAGATTGTAAAATTCTTAACACACGTTTTTCATTAAAACTTTTAACCCAAGTATTATTTGATTTTTTTTTATCAAGTTACCTTTGTAAAGCATGTCAGTTATTATGTTTAATGTCAATTATGTTCATTTGTTGTTAATCTGATTACAATAAGTGACCAGAAAAAAGTGCGTACTAAAATTATTAAATATTTTCAACAAAACCCAACTTGGTCCTACAAAAAGTTGGCCAAACAATCAAAGGTCTGCTATCAAACTGTTTCCAATGTTATTAAACAGTACCGGGAGAACTTGTCCGTTAATATAAAACCTGGTTCATGTAGAAGGAATGGTCCACATGATATTTCTAAAGCCAACAAAATTGAAAGCATTTTTAAAAGAGCTCCCAACACCTCCGGTAGGAAAGCAGCTCGGTTAGGCCAGTACTCGGACTATTTGGTACGAAAAGTTAAAGCCAATGCCGGTTTAAAAGCCTACAAGGCTCAAAAAGTTCCTGACAGGAACTCTGCTAAAAATTTAGAGGCCAAAGACAGAGCACGGAAATTGAAGTCAAATTTTATACAAAAAATATACCTGTTGCATAATGGATGACGAAATGGACGTATGGAAAATTTTTCCTTCCGGGTGAATATTTTTATATTGCAGATGTTCGAGGGAATGTTGAAGAAAAGTTTAGGACCCAAAAGCAGACAAAATTTCCCAAAAAGTTCTTGGTATGGCAAAGCAATATGCAGTTGCGGCAAAAAAGTCAAACATTTGTTACAAAGGGCTCTATAAATACCGAAATTTACATCAAGGCATGTTTACAAAAATGGATGTTTCCATTCATAAGACTTCTTAATGTGTCCACTTATTTTTGGCCTGATTTGGCATCCTGTCACTATGGTAAGAAAGGTCTTGAGTGGTAAAAGAACAATAATGTGGTATTTGTACCAAGAGTGGCAATTCCACCAAACTGCCTGGAGCTAGGGCCAGTGGAGAGATATTGGGCTCTTGCTGAATGAGAGCTGAAGAGCACAAAAAAGGTGTCTAAAAGTGTGGTAGATTTTAAACGGAGATGGACAACCTGTTCGAACAAAGTGACATAAAACTCTATAAAAACCATAATGGAAGGGTTTTCGAAAAAGGTTAAAAATTTCATTATTAATGATTAGAACTGGAAAAATTATTATTTTTTTTAAATTGTAACAATAATTTCAATCAAATAAAAAAAGATTCAAAACTAGAAGTTTAATGGTTTCATTTTTATTAACATATATGTATATTAAGAATTTTTCGATCTCACTCCATTGATCAAAGTCAAATTTTCTCTGACTGTATTTTTTTAAATTTTTTATGACCGAGGAAAGAAACATTAGCCCCCATTCCGATGTAAATACAACTCAACTCAAAAACACCTCAGCTCTGACTAGCTAAAATTTTATTAAGCTAAATCCAATCGTTCACGAGCTACCGAATTATTTCCAAAATAAAATATTTCTAAGCCACTGTGCATCATGAGATCTTATGCATATCAGAGTTTGTACATTAATTCACTGACGGTATTTTTCTTCCAGGGTAACTACATTCCGTCCCTTATTAGTTAAAAAAAAAAAACAAGTAAGACAGCTATATTCGGCTGTGCCGAATCATACTTTAAAATAAAATTAAAAAAAAAAAAAATTTATTTTTAATTTTTTTTTTTTTTTTCAAAATTGTTTTTTAAAAGTTTTTTCCAATTTTTTTTTTTAACTTTTTTTTTTTCTAATTTATTAGTAAAAAAAATGTATGACAAAAGAATGTTTTTTGTGAAAAAAAAAATTCGGGTTAAAAAATATTTTCCCAATTTTGACCCATTGTAGGTCCAACTTTGTATAGACTTATATATATCGTTGCCATGGACTTTGAAATATCTATCATTAGATATCCATATTGTCTATATTTATTACTTAGTAATCGAGATATAGATAAAGAAATAGGCCAAAAAATAGAGGTTGTCTCGGATTTTTGCTCATATCTCCTAATCATACTTTAAAATAAAATTAAAAAAAAAAAAAAATTAAATTTTTTTTCAAAATTGTTTTTTAAAAGTTTTTTCCAATTTTTTTAAACATTTTTTTTTTTTTTTTTCTAATTTATTAGTGAAAAAATGTATGACAAAAGAATTTTTTTTGTGAAAAAAAATTCGGGTTAAAAAAATATTTTCCCGATTTTGACCCATTGTAGGTTCAACTTTGTATAGTCTTATATATATCGTTGCAATGGACTTTGAAATATCTATGATTAGATATCCATATTGTCTATGTTTATGACAGTAATCGAGATATTGATAAAGAAATAGGCCAAAAAATAGAAATTGTCTCGGATTTTTGCTCATATCTCCGTTAGTTATGGACGGATTTTGCTGATTTTAAATAGGAAACTTCTCGAAAGTATGTCTGACAGAATAATTGAGGATTTGAATCCCGAAGATATCTGGGGTCTTCAGAAAATTGATTTCAACAGACAGACGGACAGACAGACAGACGGACATGACTAAATCGACTCCGCTATCTATAAGGATCCAGAATATATACACTTTATAGGGTCGGAAAATTATATTGTGGAAATTACAAACGGAATGACAAATTTATATATACACTTCTCACGAAGGTGAAGGGTATAAAAACATAAAAATAATAAAAAATGTTTTAATTTTTCTCAAGTTGTTAACCAAAAAGTAAATTAAGAAATATTGAGAAACTAGTTCTGTGGGTCACCATAAATAGTTCTGAGTATTAAAGGTACTTAACTGCAAATGTTAAAGAAATTTTAGAACAGTTTATAAAGTTACAATATACAGTAATAAAAAAGTTGTATGTGTAAATAGAATAACCTAATTATGGCAGTTATGAGAGTGATGGGTGTAAATTTTAATTTCTGTTGCTTATTTTTTTCTACTTTATTTGTCAAGACCTGAAGCAACAAACATTTTATTATTACTAAGTGCAGTCGGTAGTAAATACTACTCTATGTACTCGGTGTACATTCATACGTATGTATGTATGTATGTAAATGTTGTTGTATGTTTATACATATTATTTTACAACAACTAAACATACAATAAATACATAGTGTTGCATTCGAAACCCTTTAAGTGTCTATAAAATGTTTGTTAATGATTCTTGTGTCATTTTTTATTTTTATTTCTTGTTTTATTTATTTACATATATATTATTTAACATATTTGTTACTTTATTTTTATAATAAATACTACTAAATAAAATGAACTAACTTCTTCTTCTTGTAAGTCATGTTAATTTTATATTTTGTATGAGAAATAATAAACACACATCGCATTTATTTGCATACAATTCACATGCTATTTTTTCATTATTTTTTTTATTTCGTTTTTTTATGCAATATAAAGATGTCAGACCCAAAGACGTACGTCATCGTCAACATCATCATTATTAAGCATAGTTATTATATTATAATGCAAGACATGTTTCTAGTAATAGGTTATACGTTAAAACACAAAAAGAAACAAAAAAACAAAGGCATCTCTAAACATTTTAAGTTTAAACCAAAAATATATATTTCAACTATAAAATTATAAAACAAAAACCCAAAAACAAAATAAAGTTCTATTAAAATGTTAAAAAATTCCATGCACATTTTAAACATAAAATTACTTCTTTTTTTTTCTTTTGTTAAATTTCGATTTTCAAAACAATTTCATAATTCTTGTTTTTTGTACATTAAAAAGTATAAATGTATAAAAGTTTTTTTATATATCTGATAATTGAAAGAAAGAGTCTTTAAAATTGTTTAAAATAGAACGATTTTTTATCACTTAACGGCTGATTACTTTTTGAAAGTGTTTTGCAAGCTTGTCACAAAAATTTTAAAAATTAACTGCTTTTTGTTCTATTTAATTTCTTTCTGTACCTGTTATTAATTTAAAATCGTTAAATTTTAAATTATTTTTAAGTCTTAAGGAAAAAAAAAAATTTAAGTGATTAATCTTTGGCTAAGAATCTAATAAAAAAAGTCGTTGCTTGAATTTTGTGAAACAGAAAATGTTATAGTGCTTATAATTAAAGAGTGTGGTTATTTAAATGACTATACCGATTTGTATACCCTTCATCATAATAGGGGGGTCACACGACATTGCATTGCATGTGGGCCACCAGACCGAAAAATTCAAAGTTAATCAATTCAAATAAAATTTCGCTCCAAATAAGTTTCATATATACGGTAATCATGGCACCTAATTTTATGATGATCGGTGCATAATTAGTAGAGTGTCCAAAAAACCGGTTTCCGGTTTAACCGAAAACAGTGTTTTATAAAAAAACCGGTTTCGGTTTTCTCATTCTAAAAAAACCGGGTTCGGTTTTGTCATTCTAAAAACCGGTTTACCGGTTTTTTTCTAAAAATAAATTAATATTTTTAAAAATGTTATCAAAATATTTTTAAGTTATATGTTCAAATAAGCTTTACAAAGTATTTCGTTAAAACCGGTTAACCGTCTTAAAAAACCCGGTTTGTCAAAAAACCGAAAAGTTAAAGAAAACCGAAACCGGTCGGTTTTACAAAGATGAAAAAACCGGTTGACCGGTTTTCGGTTTCGGTTTTGGATACTCTAATAATTAGTCATAGCTCCCATATAAGTCCCGCTTCCGAAAATAATTTTAAGGAGCATAAATCTCTTAAAAACTCTGGTAACCACATAAAATTCAACAAAAATAAGTTTCATATAGACATAAATTACGCGACCTAATTTCATGGCGATCGGTCCATAATTGGTCATAGCTAACATCCGAAAATAATTTACGGAAAAAAAATTATTTAAATTAAAAAAAATGTTTCTCAGTATAGGGTATTATATGGTCATGCTTGACTAACCATACTTTCTTATTTGTTTTCTTTTTCTTATTTCTTAACCAAAAAAATATATCAAATGGAAATTTAAATAACGTAACGTCATGTAACGTCACGTCAGATACTAAGGCTAACAAATAAAAAACGAGGAAAGATTTTTAAATTTTATTATTATACCCTTCACCATGAGTGGCAAAAGTATATATAAGTTTGTCATTCCGTTTGTAATTTCTACATTTTTCATTTGCGACCCCACAAAGTATATATATTCTGGATCGTTATAGATAGCGAAGTCTATATAGCCATGTCCGTCTGTCCGTCTGTATGTTGAAATCAACTTTCCGTAGCCCCCAAATAACTTACAAACATAATTTATACATCAATATGTCGGGAATTCTTCCGGCTCGGTCGCTATTTAAAATCGAGAAAATCAACCCACAAATGGCTGAGTTATAAGGAAAAAACCGGGACAACCTCGATTTTTGGTCTATTTTTTATCTATATCTGGATTACTAAGTCATTAATATAGACAATATGGATATCTAATGATAGATATTTCAAAGTCCATTGCAACGATGTATATAAGGCTATAGTAATTTGGACCTACAATGGGTCAAAATCGGGAAAAATATTTTTTAACTCGAATTTTTTTTTTACAAAAAAAAAAATTTTTTCATTAACTTTTTTTCACTAATAAATTGAAAAAAAAAAAATTTAAACAATTAAAAAAAAATTTTTAAAAATTAAAAAAAAAAATTAAAAAAAAAAAAATTGGAAAAAATTAAAACAAAACAAAACAATTTCGAAAAAAAAAAATTAAAACAATTTTAAAAAAAAAAATTTTTTTTAAATTTTGAAAAACAATTTAGAAAATTTAAAAAAAAAAATTAAATTTTGTTTACCTAAAAATATTTAAAATTTTTATTTTAAAGTATAATTTGGTGAAGGGTATATAAGAATCGGCACAGCCGAATATAGCTCTCTTACTTGTTTAGAAAATAAATTTATATTATTCCAAATCCTTCTACAAAAGGTTTTATACAAAAAGTCTTGTCCAATTCGCAGAGTTATGCAATTTTGTAATATCTTCAACTCCTTAGGATCAATTGTTGCAATATGTTTTCTGAATAAAAGGGTACTGAATTACTTTGCAAATATAAAGAAAACTTTAACTTTTTCATAATTTTTTTTTTTTTGACATTTTGTCGTACTAATATCACGTCACGCCATAATGGAAATGCCCATGTGTATTGTGACATGTATTGGGACATTTTGCCACATGTAAACATGTACATTCCGTGTGATCTTTGTAAAACTTTGTGTATGTGAAATACACATGTCTTATGGAATTTTTGGCATTTAGAGCATGTTCTATTTTCGTGTGTTTAACAATTGGTCAATTCACAAGGTCTCTTATCAGTTATATTGTCATAAAGTCCTATTATACCACGACTCGGCGGGTCGGCTTAACCGACTCTTAGGCATTCGGCGATAGTCTCTTCTGGTTCGTTACGATAACACAATAAACATAACATAGAAAGTAGTATTATTTTATGAAATTTTTTGCTTAAAAATCAATAAAAACCATTGTGAAATATTAGGACATTATGACAATATGACATGATAAGAGACCTTGTAAATTGAACAAATGTGTATTTTGAAATACAACACTGCGTGAGAGCAAAATAATAAACAAAATCATAACAAAATATGTTTCATCAAATTAAATATATTTATTGTGATTTAAAAATGTATTAAATAGATATATACATAGTTAAAAACAACAATTCTATAAACTAATAGACGTTATGAATCGTATGTATGACGTTAATTTTGACATACACATGGAATACATGTCCGAAAATATATGGAATACATGTCGTGTAACCCCCCTTTAAGTATATATAAGTTTGTAATTTCGTTTATAATTTCCACATTTTTCATTTGTGACCCCATAAAGTATATATTCGAAGCATCTAAATAACTAACAAATATGATTGATAGACCAATGAATCAGGTATAGCCCTGGTTCGGTTAATGGGGAATGGTGAAAATCTGGCCACAAATGGTCTAGATATAAGTAAAAAACCACGACTATCTCGATATATAACCCTTCAACTTCGTGAGAAGGGTATATATAAGTTTGTCATTCCGTTTGTAATTTCCATAATATAATTTTCCGACCCTATAAAGTATATACATTCTGGATCCTTATAGATAGCGGAGTCGATTAAGCCATGTACATCTGTCTGTCTGCTGAAATCAATATTCTGAAGACTCCAGATATCTTCGGGATCCAAATCTTCAATAATTCTGTCAGACAAGCTTTCAAGAAGTTTCCTATCAGCAAAATCCGTCCATAAATAAAGAAGATATGAGCAAAAATTCGAGACAACCTCTGAAAATTTCATAAAAAAAACACAATTTATTGTATACTTTGACAAAAAAGCAACAAAACGTATATTTGGATGTGTTTTGGTTTCATTGCTTTGCGTATTTTGTTTTTACACCCTTCACCATGAGTGGCAAGGTAAACACCGTAAACACCACACACACCCAACAACAACATTCTACAATGTGGAATGTGATGAAATGAATACAAATAATAAATCAAACACACGCATGCGTAATTTGTATGTATTTAAGTGCGTTTCGTTTATTTTAATTTTTGTTGTTGTTTGTTGTTATTTTTTCAACATACAATTGTGCAAAATAATTGTTGTGTTTATTTGGTTAGTTATCAGTGAGCAATCAATGTGTGAATATGATTATCGGATGTTTTGCATCTGATATGATGTTATTATTTTTTCTTATTTTTGTTGCTATATGAAGAGTTTTGCATGGGTAAAGGCAATGTACGTGAATATGTATACTTTGGTGATGGGTATATAAGATTCGGCACGAATTTAGCTCTGTTAATTGTATTATCTATTTTTGTATATATCTCGATTACTTAGTCATCGGTCACCAAAAAAAAAGTACGTGAACCAATAATTCAAACTTTTCCAAAAAATCCAATATAAAAAATAGCTAAATATTTGAAGCTTCATCTTCACACTGTTTCAAAAGCCTTTAAACAGTGGAAGAAAGACTTAAACATTGAAAGAAAACCTGGATCAGGAAGAAAAAAATATCTAACAGATACTGGTAAGGCACTCTTTAATAGAGGTGTTCGACTCTATCGAAGAGCACCCGACACTTCCCTCAGAAAAGCAGCTCGTAAAGTTAAATGCTGTGATTCTTTTGTGTGTAGAGCCAAAGATAATGCTGGATTGATGTCGTATAAAGTTCAGAAAGTTCCAGATCGTATGCGATAAAGAACTTAGAAGCAAAAGAACGAGCGAAAAGATGTAGGTAAAATTTTATAAGAAAAATACACCTGAAACTTATGTACTGGCAGACTTTTCACAACTTCCGGGACAACATTTTAATGTGGCTGATGGACGATGTAAAACATTTTCAGTTGTGGCAAAATATACCAATCATTTGTGACAGAAATATATATTTCGGAATGTCTACAAAAACCGCTTTTACCTTTCTTAAAAAGGCACAGACTACCTTCATATTTCTGGCCCGATTTGGCATCATGCCGCTACGGAAAAAAGGACCTTGAGTGGTATTCAAACAATATTGCTAATGACTGTTTATTTATTTAAATAAAATAATAATAATGCAAAATTTTTGTAACAAAGACTTAGTTATTTTCAACTATCCGATAAAAGTATGGAGTACTAGCTCCAAATTGGATGAAAGAAATAGTACTATTAAGTCTCCCTTTGTGAATTAATACTAATTCCAGGATATCATGTCTCTAGTTGCATGTTTATTTATTCATTGTAATGTGGATTTTAAGTCATACGAAACGTATTATTAGAATAAAAAAAAGTACCATAAAGACCCACATTTTGTATTCCCACTCAGCATCATGATTCTGGGTACATTATTATAGAAAATGTTCAAGAAAGTTATCACTAAAGTCACCTTTTGTGAATTCTAACTCATTCAGAATCATGTGTGCCTAATTTTTAGGTTTTTTATTATAAAAGAGTTGGAAAAAAGAACCTGTGAGTACCTTTTTTAGATTCAAACTCGGTCAGGATCATATGTGTTTTCTTTTCTGCTTGTAGAAATTTCGAAAAATATTCTTCGAAGAACGAAAAAATTCTAATAATTTTTGTTACCTTAATGTCATATAAGTAGATGGCTTAATGACTTTCATTCTTTACTCGAAAGCATATCAGCCAACATATAAGTAAAATAACTTAATATAATAAAAAGTACCATTAAAAGAATAAGTACTAATTTTCCACACTTGAACCCCCGTCAAGTTTAAAATCAAAGTAATTTCCTGATTCTATGTTCAATATTATAGAAAATTCAAAAAGTACCATTTTGAAGAACGAAAAAGTACTCCTTAGTTTGGTTTAGTTCTCCATTTTTGGTATCATAATACCATTGAGCCCCCTATTCTTGATTATTTCTTTACTGAAAAGCACATGTACATATATTAGCTAACAAATTTGTTTGTTTGTTTGTTTGTTTGTTTGTTTGTTTGTTTGTTTGTTTGTTTGTTTGTTTGTTTGTTTGTTTGTTTGTTTGTTTGTTTGAGCATCACGCCTAAACGGCTGAATCGATTTTATTGAAATTTTGAACGTAGATAGATCCTTACTTGGAAGCGTCAATAGGCTATAACTTTTTTCAATACTTGGACCAGAAAGGGGTAAACAGGGGGAAAACGGGTAAAATTGGTTAAATACTATTAAAATAGTATTTTAAAAAATAGCAATAATATAATTAATCTTTAACAGAGTGATGGTACAAGTAGAGTGCCGCAATAATATATATGGTTAAAACAATCATATATATATATGATTGTCACAATAACTTGCATGATTGAGTATGTAATAATACACTTAATTATTATTGGATGCTGCACTGAATGATTACTGATCCGTGCTGACTAATCAGTGCTGATGTAAATATCGTCAGTGGTGACTAATCAGTGCTGATGAAAACATCGTCATAGCTGATTAATCAGTGCTGATGTAAATATCGTCAGTGCTCTCAATCAGTGCTGATGAAAACATCGTCATAGCTGATTAATCAGTGCTGATGTAAATATCGTCAGTGCTTTCAATCAGTGCTGATGAAAACATCGTCAGTGCTGATGAAAACATCGTCAGTGCTGATTTAAACATCGTCAGTGCTGATGAAAACATCGTCAGTACTGATGAAAACATCGTCAGTGCTGATGAAAACATCGTCAGTGCTGATGAAAACATCGTCAGTGCTGATGAAAACATCGTCAGTGCTGATGAAAACATCGTCAGTGCTGATGAAAACATCGTCAGTGCTGATGAAAACAACGTCAGTGCTGACTAATCAGTGCTGATGAAAACATCGTCAGTACTGATGAAAACATCGTCAGTGCTGATGAAAACATCGTCAGTGCTGATGAAAACATCGTCAGTGCTGATGAAAACATCGTCAGTACTGATGAAAACATCGTCAGTGCTGATGAAAACATCGTCAGTACTGATGAAAACATCGTCAGTGCTGATGAAAACATCGTCAGTACTGATGAAAACATCGTCAGTGCTGATGAAAACATCGTCAGTGCTGATGAAAACATCGTCAGTGCTGATGAAAACATCGTCAGTGCTGATGAAAACAACGTCAGTACTGACTAATCAGTGCTGATGAAAACATCGTCAGTACTGATGAAAACATCGTCAGTGCTGATGAAAACATCGTCAGTGCTGATGAAAACATCGTCAGTGCTGATGAAAACATCGTCAGTGCTGATGAAAACATCGTCAGTGCTGATAAAAACAACGTCAGTGCTGACTAATCAGTGCTGATGAAAACATCGTCAGTACTGATGAAAACATCGTCAGTGCTGATGAAAACATTGTCAGTGCTGATAAAAACATCGTCAGTGCTGATTTAAACATCGTCAGTGCTGATGAAAACATCGTCAGTGCTGATGAAAACATCGTCAGTGCTGATGAAAACATCGTCAGTGCTGATGAAAACATCGTCAGTGCTGATGAAAACATCGTCAGTGCTGATGAAAACAACGTCAGTACTGACTAATCAGTGCTGATGAAAACATCGTCAGTACTGATGAAAACATCGTCAGTGCTGATGAAAACATCGTCAGTGCTGATGAAAACATCGTCAGTGCTGATGAAAACATCGTCAGTGCTGATGAAAACATCGTCAGTGCTGATGAAAACATCGTCAGTGCTGATAAAAACAACGTCAGTGCTGACTAATCAGTGCTGATGAAAACATCGTCAGTACTGATGAAAACATCGTCAGTGCTGATGAAAACATTGTCAGTGCTGATAAAAACATCGTCAGTGCTGATTTAAACATCGTCAGTGCTGATGAAAACATCGTCAGTACTGATGAAAACATCGTCAGTGCTGATGAAAACATCGTCAGTGCTGATGAAAACAACGTCAGTGCTGATGAAAACATCGTCAGTACTGATGAAAACATCGTCAGTGCTGATTTAAACATCGTCAGTGCTGATGAAAACATCGTCAGTGCTGATGAAAATATAGTCAGTGCTGATGAAAACATCGTCAGTGCTGACTAATCAGTGCTGATGAAAACATCGTCAGTACTGATGAAAACATCGTCAGTGCTGATGAAAACATCGTCAGTGCTGATGAAAACATCGTCAGTGCTGATGAAAACATCGTCAGTGCTGATGAAAACATCGTCAGTGCTGATGAAAACATCGTCAGTGCTGATGAAAACATCGTCAGTGCTGATGAAAACATCGTCAGTGCTGATGAAAACATCGTCAGTGCTGATGAAAACATCGTCAGGGCTGATGAAAACATCGTCAGTGCTGATGAAAACATCGTCAGTGCTGATGAAAACATCGTCAGTGCTGATGAAAACATCGTCAGTGCTGATGAAAACAACGTCAGTGCTGACTAATCAGTGCTGATGAAAACATCGTCATAGCTGATTAATCAGTGCTGATGTAAATATCGTCAGTGCTGATGAAAACATCGTCAGTTCTGATGAAAACAACGTCAGTGCTGACTAATCAGTGCTGATGAAAACATCGTCATAGCTGATTAATCAGTGCTGATGTAAATATCGTCAGTGCTGACTAATCAGTGCTGATGAAAACATCGTCAGTACTGATGAAAACATCGTCAGTGCTGATGAAAACATCGTCAGTGCTGATGAAAACATCGTAATTGCTGATGAAAACAACTTCAGTGCTGACTAATCAGTGCTGATGAAAACATCGTCATAGCTGATTAATCAGTGCTGATGTAAATATCGTCAGTGCTGACTAATCAGTGCTGATGAAAACATCGTCAGTACTGATGAAAACATCGTCAGTGCTGATGAAAACATCGTCAGTGCTGATGAAAACATCGTCAGTGCTGATGAAAATATCGTCAGTGCTGATTTAAACATCGTCAGTGCTGATGAAAACAACGTCAGTGCTGATTAATCAGTGCTGATGAAAACATCGTCATAGCTGATTAATCAGTGCTGATGAAATCATCGTCAGTACTGATGAAAACATAGTCAGTGCTGATGAAAACAACGTCAGTGCTGACTAATCAGTGCTGATGAAAACATCGTCAGTGCTGATGAAAACATTGTCAGTGCTGATGAAAACATTGTCAGTGCTGATGAAAACATCGTCAGTGCTGATGAAAACATCGTCAGTGCTGACTAATCAGTGCTGATGAAAACATCGTCAGTGCTGATGAAAACATCGTCAGTGCTGATTAATCAGCACTGATGTAAATATCGTCAGTGCGGACTAGTCAGTGCTGATGAAAACATCGTCATAGCTAGGGATGCCAAATGGGACTGGGTTTTACAAATCCCGGGATTCGGGATTTTAGAAATGTAAATCCCGGGATCCCGGGATTTTTCGGCATCCCGGGATTTTTCGTGATTTCGAGATTTTTCGGGATTTTAGTTAAACGTAAAAAAATACAAAATTCAACAATAAAAACTATTTTTTTTCATTAATATATATATATTAAAATATATCAAAGAAAAAACTAATGCATTGAACTAAAATAAATTTGGTACAAACGATATTTCATATTTATACCCGTATTCTGAACTTTATAACAGTGAGAAATCCATAACAAAACTGTATTGAGTACATATGGTAGTTCATAGTAAAAGGATTTTTAGGATTACTATGAGACTAATAGTGTAAAAATTGGTAAGGCAGTTTAAAAGTTATTTGCAATTAAAACCTTTAGTTCCTAAAAAATAAATACTAAACGGCCGAAACGATTTTATTGAAATTTCCAACATAGACGACGACAGGGTAGCGAAGCGCACCGGGTCAAGCTAGTTTAATATATTAAAAGAGTATCATTAAAATAAATGTTCCCGTCAAGTTTGAATTTTAAATTTGTATAGTTTTTCCTATATTATTTGTTTCTATAGCACTTAATATTTAATAAATTATCACAAAACAGAAATAAAACCGAAACCGATCGTTTTTAAATTTTTTAAAACCGAAACCGCTGTTTTGCAAATTTTCGGTTTTTTCAAATTTCGCGTCTCTAGCTACAGAAAGTCTACATTACGAAAATTTTTAATTATTTTTTTTTTTTTTAATTTATACTGGTAGAAGTACAAATAACTATTAACTCTATAAGACTTTTTCTTTTTTTTTTTTTTTTTTGATTGTTCAAAGTCTTCATAAAACCATTAAGGAAGGCAATGAGAAGATTGGCCATTATTACTTTTCAATAAATGTCCTTCAGTTATTTATGTTTGCAGATTTTTTTTTTCCATAGTCATTTTGCTTTGTTAACTATTGTTAGATTTTCAATCATTAAAAGCTGTTAATTTGTTTCTTTAAATTTTAAATTTTGTTTTGTGAAGGCTCGTCTTTTAGTTGAAAAAAAAAAGAAAAAAAGATATAAAACGTTTTTGTATCTACATATATTGTTTGTTTTGTGGCATTATTTCAAAACCTCTTCTTTTTGTGTTCAAGATGTTAAATAGTAGGTATTATTTTAATTAATTTAATATGCCTTTCTAAAATACATACAAAGCATTCAATGGGTTGTATAGTGAAACAAATTAAATTATGCAAACAACCAGAAAATTTAACAAGAAAAAAAACCCATTTATTAACAGTTAAAATAAAACTTACTAAAGGTCGTTATAGAATTCTATTCCGAAATAAAATATTTATTTAGATTCGTAGTTATAAATTTAAGTTTTGTTTTTAACTTCACAATACAAGTTTTAGAGAGAGTCTAGCTAGGAATTTTGATTATTTTTATGTGGACATTTTCGTAGATTTTGGTTAATTTTTAATTAAAATTTTAAGTCTCCAACAATTTTTCTTATCTTGCTTACTAAGAAAAAAAAATGCCAACAAAATTAGCATAATAAATGAAATAATCTGTTAAAATTTTTGTTTGGGCGAATTTGAGTAAAAACCGGAAGTTATTTAATTAACATAAATATTTAAATACGAAATAAAAAAAAAAAAGATGGTTCATCCAAAACTGACACTTCCGATCGTTAAGAATGCTTTTTTGTTTTATATATATTTTTTTTCTTTTGTTTGCGTGATTTTTCAAAAATAATATTGAAAGTAAATTAATTTATAACATCATGTTCATCATCTGCTAATTTCCCATTAAATTCAACATCAGCAAGGTCATTACTACCCATATCATTTTGTTTTTAAACAAGAGATTGTGGCTTTTATGGGTTTGGGTCGAATTATAAATGCCCTTCACTATAAAAGGGAGGTTTACTAATTGAAAACTCATTTATTTGTGGCTGTAGCGAACACCTTAACGTTTAGATGTTTATTGAAATATTTTTTTCTATTTTTAAAAGAAATAATAATGGATTTTTAACAAGTATGCAAATGTTAACTGTGTTATTTGAATATTCCACCATATTGAATATGTCTTTTAAGCCTGTCAATATGACATATGACATGTCACTGGCAGATATTAAGGTTTCTTATAGAATATACCAAAAATATTTGAAATTTGAATTCAACTATACTTTAATTGTTAATATATATTCCCACAGACATGTCAAAATTCATTTTAATAATGATAACTTCTATACCACATTTATATTTATAACTAATTGCCAGCATTAAAACAATGTTTAACAGCAAATTAAATAAAACTATTTGCTTATTTATTCATTAAACAAAAATAGAAGAGAAAAAAAAGCAAAAAGCAAAACACTTTCCTACGAATAAATCTTGAAATTCAAATATTCAAGTTATTTGTTTATGATTTAACACAATAAACAAAACACAAATGTGTGTAGTTGTGACAGAAACGTCAACTTGACTTAATAGTAATAACAATTATAACCAGATGAATGTGAAATAAATTGTGCAATGTCATCACACAAAAAAAAAAGAAAAAAAATACAAGTTTCGAGATCTTTAGCCGTCAAGCAAAATCCAGTACTAAATCCATTGAATTTTTTTTTTGTCATCAGAGCGAATTATTTGAAAAGTGTTTGGAAAGACCATTTCTTAAATTTATTCAAGATGAACAGCATTTTATTTATGTTGTATATTGTGTTATTACTTAAGGTTTAATATACTCTGGTTGCCAAGACGGAACTGTCAAAATATAAAGAAAGAGCCATACAATTTATTTGCTGTATTACTTTTATGCAAATTCAAATTCAACATCAATAAAAATCAATTTTAATTATTATAATCCAAAGCAAGTCGGCTCTTTTTTTTTTGCATGAAAGTCATAAGTTTTATTGCTAAAAGTCGTTTATTCAAATGTTGATTTATAGAATCTTTTTTTTAAATATATTTTCCCATTAATACTGATTTTGCAAAGTCATATGGGCATTTCCATAGAATGGTCCACCTTTGCCGAAAATAAAAATGTCCATAAACAAATGACTGTTTCTAAGATTCTAATAAAAAAAAATTCTAAATTTTTTTAATACAATTGGTGAATTCACAAGGTCTCTATCATGTCGTATTGTAATAATGTACTAATATTTTAAGAAAATATTTTTTTTTTTCACTTCAAAGGCGTAAGAATGTAGCGTTCGGGACCGTGGGAATGACCATATGCACTTTCAAGGACATTGCGTGTATTTTTGAAATCTAAACCCTGACATTCCCAGCAAAAACATGGTAATGCCATGCCAATGAAAACTATATAGGTGTTTTGTATAACACAGTAAAAGTACTTGAATAATGGGTGAAATATAATCTGATATATTTCATATCCTCATCCCTGGATCTTTTTGAGCTTTACAAGCTTAACATTAGCTTTAACTTGGTGTATATATGGTTCCCACCCTAAAATGTTTGGTTGAATCATCAAAAACTTCTACACCTTTTTGGCGTTGAATTCATCTTCTGTTTTACTCGTTCCAGGTGTTTGCGCAATCGTAAGGTACTAATTGAATATTGTCACCGCTTTGCATACATGGACACATGTATATGCCACCATGCCCACATGTAAATATGTTCTTCATACTTTAGCAGAAGAAGATCTGAAAATCTGTCTCTCGAGATAATACTAATTTAATAGAGAGTTAAGCAAAATGTTGCTAGAGTTAAGCATGTTGGTAGAGTAAAACAAAACGTTGGTAGTTAAGAAACTATAAACATTTTTTTAAATGTAGCTACAGTTAAGCAACATATTGCAGAAGATCAGCTAGATGTTGCTAGAGTTAAGCAACATGTAGCAAGAGTTCAGCAAATTGTTGCTAGAGTTATGTATGTTGCTAGAGTAAAACAAAATCTATAAACAGTTAAGCAACGTGTAGCCAAATTTAAGCAACATGTTGCTAGAGTTCCGCTAGATGTTACTAGAGTTAAGCAACAAGTGGCTAGAGTTAAGCTACATGTAGCTAGAGTTCAGCAACATGTTGCTAGAGTTAAGTATGTTGCTAGAGTAAAACAAAATCTATAAACATTTTTTTAAATGTAGCATTTAAGCAACATTTAGCTAAATTTAAGCAACATGTTGCAGAAGTTCAGCTAGAGTTCAGCAACATGTTGCTAGAGTTAAACTACATATTGCTAGAGTTAAGCATAATGTTGCTAGAGTTAAGCAACATGTTGCACGAATAATGCATCATGTTGCTCGAGTTAAGCAAAATGTTTCAGGAGTTAAGCAACATGTTGCAGAAGTTAACATACATGTTGCTAGAGTTAGTCATCATGTATCACTAGTTAAGCAACATGTTGCACGAATAAAGCAACATGTTGCTAGAGCTAAGCAAAATGTTTCAGGAGTTAAGCAACATGTTGCTGTATTTAAGCACCATATGTAAGCAACGGGTTGCTAGAGACAAACTACACTAAGGGAAAAACTGCAACTTAAAAATAAGAACGCATCATATTAATTCAATAATGTTCATTATAATTAATTTTAATAGAAAAATTCTACTGAATTACACTTTAAATTAATATTATTCTATACTAAAATAAAAATCTTCAACATTACTAAACTTTCGTTAATGTTTCTTATTGATTCAATATGGTTTTTATTGAAAACAATTTAAAGTTTTTTCTCTGGGTGTACATTTTTCTGGAGAGTTAAGCAACATGTTGCTAGAGTTAAGAAACTTGTTGCCAAACTTAATCAAAATGTTGCCGGACTTAAGTAACATGTTGCTAGACTTAAACAGTTTGTGGGTAGACTAATCAACATGTACTTAGCTAGACTTAAGTCAAGTTGAATGATTTTTGTGTAAACCAAATCCGTGTAGCGTTTTCGTTTTTAAACGAATTCACATATTTGTTGGAGTTCTGTAAATGGAACCCACATGGTTTACTCGTTTTACTCTAGAGTTTCAATGTACAAAATCATGCGATTTGCAAAACATCAACGTTATTAATCGTTTTTTAAAATCACTCGTTTTCAAAATTACTCGATTTACAAAACAGGGGATAATTTAAAATGTTTATAGAATCAGTAGGGAGAGGATGTTCTGTACCAATGTTTATAAATGTTTCTATCTTACATGAAGCGTTAAAAACATTTGTTTATCACTTTTTCAAAAACTTGATGAAATATTGGAGCATTCATCATATATGTAGATTTGTAATTTAAAGTAGAATTATCAAAAAAACCTTGCAATAGTTGAATGATTTGTTCTATTTAAGACTGTGGCGATTCAAAATACCGTGACTTTTCCTATGTTTCTTCCTTTTTCATCCATTCTTTCGTTACAATTTGTGTAAATATAGCAACGTGCTTTGAATGAGAGCATTTCGATGGATCTTAATATTCTGAACATTTGTTGAATAGTTGTTTAATTTTATATTACTGGTACATTGTTAATGTCAAACCATAGCTGTCTCAAGCAAGTTTAAGTTATTAACTTCATATACTAAGGAAGTTGCTCACAATAACAGACATTTTTAAATATTCTTAAATTTTTTAAGTATTTAAATTAAATTTTTATATTTTTGCCTGTATTTAATTCAAATATAAGGAAATTAAGCTGTTTTAAGTCAACGAAAAATCAATGAAGATAATTCGATACAATTTTTTTCTTTAAGTAGCTTATGCCAATTATCATAGGTCCTCAAAGAAATTGTTTTTAGAAATGAAAAATTACAAGCAAGTTAAATATGCTATAAAATGCAAAATGTGACAAAAAAAAATACAATAAGGACTGAGATCGTAAAATTCTTAACACACGTTTTTCATTAAAACTTTTAGCCCAAGTATTATTTGATTTTTTTTCTGATCAAGTTACCTTTGAAAACCATGTCAGTTATTATGTTTAATGTCAATTATGTTCATTTGTTGTCAATCTGATTAAAATGAGAGACCAGAAAAAAGTGCGTACTAAAATTATTAAATATTTTCAACAAAACCCAACTTGGTCCTAGAAAAAGTTGGGCAAACAATCAAAGGTCTGCCATCAAACTTGTTCCAATGTTATTCAACAGTACCGGGAGAACTTGTCCGTTGATATAAAACCTGGTTCATGTAAAAAGAATGGTCCACATGATGTTTCTAAAGCCAAAAAAAATATAAAGCAATTTCAAAAGAGCTCCCAAACCTCCGGTAGGAAAGCAGCCCGGTTAGCTCAGTGCTCGGACTATTTGGTACCAAAAGTTAAAGCCAATGAAGGTTTAAAAGCCTACAAGGCTAAAAAAGTTCCTGACAGGAACTCTGCTAAAAATTTAGAGGCCAAAGACAGAGCACGGAAATTGAAGTCAAATTTTATAAAAAAAAATATTCCAGCGCATAATGAATGACGAAATGTTCGTATGCTTCTGGGTAAATTTTTTTATGGTGCAGATGCTCGAGGGAATCTTGATGAAAAGTTAAGGACCCAAAACCAGACAAAATTTCCCAAAAAGTTTTTGGTATGGCAAAGCAATATGCAGTTGCGGCAAAAAAACCAAACATTTGTTACAAAGGGCTCTATAAATACCGAAATTTACATTAAGGAATGTTTACAAAAAAGGCTGCTTCCATTCATAAGACTTCTTAATGTGTCTACTTGTTGTTGGCCTCATTTGGCACCCTGTCACTATAGTAAGAAAGGTCTTGAAGTGTAAAAGAACAATAATGTGGTATTTGTACCAAGAGAGGCAATTCCTCCAAACTGCCTGGAGCTGAGTCCAGTGGAGAGATATTGGGCTCTTGTTAAAAGAGAATTAAAGAGCACAAAAAAGGTGTCCAAAAGTGTGGTAGATTTTAAACGGAGATGGACAACCTGTTCGAACAAAGTGACATAAAGCAATATAAAAACCATAATGGAAGGGTTTTCGAAAAAGGTTCAAAATTGCATCATTAGTGATTAGAAATATAATTTTTTTTTTTGTAAATTGTAACAATAATTTCAATCAAATAGAAAAAAAATCAAAAGTGTAAGTTTAGTGATTTCATTTTTATTAACATATGGGCAATTCCATGTCATCGTAAGTGACATTTGTAAGCCTTTAGAGTGGAATAGATTTTCCAAAAATAAGAGTATCTGAAAAATAATTTGGTCTGTATGTTTCATTCAGAGGGTGCTATATTTTACAAAAATAATAAGTTCTTTCGAAACATTGTTATCCAAAATATAGAGCGAAATAAAGGTATATCGTACGTGACACAAAACGGAAGTAATTTTGAGGTACATGTAGAAATATGCGAAAATTTTGGAATCGTGAGAGGCGTTATGATTTCATTTAATTTCTTACACTAAACGAAATATTTTTCCTTTACAATCCGTCATATTTAAGTAAAAACAATCATTGGATGATTTTATAATAAATAAAATTTAATATCGTACGTGACATACCATACGTGACAAATTTTTCTCTTATAATAAAACAATATATATTCTGTAAATATATCTATACAAAAACTGAAAAAATGAATAGAAAATATGCATTCGGTTTCAATAAACAATTTTATAATAGCAAATAAACAATTAGAGTCAAATTCATTTTACACTATATGCAAATTGGGAGCTTAGTTTTGACCGCAATTTTAGCATAAAACTCGCCAATTAAATTAAAAAATTAAATATAGTCACTTTAAACTATTATTTTTGCCAATAAAATGTTGTAATAAGCTCTAAATACTGACACATAGTAATCTTTTACCCCCATATGCATAAACAGTTAATAAATTTATCAAAGGTTTATCAAACAAAATTTCCATACAAAATTTGTTTTATAAACCTTTGATAAATTTATAAATTGTTTATGCATATGGGGGTTAGTGTTTTCTCCTATTCAAATCATCTTGAAAAAAAGTTTCAAGGGTTTTTGGGTTTTCAGTCGTGGTAGTCATTCTCGTTTAAAATTTTTCGATCTCAGTCCTTAATAAATCGATACCAAATTTCTTAGAATTGTATGAAACGGATAAATAAATAACCATCTCATATGTATAAACGAAGCTCAGCAAAACAATTAATGTCGGCTATAAAAATTTAGCTATTTAATGTGGCAACAACGAATACTTCACAGTGTTGCCACATTTTAAGAAACAACAGAAAGAACAGCAAGGAAAATTGACTTCACAGTAAAATTTTTAAAATTCGGGGCAAATTTCCGTTCTTAAGTGGAACCTAAATTAAATATATCTTTTTTTAATTTTATTATTTTAACTTTTATACAGTGCTAACAAAAAACTTAATAAAAAAAAAGCCAAAGAACAACAAATAACGACATTATTTATTAATTTGTTTTAAAGTGCACTTGTTTGACCACATCATCTGATGATATACGATTAATGGTGACAAACAGCGTCATCAGACAACAACTCCGAATACATCAGACGAAACTACACATACAAAAACGATAATAATAATAAAATACAAATTCATATTAAAGCAGGCAGACGAACAGAAAGACTAAACGACCGACAAAACTGAATGATCGCTACAAACGACACGATACTGCATAAGATCAAAAATAATATTTATCAAAAAAAAAAAAAAAAAAAAAAATCTGCAATACGAGTAAAGAAGAAGAAGAAGAATAAACAACGATCGCATGTACAATATAAACAGACTGTTTCTAATTTAACAAGATTTCTGACATTTGCTAGTAAATTAAATGTTTTAAGTTTCAGACAAAACGCAAATACTTAGACAATCACACACTACAACCATTTGCACTCCTTGGTTAATGAAAATGACCGAGCTCTAGCTAGCATTTATTCGGATGATAAATTTGGAAAAACGCATCTGCCTCAGTGAGAGATAGCAAGGAGAATTTAGCGGAGTGAGAGAGAGATAGAGAAAGAGAAGCATACATAGTTTAGTAGTAAAATATTTATAAAATAAAAAGACATTAAAAAAACGTGGTTTTGATGTGCTACTGACGGTCACAATGACTCTTGAACTTTACAAAATGATTACAATGGCCGCGACTTGTGTACCAGTTTGAATCTTGACCACATTTATAAACAAATTATAGCTGGTGGTGATGCTCGCTGTGGTTGGTGTTTTTTTTTTCAGCTTGAGCACATTATTTTATTTTACTTTTTTTTGTATAATTTGTAACTAAAATTTAAAACAAGTTTCTTTATTTAAATTTATGGTGAATTTTAAAATTTCAAAAAATTTTTATTTACAGTTTTATATCTGTTGCAAATGAAGAAGAAAAATTTTAAAAAGATAATGTTTAACATTTTTTAGGAACAAAAGTGCTTAAAGTTAATTAAAGTTATAATTATAAAATAATACTTAATTGATGAGTCAAATTTTGAAAATTGCAGCTTTTATTAATTGCAAAAAGTTAACGACTTTTTTTGTGCAGTGTCTGTCTGTTGTCAAAAGTTTATTGTCTGGAAACATTCTCAAAGTACTGCCAGATCATTTAACTATTTTGTAAACAATTGCCAAAAAAAAAACAAACTCCATGAATAATTTTATTTATTACAAACATACATACATATACATATTTTATTTTGTTTTGTAATTAACACCTCTTTTAATATTTTTTTTTTATTTTATTATTATTATTTTTGCTAAATTAATGATTGATTATATTGTACAATGACGAAATGTTTAATGCATTCAATTTTGCGGGGATGGATGACGTTAATGCAGGTTTACAACATTCTTAAATACAAGTATTGCACATTTACTATTGCATATTTACATATACTTATGTACATTTATTATTTATGTAATTAATTTATATTTATATTTAAATATTAATTTATACATTTACAATAAAATTTACTTATTTCTTTTGATCAGTTTTTAAATCATTTTATAAATGTTTAAATTATTAAACATTTTAAATGTAAATTTCTTTTTTCTATGTTTAACAAAATTAATTTACGCTAAGTTTAATAGCTGGTTTTAGTTAATTTAAATATACAATATTAATAACATAAAGATTGAAAACGGTTAAAAGTTAACGGTAACGACATTTTTCACTGATCGGGTATTTTAGCAATAACGTTTTTTTTCGTTATTTATTTCTGTCAATTTGAATAGTCCGATTTTAATAAAACTTTTATTAAAATCTGACTTTAGGAGAGGTATATTTAGTTTAAAATCAAATATTTTAAAGACCTCAACTATTAAGGACTGAATTTGGAAAATTTGTAACATACATATATGTTAATAAAAATTAAACCACTCAACTTACAGTTTTGAATCTTTTTTTATTTGATAGAAATTATTGTTACAATTTACAAAAAAAAAAAAATTATTTTTATAGTTCTAATCACTAATGATGAAATTTTTAACCTTTTTGAAAACCCTTCCATTATGGTTTTTATAGAGCTTTAACAACCTGTTCGAACAAAGTGACATAAATTAAAATCTACCACACTTTTGTACACCTTTTTTGTGCTCTTCAATTCTCTTTTAACAAGAGCCCAATATCTCTCCACTGGACTCAGCTCCAGGCAGTTTGGCAGCGTTGTCAACTATTTTTAACCAAAACGTGTCGATACTGTCAAAACGCGCTAAAAATTACATTTACATACAAAATCACTAAAAATAATATTAAATTCAACTATTTGGTGTTTTCATTCTATATAGATTTTACATTAAAATATTATTTTTAAGTTAAATATTTCAGTTACATTTTTGATATTTTAAATTTAGGGTTGCTAGAAGAAATTTTTGAAGTGATATTACATAGTTCATATTTTATATAAACTAATTAAATTAGCATTTCTTAATTTTGTTTTGAAATAACTCATCACATTATTGTCTTTTGTTTAAAAATATGGAAAGCATAACAAATTAATAACAAATGCTTAAAGTTTAGCAAAAGCAATTTTATTTAATGAAATTTTATGCAGAGTTCTTCTATCCAAAATGATTCCGTCTTTCTCATTTCACTGGCATAATTTTAAATTTTTAAGATAATTTTCCATTTTTTCAAATCAAAAACAAAATAAGGAGAAAAACGCGCTGGTTTAGCGCCTTTTTCAAAAAAAGCGCAAAGAGGAAAAAATGCGACTTTTGGGTTATCAAAAAGCGCTAAATCTAACGCTAAAAACGCTAAATTGGGAACACTGCAGTTTGGAGAAATTGCCTTTCTTACCATAGTGACAGATGCCAAATCAGGCCAAAAATAAGTGGACACATTAAGAAGTCTTATGAATGGAAACATTCTTTTTTGTAAACATTCCTTAATGTAAATTTCGGTATTTATAGAGCCCTTTGTAACAAATGTTTGGCTTATTTTGCCGCAACTGCATATTGCTTGCCATACCAAGAACTTTTTGGGAAATTTTGTCTGCTATTGGGTCCTAATCTTTTCTTCAACATTCCCTTGAGCATCTGCAACATAAAAAAATTTAACCAGAAGCTGCAAAAAATTTTCCATACGTACATTTTGTCATCCATTATGCAGCAGGTATATTTGTTGTATAAAATTTGACTTCAATTTCCGAGCTCTGTCTTTGGCCTCTAAATTTTTAGCAGAGTTCCTTTCAGGAACTTTTTTAGCCTTGTAGGCTTTTAAACCTGCATTGGCTTTAACTTTTCGTACCAAATAGTCCGAGCACTGAGCTAACCGGGCTGCTTTCCTACCGGAGATGATGGGATATCTTTTAAAAATGCTTTCAATTTTTTGGCTTTAGAAACATCATGTGGACAATTCCTTCTACCTGAACCAGGTTTTATATCAACGGACAAGTTCTCCCGGTACTGTTTAATAACATTGGAAACAGTTTGATACCAGACCTTTAATTGTTTGGGCAACTTTTGTAGGACCAAGTTGGGTTTTGTTGAAAATATTTAATAATTTTAGTACGCACTTTTGTCTGGTCACTCAATTTAATCAGATTAACAACAAATGAACATAATTGACATTAAACATAATAACTGACATGCTTTACAAAGGTAACTTGATCAAAAACAAATCAAATAATACTTGGGTTAAAAAAGTTTTAATGAAAAACGTGTGTTAAGAATTTTACAATCTCAGTCCTTAGTAACGGCTGGGCCAAGTTTAGATTATGAAGTAAAGGTTTTTGACCAATTCAGTTATTGATACTATTAATACTATTGTAAAGTAGAAATATGGGAATTAATAATGGAATATAATGTCGGGCAAATGTCCTCCTCTAGAACGTCGCACAGTGGCGCCATTTGAGTTTTTTCGTTGCAATCATCGTTACTTTTGAACCAAATGAGATAATTTAAAATGCATATGATAGATAATTGATCAGCCTATGAAAAGGGTTCTACGCCTTTTAGCTGCCTACTTATGGGTTATCAAAGTTGAAATTTGTGGAAAAATAAATTTTATGGAAACACAGAAAAAAGTTTCAACATAAATATTATGATTTGATTTCATTGATTTCAATTCATAACATTTATAAATAACTAGCTTGACCCGGTGCGCTTCGCTACCCCTGTCGTAGTCTATGTTGGAAATTTCAATAAAATCGTTTCGGCCGTTTAGTATTTATTGTTTAAGAACTAAAGGTACCAATTTTACCGGTTTTCCCCCTGTTTACCCCTTTCTGGTCCAAGTATTGAAAAAACTTATAGCCTATTGACGCTTCCAAGTAAGGATCTATCTACGTTCCAAATTTCAATAAAATCGATTCAGCCGTTTAGGCGTGATGCTCAAACAAACAAACAAACAAACAAACAAACAAATAAACAAACTTACAAAGACATTTATATATTTATATAGATTTCTTAAATAGTATGATTTTTTTCATACTTTATGTTTTCAAATAAAATCTAGAAGGCTTGAAAAAAAATATTTCAATTTTTATTTATATTTTTATGTTGCTCAAAAATGTTTGAAATTTTCCTTGGAAAATTTTTAAATTTTTTATGATTTTCAGCTACAAAATGAGATAATATGCGCGAAATTGATTAAATTGTTTTAAGAGGATAAGATGTTTTTATGTTTATGTATGTTTTATTATGTCTAATGATATTTTTTAATTTTTTAAATATTGTTGATTTATCTTGAAATGTTGGCCAATATATGGCTATTATGCAAACTAATTAATTATATAATAGAATTATAATGCAATTTATTATAAAATATTATAAAATTTGCGTAAAATAAGCAAAAATTTGCGTTATGTACAATTTCATTATCCTTTGTACAACATTTTGACTACATCATTCCTAAGGCATATAAAGTGCTTGGGTTCATAAGGAGAAATTGTACTGAATTTTCGGATCCAAATAGAAATAAAAGAATAAAAAATAATGACGATTCGTTACCTAGTTTTCGAGATATTGTATCAGAAAGCGGTCCAAATTACCTAAAACTGATCTGTTTTTTTGAACACTCAAAATCAGTCAACCTTGAAGGGCTATATCTTCTGAATAAAAAATCTAATTGTAATAAGAGTGGGATATTTGAAATCTTTGGACAATTTCCTGTCAAATAGGTTTTTATTCAATATTTTTTAGGGGCACATGAAATTTTTGATTTTTGCAACCTCACTTGTTCTACAGGCGCCACTGTGCGTCGGCAGACGTGTGATCTTTTCACAACATTTTGTAAAAACTCTATGCTTATCGAGTCAATGCAGCGCCTAATTTAATTTTTCAGAGAATTAAGGGTGGATTAGCCGACCGTAATGTAATGTAACCTTAACGGAACGGAACAGCTGATCGTTTCTATTGTGTGTAAAGTAGTTAAATCAGTTATAGTGACAAAATGTAACGTAACTGTAACGTCTGAACCTGTTAAAAACAGAATTTCTTTAGGTTTTTACGTGACATTTACTAACGGTGTTGTCAACTTTTTAATTAAAGTCTTGTATAAAAAATACTTATTTTGCACAGAACGCTTAAAAATATTTTCAATGTTCTAAAAATGTTTTAAATATTTCAATAATAAGTATAAATACATAAATAAAAAACAAAACTTTGTAATGTTATGGTAATACTTACTTATTATACAAATTAATTTATACAAGTATTTATAAAATGTATACTAATAATCGGTGAAAGTATTTAAGTTTCAAAATATTAAATTAATATTTTGTATACACAAATCAACTATACTAGGGGCCATTATTACAACTTGCCTTTATGTTCGAAATAGTAAAAGTTAACTTTAAGCAATATAAAAATGTACCCTTAAAGTCAACTTTTACTATTACGAACAAAAAGGCAAGTTATAATAATGGCCCTTAGTATAAAGTACAATACAATATTAATTAATTTTTAAGTTATCGGACCTTTAATAAATAAAGTTTGTATGACAAGGTAATAAATAATATTTATAATTGTCTCCTAATGGACAATGATGATGAATACATTATGTGTAAATAAATACGGTTTACCAAACAAAGTTTAATAATCTTTTTTAAAATCGCAGAAAAAAATTATAAAATCGCTTGAACAGTATTTAAAACAATTGTGCTGATAACACCTTCAAACAGCTGTTTAAATTTTGAAAATTTCAATCAGCGACAAGCGCGAAATATTAAAGAAAAACTTAAAATTAAACAAAACGTATTAAATTTATCTTTATTAAAATGAACGACGAATAATTGATTTTATTGGTACAGGACAATGATAGTTTATACAACAAATATAGTTCCGGCTATATTTTGTTTTGTTTGGTTATGTCAAAAACATATGACACGTTTTTAATGTTCTATAATCGCACTGAAGTCTTACGTTAAGTCAACATTACGGTTACATTACATCAACGGTCGGCTAACCCAGCCTTTAGTTGTTTGTGGTATGTTTACGTAAACGCGGTATTTCAAATGGCACCAGAGTCCAGCGGCGTTAAAACACAAGAACGAGACGGCCAATTGACATCGAGAAATTATTCGTCCGGGAAATTGTTTGCACGGTTGTGTGGTTCATGGCTTTTTCTTTAAATTTTCTATAGGTCTTCTCTCATCGAAAGTTTTTCCCTGGGGAAAACACTTTTGGTTGATACAGCTGTTGCTGATTTCGTTCCGGTGCGAAGATCAAGTAGCAACCAGTGTCATTTGCCTGTAGAACACTTTCCATACAGAAGTTTAAATGATTTTAAATCTGTTGCTTTTGCCTTTTTCCCAACTTTGGGAGCTTAAAATTAACGGATCTGCCTGGCCCTAAACATAAATCATAAACATTTTGAAAATATTTTTGTTTTTTTGTCTCAACCAAAAATGAGACTTTCAATACAATCTTTTAAAGCCATTAATCTTTTAAATAATTCTATTCAAATCTATTCATCTCAATACAAAATGTCTTTATCTACATAAATAAATAGTTATAATACAAACACTCATATTAAATTATATGAATTTATCTGTATATCTTTTCTGTATTCTTTTTTCGATTACCAAAACTATTTTTGAAATCTATACCAAACATACAACCAATAGCCAATTACCGATTAACTTACATAAATGTTAATAAAAAAAGAAACCACTCACTAAACCTACAGTTTATTTGATTGAAATTAGTTTTAATCAATGGTGATAAATTTATGAACCTTTTCCGGAAACCCTCTAAGGTTTTTATAGTGCTTTCTGTCACTTTGTTCGAAAAGGTAGTCCATCTTCGTTTAAAATAACCACCCTTTTGGACACTCTACTCTTCAATTCTCTTTTAACAAGAGCCCAATATCTCCCCACTGGCCTTAGCTGCAGGCAGTTTGGAGAAATTGCCTCTCTTGGTACAAATACCACATTATTGTTCTTGTACCACTCAAGACCTTTCTTACTATAGTGACGGTATGCCAAGTCAGGTCAAAAATAAGTGGACACCTTAAGAAGTCTTATGAATGGAAACATTCTTTTTTTGTAAACATTCCTTGATGTAAATTTCGGTATTTATAGAGCCCTTTGTAACAAATGTTTGACTTCTTTTGCCGCAACTGCATATTTCTTGCCATACCAAGAACTTTTTGGGAACATTTTTTGCTTTTGGATCCTAAACTTTTCTACAACTTTCCCTCGAGCATCAGCAATATAAAAATATTGAACCGGAAGATGCGAACAATTTTCCAGAACATACGTTTCGACATCCATTATGCATTTGTATAAAATTTGACTTCAATTTCCGTGCTCTGTCTTTGGCCTCTAAATTTTTATCAGAGTTCCTGTCAGGACCGTTTTGAGCCTTGTATGTTTTTAAACCTTCATTGGCTTTAACTTATGGTAGCAAATAGTCCGAGCACTGAGCTAACCGGGCTGCTATCCTACCGGTGGTGTTGGGAGCTCTTTTGAAAATGCTTTCTATTTTTTGGCTTTAGAAACATCATGTGGACAATTCCATCTACCTGAACCAGGTTTTATATCAACGGACAAGTTCTCCCGGTACTGTTTAATAACATTGGAATCAGTTTGACGGCAGACCTTTGATTCTTTGGCCAACTTTTTGTAGGACCAATTTGGGTTTTGTTGAAAATATTTAATCATTTTAGTACGCACTTTTTCCATATAATACTTGGGTTAAAAGTTTCGAAGGAAAAACCTGTGTCGTTCTCACTCCTTAGTCTCCATTAAAATTATTATATTTTCAATTTGAATGATTTGAAGTAGTTTGTAATTTGTTGAGCCCTTGTCTTTTTCTATCCATTGCTAACTAACAAACCAACCGATCTGCCTGGCCTAAACATAAAACCAATAACAAGGAAATTTAAAAGATCTTAAAAAATAAATCATCATAATTTTATTGAACACACCATTTTAATGGCTCACAATTATATAGTGATCATATTTTTAATAGATATTTCACTCGTGCGAACAATATTATATATGATTCCATAAAACTTATACAATATAACATGTAATTAACACTATTTTACACCTCAAATACAAAACAATACAATAGAAATGTTTGTATTTATGCATAAAAACTCCTCCTAAACCAATAAACGTTTTATTTTTAGTTTTGTTTCATGAATCAGTAGATTTCTGTAATTATACTTGTACACAAATGTTAGTTTTTTTTTTTAGTTTTTTGTTTGTAAAAAAGGTGTGCAAACAATTGTGTATCAAAATTATAAATCTTTTTCATAAATACATGTGTAACCAATCGTTAAAATATTGTACTTATAATTCTTTATGAAACGTCGTCAAAAACATCATCATCAGCGGCAACAGCAACAGCTACACCAGCAGCAGAAATAAAAACAAAGATGTATTTTGTTAAAGATCTTTATTAGATCTTCGTTCGTATACGGATGTGGCAATAAAAAAAAAAAATGTAAATTGTTGTAAACAACAACAGCAACAATAGCAAAAAAAAAAGTAAATTATTGTATAGTGTAGTTATTAACTTTAGTCGTTTACGAGAGTACTCGTACAAAAGTATCCATAAAAAAAAAATGAATAACAAAACTAAAAATATACGTTGAGTTTAATGGTCTTACACTGGAACGCCTTTTGACGGTTAAAGTTTGTGTTTTTAATAGCCCCCTGTCGGAAATTAAGACTCTTGCCAATATTCTACAGCACTACAATACTGTAACTACATAATTACGACGCTCCCAAAAATTATGTATGCGGAAACTCTCCTATCAAAGACCTAACTCAGTTGTCAGAAACTCAAGTGGTGAGAATGTATTAGTATTATTTTGAGTAATTTGTTTGTTTAATTTTTTTCTAGTTTCCGATCTATGTTTCTCTATGATTCTGTACTTATTTACCCTTTCTTTTTTCTTTGTATACCTTATTACATTTATGAGTGACAATGGAAACTTTTTTGAAAACTACTCGTATATTCCTTAATTTCAGTTTTCAAACTATTTATTATCTTTTACCAAATACTTATGTATGAATACTTCTAAGATAAATTCAAATTTACTTCTAACAAAAACACATTTAATGAATGTGGTTATACTTCATAGCATTGGCAAAACAAAGCAAAAAAATGTCTACAGTCAAGATTTGCGAAAATTTCAAGAAACGATTTAAATATTCAATTAACAATTCAACAGTTTCAAAAATTACAAATTCGGTACTGTAAAAACTTAACCTTTGGGAAGAAGATCTCGTAAAACTACCCCAAGACAGGATAATTTAATAGCAATAATCTAAAACAGGAAATTAGTTCTCGAACTGTTAGCCGCAGTGCAAACGAGGTTGGCGAAAAACCTCTCGTATCAAAAAATACAGTACTGCTCGTATACAGCGGGCAAATCACGGTATTCGATATCGAAATGCACGTTAGTGTAGAGAAAATTTTCGATGACCGCAATATTTTGGATCAAGTTAGTCGATCGTAATTTATATTACCTACTACTATTTGTTACGTTGCTGTAAGCATATGGCAGTAAGAAAAACAAAACAAACAAGTAAAAGAGCTATATTCGGCTGTGCCGAATCTTATATACCCTTCACAAAATTATACTTTAAAATATAAATTTTAAATATTTTTAGGTAAACAAAATTATTTTTTTTTTCAAAATTTAAATAATAATTTTTTTTCGAAATAGTTTTTTTTTATTTTTTTCCAAAATTTTTTATAATTTAAAAATTGATGTCTGTTGAAATCAATTTTCTGAAGAGCCCAAATAACTTACAAACTTGATTCATTCCTAACAATTTTCCAGAACATACGTTTCGTCATCCATATTTTACTTCAATTTCCGTGCTCTGTCTTTGGCCTCTAAATTTTTATCAGAGTTCCTGTTAGGTACTTTTTAACTTTGTATGTTTTTAAACCTGCATTGGCTTTAACTTTTCGTACTAAATAGTCCGAGCACTGACCTAACCGGACTGCTTTCCTACCGGATGTGTTGGGAGCTCTTATGAAAATGCTTTATATTTCTTCTACCTGAACCGGGTAGTCTATCAATGGAATAGTTCTCCCGATACTGTTTAAATTTATGTTGAAATGAATTTTCTGAAGACCCCAAATAACTTACAAACTTGATTCATACATCAATATATCGGGTCGGTTGCTATTTAAAATCGAGAAAATCGGCCCACAAATGGCTGAGATATAAGGAAAAATCCGGGCCAACCTCGATTTTTTGCATATTTTTGATCTATATCTGGATTACTAAGTCATTAATATAGACAATATGGATATCTAATGATAGATATTTCAAAGTCCATTGCAGCGATCTATATAAAGCTATAGTAATTTGGACCTACAATGGGTCAAAATCGGGAAAAATATTTTTTAACCCGAATTTTTTTTTACCAAAAAAATTTTTTTTCATAAATTTTTTTCACTAATAAATTTAAAAAAAAAAATTTTAAAAATGGAAAAAAAAATTTTGAAAAAAATTTTTTTTTAAATTTTTAAAAACAATTTTGAAAAAAAAAAAAAATAATTTTGTTTATCTAAAAATGTTTATTTTAAATATACGCATAAGATGTTTTTGATTTACCTTAAAGTGAACACTTGAAAGATTAACCCACCGGAACTATCCGGAATAAACAGCTTTAACTCTACTTGAAAAAACTTAATATAAAAAATGGAAATAATTAAATGAAAATTATAATATATTTCCTTGAAATGATCCTTAGTAATAATAAAAAAAATTATGACAATAAAATCACCGTAGCTTTTATAATCATAAACCAAAGTTACACAAAAAATATACGTGTTGACAGCAACTGACTTTAAAGCTTACTTTTTCCTAATCAGAGCTAAAAACAAGAAAAACCAAAACATGGATTACAGTTATCTAAGGACTGAGATCGAAAAATTCTTAACACACGTTTTTCATTAAAACTTTTAACCCAAGTATTATTTTTTTTTTGATCAAGTTACCTTTGTAAAGCATGTCAGTTATTATGTTTAATGTCAATTATGTTTATTTGTTATTAGTCTGATTAAAATGAGTGACCAGAAAAAAGTACGTACTAAAATTATCATACAAAAAGTTGGCCAAACAATTAAAGTTCTGCTATCAAACTATTTCCAATGTTATTAAACAGTAGCGGAAGAACTTGTGCGTTGATAGAAAACCTGGTTCAGGTAGAAGGAGAAAGCATTTTCAAAAGAGTTCCCAACACATCCGGTAGGAAAGCAGTCCGGTTAGCTCAATACTCGGACTATTTGGTACGAAAAGTTAAAGCCAATGCAGGTTTAAAAGCATACAAGGCTCAAAAAGTTCCTAACATGAACTCTGCTAAAAATTTAGAGGCCAAAAACAGAGCACGGAAATTGAAGTCAAATTTTATAAAAAAAAATATTCCTGCTGCATAATGTATGAAGAAACGTATGTTCTGGCAGATTTTTCGCAGGTTCCTGGTCAAAAATGTTATATTGCTGATGCTCGAGAGAATGTTGAAGAAAAGTTTAGGACCCAAAAGCAAAAAATGTTCCCAAAAAGTTCTTGGTATGGCAAGCAATATGCAGTTGCGGCAAAAAAGCCATACATTTGTTACGAAGGGCTCTATAAATACCGAAATTTACATCAAGGAATCTTTACAAAAAAGGATGCTTACATTCATAAGACTTCTTAGTCTTATGGTAAGAAAGGTCTTGAGTGGTAAAATAACAATAATGTGGTGTTTGTACTAAGAGAGGCAATTTCTCCAAACTGCCTGCAGCTAAGGCCAGTGAAGAGATATTGGGCTCTTGTTAAAAGAGAATTAAAGAGCACAAAAAAGGTGTCCAAAAGTGTGGTAGATATTAAACGGAGATGGACAACCTGTTCGAACAAAGTGACAGAAATCACTATAAAAACCATAATGGAAAGGTTTGCGAAAAAAGTTCAAAATCTCATCACTAGTGATTAGAACTATACAAATATTTTTTCTTGTAAATTGTAACAAGAATTTCAATCAAAAAAAAATTTACAAAACTGTAAGTTTAGTGGTTTCATTTTTATTAGCATATATGTATGTTAAGAATTTTTCGATCTCAGTCCTTATTGTATTGAGCATCTAATTAAACGATCAGAAGGAATGTTGCCAAAAATATTTTTTATTTTGTCCAGCTAGATTTGTGATTTACAGTATGCAATGTTTTATTATTTCTTACTAAAATCAAGCCAATATAACAAATAATAAATAATTTAATAGAATATTGGTAAGAAATTTGATACAAATTAGTTCAAAAGCATCAAAATTAATGTTTGAACAATTTACAAAACGAAATTAATTAATACATCACATTTTTCTTCGTTTTCGAAATCGATTTCCATCACATATTTTATTTTTTGTTTCCTCTGTTCTCTTAATACCATGAAATGATTCCAAATTGTGCTAAGACTAGACATTTTTGGTTGGGTCCTCAGAAGATTCATTAACACTTTTCTGTTATTTCAACCCGTTTTAGGTTCTCTCTCATAGCCGCTTTGGAAACCTATAATAATTGAATTCTGAAAATTTTTAAAATTTTGAAATTTAGTTTGTACAGTTATCTTTGTGTTACGTGTTATCTTTTTTACTAAGTTTTATCCGATTGGTAAACATTTTTAGTATAATTCTATGTATGGAAGATCTACAAAGAAGTTTAAGTTTAGTTTTCCCTGTTTTATCAGGGATGCATGTTAAAAATACATATATATTTATAAAACTAGCGCTGTATATATATAAAAAGTAAATTTTATTTGTATTAGTTTATGTTTATTTTAAATATTGTAGTTTTTTGTTTAAAATTTTTCAATATATTTAGTTTTCTTTTACAACTCATCTCTTCTCTCTCTCTCTCTTTAAAACAAAAAACAAAATCTTAAAAATAAAGTTTACATCATAGACATTTTGTTACTTACAGATAATGTTTGAGTGCATTCATACATTTATATTTTGTATTTCAATTAAATATTGAATAGCAATAGCAAAATTTTAAGAAAAATATTATTTTGCAAATAGTTTCTTATCTGTACATACTTAAAACCGAGTGTGGGAGTTTTGAACTAAATTAATTTAAACAGTATTTGACATTAAATTTTTACTCAATGAATGATGAATGATTTAATTAATTAATGTCAAAGTATAAAATAAACTAGATTAAGATCTAAATATGATATAAATGACTAAGCCAACAATAAACCTGATGCACTTGGTCAAGTTGTCTGTAATCATGTTCGTTATAAAAATTTTAAATTTAGTTTAAATTTGCGAATTTACTTTTTACACTAACCAACAATTATCTTTGTTTTTTTTTTTTAAAAAAACTTAAGTGTTTATTTTAAGTTAATTTTATTTTTTATTTTTCTGCATAATACAACAATACAATACAAATTATAAATTGAGTATAATACATCTATTTCTATTTGAGATTGTAGGTTTATTTTGAACTTAATAAAACATCTTCAAATATTCTTTGTTCCACTTGATGGACAATGAAGTCATTTACAATATTAAAATACAATTTCGAGTACAAAACTGAGCTCTTTAAGGTATGGCAAATTAAAAAGGTATTTATTTAAAACAATTAACCTTGATCTTGAAAATCTGATTGTGTTTTATCTTAAAAATTTTTAATTGTTGTGTAAATGTTTTGAAATATTTTATATAACACTTAATGTATTATTTATTTAGACTTTCAATACAGCCTCTTTTTTTTTTTGAACAATGAATCTTTTAAATCATTCATTTCATATCTATTCAATTAAAAAGATTTCTTTATCTACACAAATAAATAAATAAATAGTTAGTTAGTTATAATACAAACATTCATATTAAATTATATGCATTTATATGCCCGTATTTGTATTTGTTAGGTATTTTTTTTCGAAACCACCTAAAAAAATTTCAAAAATGTTTGAAATCAATACCTCTAACATTCAACCAATTGCCATTTTGTTTGAAAATAAATCATTTTAACACATTAAAGTGCTTCCGCTTAACCATACGAATACGAACATGAATAAATTTTAATATCAATACTATTATTTCTTTATTTTTTTTTGGTATTTCGTGCATTATTATTTGAAATTAATCAGGTTATTAAAAATAATACCCGTGTATAATTTCGTGTATGTATCAAAGTCAGAGAAATCATTAAATTTTATAATTATAATTATAATAATAATAATAACTAAACCAAACATACTGTTAATAAATAAAACACAAATTAATCAAAAATCAATAAAAGCACCTGCATGCAGTATTAAGTATTGGACCACCTTGGACGAGAAACAGTTATTACAGCTCGTAACACATATTTTTGAGATCAATTGTCATTAAAACTAACAAAATGTTAATTACTTTCTTGTTATTAATAATATGGCAACTTTATAATAGTAAATAAGGACATTCATTCATTCACAATAGTAATAAAAATCTTAGTATAAAAATCATTCATTCACAATAGTGATAAAAATCCATGTCACCAAAAAAAATAAAAAAATTAGCTAATATTTATGTAAAGGTTGTTCTTTTAAGCCCGATAGAAATTACGAAAGGGTTAACTGTCATACTGCGCTCACTTTCTGACATTTATGATCAGTATACTGTGGCAAATCGTCATGAATAGATTGACACTTCAACAACGCTACCAAATTATCCAAATTTACTTTGGAAATCAGTCATCGATTCGCTCAAAATTGTGTTCCGCGATGAGGATCATTTTTATACCCTTCACCTACGTGAGAAGGGTATATATAAATTTGTTATTCCGTTTGTAATTTCCACAATATAATTTTCCGACCCTATAAAGTATATATATTCTAAATCCTTATAGATAGCGGTGTCGATTTAGCCATGTCCGTCTGTCTGTCCGTATGTCTGTCTGTTGAAATCAATTTTCTGAAGACCCCAGATATCTTCGGGATCCAAATCCTCAATAATTCTGTCAGACATGCTTTCGAGAAGTTTCCTATTTAAAATCAGCAAAATCCGTCCATAAATAACGGAGATATGAGCAAAAATCCGAGACAACCTCTATTTTTGGCCTATTTTTTTATCTATATCTCGATTACGAAGTCATAAATATAGACAATATGGTACCTAATGATAGATATTTCAAAGTCCATTGCAACGATGTATATAAGGCTTTATAAAGTTCGACCTACAATGGGTCAAAATCGGGAAAATATTTTTTAACCCGAATTTTTTTTCACAAAAAACATTCTTTTGACATACATTTTTTTCACTAATAAATTAAAAAAATTAAAAATTAGAAAAAACGTTTAAAAAAAAAATTTTGAAAAAAAAAATTTTTAAAAAATAAAAAAAAAAAATTTAAATTTTATTTTAAAGTATAATTTGGTGAAGGGTATATAAGATTTGGCACAGCCGAATATAGCTCTCTTACTTGTTTGCTTAATAGATTTGTTTATAAACAAAATATAGAGTAAGACCAATGCACAACAGACCCTGCAGACTCCATTACATCCAGCAATATGCACCTTTTGGTTCGGTTTATATCGGACTTTATTTCTTCCAAAATGAATCCATAGCTCGCGTTACGATCAATGGAGATCGTTACCGCATCATGATCAATGATTTTTTGTTTGAAAATATGGATGACATTGATCCGGGCGAGATGTGGTTTCAGCAGGATGACGCTACGTGCCATACGGCGACCACCGATCTATTGAAATCAAAATTTTACGATAACCTGATCTCGATTATTTCCTGTGAAGCCACTTTAAGTCACTGGTTTATGCTGATAAACCAGTAACAATTGACGCCTTGAAAGCCAACATCATTATGACATACGGCCAGCAGTGCTCCGCATTTTCAAATGTTAATGCAAGTATTGATATTTCAAATAAAAAAGGTTTTGATTAAAATTTCTTTTTTGTGTGTTTTTTTACAATTTCTTTCTATCGGGCTTAAAAAAACACCCTTACTAGTACTAGTCAGTTTTATAAAAGAAATAGTCAGAAAAATAACAGAATACATTCAAAAAATTTTAATACACCAACTATTTTCCTGTAAAACCTTCAAAACTGACTAGAACTATTCATTAACATTTTTTCAAAACTATTAAAATACTCCAAATTAATTATTTTATTACAATTTTCTAGATAATTCCTAAAATATTATTAACAATATTTACTTGTTGTTGATGGTAACGAAAATTGCGAAATTTATTTTTCATTAAAATAAACTACAACACAAACAAAACGCTTTGTCACGTTCTATCGTGATGAATAATATGAAAATTTGACTAATATAAACATTTGACTTTTTGACTTGAAACAAAGTAAAACATAGATTTTGTTGAAAAAAACCCAACAAACATTATGTACTGGAAAATAAATGAAAATAGTTTTGGAAGTTCTTTTTATTTTTACATTTATTGTCCACATCAATCGTAACATTCTTCATTCGTTTCATAATTATTATACCCTTCACTATGAGTGGCAAGGGTATATATAAGTTTGTCATTCCGTTTGTAATTTCTACATTTTTCATTTGCGACCCCACAACGTATATATATTCTGGATCGTTATAGATAGCAAAGACGATATAGCCATGTCCGTCTATATGTTGAAATGAACTTTCCGTAGCCCCCAAATAACTTACAAACATAATTGATACATCAATACATCGGAAATTCTTTCGGCTCGGTCGCTATTTAAAATTGAGAAAATGGCTGAGATATAAGGAACAAACGGGTACAACCTCGATTTTTGGCCTATTTTTAATCTATATCTGAATAACTAATATAGACAATATGGATATCTAATGATAGATATTTCAAAGTCCATTGCAACGAAGGCTATAGTAATTTGGACCTACAATGGGTCAAAATCGGGAAAAAAAATTTTTAACCCGATTTTTTTTTTTATCAAAAAATATTTTTTGTCATACATTTTTTTTCACTAATCCTTTAAATTTTTTTTTTAAATTAAAAAAAAAAAATTTTGAAATTTTTTTTTAAAAAAATTAAAAAAAAAAATTGGAAATTTTTTTTTTTTAAATTAAAAAAACAATTCGACAAAAAAATTTTTTTTAAATTTTGAAAAACAATTTAAAAAAAAAAATTAATTTTGTTTACCTAAAAATATTTAAAATTTTTATTTTAAAGTATAATTTGGTGAAGGGTATATAAGATTCGGCACAGCCGAATATAGCTCTCTTACTTGTTTTTCTGTTTGAAATAGACACATTCGATTAAGTTGAGTAGAGGGAGATTAAAAAGGCCCATAACCGTTTCGATTAACATATCGAACTATTTCAAAGGTTCGTAAGAATTAATTCTTAATTCCATTTTTGAAATCAAAATAAATTTTATCTCTTAACCATTCCATTAATGAATTCATTATGAATTAATTCTTTGTACATGAAATGTATTGAATTCATTCCTTTGAGAATTAATTCCTTATTGAATCTTACAAATTTTCTTAAATTTAAATCCATTACAAAATAGCTTTAAAAATTTATTGATTGATTAAATTCTTCTTTAATTCAAATCAAGTACAAAAAGGCTTAAGTAATTTTTTTGAATTCATTCCTTTGAGAATTAATTCCTTATTGAATCTTACAAATTTTCTTAAATTTAAATCCATTACAAAATAGCTTTAAAAATTTATTGATTGATTAAATTCTTCTTTAATTCAAATCAAGTACAAAAAGGCTTAAGTAATTTTTTTTTCAATTAATTTTGCAAAACAAAACAGAATGAATATTTTTATCAATTTGAATTAATTCTATTTAAATAAAAGCCTTTGTCAAACCAAGTAAAGAATTCGATTTCGGGAATGGATGTATGAAATGAATGGCTGACATTTTTTGATTCCAAATAACGATTTCAGTGAATTAAGCTCAAATTGAATTAATTAATTCGAAGCTGTGGTCTATTTAGCTTCAGAATCTCCTTTCTATTCTCTGGGTTTGGGTTTCCCTTATAATATTTATTGTTCGGCCGAGTGAAGAGTTCTAGCATATTCTGGCATATTCCCCATTCATTAAGTTAATTTTTATGCATGCATGATCTTATCCTTTATTCGCCTTTTCTTCCCCTATAATACTTCCAGACTTCCATTCCCGGGTAATAATAAAAAACTGTTTAATACAAGTATTAAATTAAACGTAAACGCAGTATATTTTTCAAATAAAGAGTATCTAGTTTTAAACAGATATTTTCTATAAAAGTACTTTAGAAAATCAATGATTTCAATAAGTTAATTGCGACATCATTTGCTCTTATATTCTTATTCAAAATATAAAGTAGTTCTAATTATACTCGTTCTAGAGCTACGAACTTTAAAACTAGTTCTAAATCATTAGGTTTCAATCACAAATCTGTGGACTGTAAAAATGATGAAGTATGTTTTAGATATAATGGAAACCACAAAACAAAGGAATGTAATAAAGAATATATAAACAAATGTATTAACTGTATCAGAAGTAATAAGAGGCTGAACTTGGGACTTGACGAGAATCATGCAACCATAAGTAAAGAATGTCCGGTGTATCAAAATAAATTAAAGTTAAAAAAGAGAAGAATGGGATTAATGGATTAACAATCAAAGAGTATACATGGAATTTACACTAATATACAAGGCTTAAATAATAACTTTAATCAGTTGGAAGCAATAGCAAATACGGATAAACTAGATTTTATTATATTAACGGAAACTCATTTAACAGACAGAGTATATGAAGGTGAAATACAATTAGAAGGATATCATCAATTTGCAACATTATCAAACTCAACGAGAACAGGGGGATTAATCATATATATCAAGAAAGAATGGCAAGTGAACTTATTACAAGAAAGGGTGTGTGATTCGAAATACTGGATAAGTGCATACAATGTTAAATACGACAACATCTCAATGATAATAGCTGCTGTATATAGATCACCTAGCAGTCAAGACTCAGAATTTTACGAAGTGTTTGAGGAATCAATGGAAGAACTTAGTGAAAAAACTACGGATATAATTGTTGCAGGAGATTTTAATATTGATTGGGCAAAGGAAAGTACATATAAGAATAAGTTAGAACAGATCATTAATGATAATGGATTGAAACAAGTGATAACAGATTATACAAGAATAACGCGTAATTCAAGAACAATAATTGACTATGTTATAACAAATAAAATAAATATGAAAGTAAATAATAGTAAAAAAAATAAAATATCTGACCACGAAATAATTGAAATCGAAATAAACGATGAGAAGGGTAAACATTCAAATAAAAAAGAGATAGAGTTTTTTAAATACAATAAAAGTAGATTTCAAAGAGAAATAAATGAAATAAATTTTGATGAAGACCAAGATCTGAACAATAACGTAAATATTTTTGATGAAACTATTGAAAACGCAATAAAAAGACTATCAGTAAAGAAGACAGTGAATGAGAATAGTTTAAAAAATAAATGGTTTAATAGGCAATTACAACATTTAAAAAATAAAAAAATACTAAAATATAATATCGCAAAAGCTGAAAACACATATTCAGCATGGAATAACTACAAAATGGCAAGAAACATATATAAAATAAAGCTTGAAAATGAAAAAAATACATATATTAGCAGACATATAAGCAAAACCAAAGATCAAAAGGAAATGTGGAAAAACATTAAAGACTTAGTCCTAAAGAGAAACCGATCTGTGATAAAATCTGTGATATTTAATAATATAGAATATAATAACAATTATGATATAGCGAACCAATTTAACATATATTTTGTGAACAGTATTAAGGAAATTAGAGATAACATAGAAAATGTGCAATATTTAAATGAAATACGTGTGATAAATGTAAAATTTAAATTTCGTGCAATATCAATTTTAGAACTTAAAACTATATGTAAAAGCCTAAAAAAGAAACCAGATTATAAAAATGTAAATATTCATATTATCTTAGATAATTGGAATTTAATAGGAGATATTGTACTAAAAATAGTAAATACATCGTTGGAAACAGGAATTTTTCCAGAAAATTGGAAAACGTCAATGGTAACACCAATTGAAAAGGTGGCAAAAACAAATAAATGTGAAGAATTTCGTCCGATTAATACATTAAAATTATGTGAAAAAATTCTGGAAAAAACTGTTAAGATACAACTGGAAGAATACTTAGAAACAAATAATATATTATCAAAATATCAATCCGGGTTTCGAAGAAGATTTTCGTGTGAAACATCAGTGAATTATGTTATAAATAGATGGAAAAATATTAACAAAAACAACAAAATTATGGCAATATTTCTCGATTTTAAAAGAGCTTTTGAAACTATAGATAGAAACATTCTATTACAAAAACTTTACAAATACGGAATTCAAAATAAGGAACTGAAATGGTTTGAATCATATTTAACTAATAGAAAACAAATAACGAAAGTAAACAATATTAAATCGAACGAAATAAATAATGAATATGGGGTTCCACAAGGATCGATTCTAGGAGCTCTACTATTTATTATTTACATAAATGATATGCCTAATGTACTTCAAAGATGTGAAATAGTGCTATACGCGGACGATACTCTAATTTTTAATGAATCGGAAAATGAAATACAATGTCAAAACAATCTAATGCAAGATATAATAAATATAAATAAGTGGTTAAAGATGAACAAATTAAAACTCAACGAAAATAAAACAAAAATAATGGAAATAAACATGAACAACAATGCAACTTTTAAAATTATTGATAAAATAATCGAGAAAGTGGATAAAATAAAATATTTAGGTTTTATCTATATATATAAAAGAGTAACGTTACTGACTGACTGACTGACTGACTGACTGACTGACTGACTGACTGATTCATCATCGCACAGCCCAAACGGTTGAAGCTAGAATCATGAAATTTTAACTGTGGGTTCCTCCCTCCCCAAAACGATCCGATAAGAAGGGATTTTTGGAAATTCGAACGTTTAGGGGGTAAAAAAGGGTAAAAACGGGTAAATTCGGTAACCTTATATCTTCGAAACTAATAAAGATACAAAAAAACTTAAAATTGCATGTTACTCCATTTAAAAAATAAGCTGACAGGTGTTTCGTACTTTTTCGAAATTCGAACCTTTTAGGGGAGAAAACGGGTAAAAACTGTATTTTGGTACTTTTTTGGCACCATATGTATCTTTTAAACTACTAAACATAGAAACAAATTTTAAATCGTATTCATTACATATCAAAAAATAAAAAATATAAGTTTGGTACTTTTTGGAAATTCGAACCCTTAAGGGATAAAAATTGTATTTACTTTTGGTACTTTTTTCATAAAGTATGTTTTTCTACAAATTGATATAGACATATAAATATTTTATTTTAAGCTCCCACCACGATACAGAAATTTATTTGATTAAAATTTTAACACCGCAATGGGGATAAAAATGGTACCAAAAAGGGGGTAAAAACGGAAAAATACATTTTATTTAACATTTTCAGCCAATTTTGATAAATTTTTAACATTGGTTCCTGGATTCATGCAAAAATTAACTAACAGAGTGCTATTTGGAACTCGACTGACAAGATGTATATTTGTCCAAATCCGGGAAAACAGTTTGGTACTTTTTTTAAAACTTATTTTTCTTGATTAACACAGATTTTTATCGTTTGAGGCATGTCTTTAAGCATAAACAATTTTTGCAAAATGGAATATTTTTAAATTTCAAACTTGAGGGCTGTTCAAGGAGGAAAAGGGCATTTGGTACTTTTTTTCCTAATGGTACTTTTTTTAATATTTTCAATTATTTCACTTATCGACATTAAAGTTAGCTGATATGTATCTGAATGAAGTTAGAGTTAGGAGTAGGGGATAATATTTAGGTACCAAAATGTGAGAACTGAACTATAGGTACTTTTTTGTTCTTCTAATGGTACTTTTTGAATTTTCTTTAATAATGGGCCTAGAAACATGAAATTAAGCATTAATTATAATAAGTGAGTGAGAAGTTTAGGAGGAAACTCTATCGCAGTTTTATTTATATTAGAGTGGTACTTATGGTACTTTTTCTTTATTCTAATGGTACTTTTTCAATTTTCTATAATAATGGACCTAGAAACATGAAATTTAGCATATATGGTAATAAGTGAGTGAGGGTAGACTTTTTGGTACTTTTTCTTTATTCGAATGGTACTTTTTGTAATTTCTTTACGAATGAACCTATAAACATGAAATAAAGGTTATATGGACCCGAATGAGTGGGAAACCGCAAGTGGGGGATTTTTGGTACTTTTTCAATATTCTAATGGTACTTTTTGATTTTTTTGTAATAATGGACATAGAAATTCGAAATTAGGCGTATATGGTCCTAAGTGAGAAAAAATTCAATTGGATACTTCATGGTACTTTTTCTTTATGCTAATGGTACTTTTTTGAATTTTCTATGAAATAAAGCATATATGGTCCTAAGTGAGTGAGAATTCTAGAGGGAGACTTTTAGGTACTTTTTCTTTATTCGGATGGTACTTTTTGTAATTTCTTCACCAATGAACCTAGAAACATGAAATAAAGCTTATATGGACCCTAGTGGGTGGGAATCCACAAATGGCTGCCTTTTGGTACTTTTTCTTTATTCTAATAGTACTTTTTTGAATTTTCTATAACAATGGACTTAGAAACATGAAATTAAGCATATATGGTCCTGAGTGAGAATTTTATGGGGAGACTTTTTGGTACTTTCTCTTTAATCGAATGGTACTTTTTGGAATTTCTTCAACAATGAACCTAGAATCATGAAATAAATCCTATATGGACCCGAGTGAATGGGAATCCACAAGTGGCTGCCTTTTTGGTACTTTTTCTATATTCTAATGGTACTTTTTGATTTGTTTGTAATAATGGACATAGAAACACGAAATTAAGCGTATATGGTCCTAAGTGAGTGAAAATTCAAGCGGGCACTTCATGGTACTTTTTATTTATTCTAAAGGTACTTTTTGGAATTTTCTATAGCAATGGACTTAGAAACATAAAATTAAGCATATATGGTCCTAAGTGAGTGAGAATTCTGGAGGCAGACTTTTTGGTACTTTTTCTTTATTCGAATGGTATTTTTTGTAATTTCTTCACCAATGAACCTAGAAACATGAAATAAAGCTTATATGAACCCGAATGAGTGGGAAACCACAAATAGGGGACTTATGGTACTTTTTCTATATTCTAATGGTACTTTTTGAGTTTTTTGTAATAATGGACATAGAAGTACGAAGTTATGCATATATGGTAATAAGTGAGTGAAAATTCAAGCGGACACTTCATGGTACTTTTTCTTTATTCTAATGGTACTTTTTTGACTTTTCTATAGCAATGGACTTAGAAATATGAAATTAAACATATATGGTCCTAAGTGAGTGAGAATTCTAGAGTGAGTGAGAATTTTAGGGGGAGACTTTTTGGTACTTTCTCTTTAATCGAATGGTACTTTTTGTAATTTCTTCAACAATGAACCTATAAACATGAAATAAAGGTTATATGGAGCCGAATGAGTGGGAAACCACAAGTGGGGGCTTTTTGGTACTTTTTCTGTATTCTAATGGTCCTTTTTAACTTTTCTATAGCAATGGACTTAGAAACATGAAATTAAGCATATATGGTCCTAAGTGAGTGAGAATTCTAGGGGGAGACTTTTTGGTACCTTTTCTTTAATCGAATGGTACTTTTTGTAATTTCTTCAACAATGAACCTATAAACATGAAAAAAAGTTTATATGGAACCGAGTGAGTGGGAAACCACAAGTGGGGGCTTTTTGGTACTTTTTCTATATTCTAATGGTACTTTTTGATTTTTTGTAATAATGGACATAGAAGTACGAAATTATGCGTATATGGTAATAAGTGAGTGAAAATTTAAGCGGACACTTCATGGTACTTTTTCTTTATTCTAATGGTACTTTTTTGACTTTTCTATAGCAATGGACTTAGAAACATGGAATTAAGCATATATGGTCCTAGGTGAGTGAGAATTCTAGGGAGGGACTTTTTTGTACTTTTTCTTTATTCGAATGGTACTTTTCGTAATTTTTTCAACAATGAACCTAGAAACATGAAATAAAGCTTATATGGACCCGAGAAGTGGCTGCCTTTTGGTACTTTTTCTGTTTTCTAATGGTACTTTTTGAATTTTCTGTAATAATGGACATATAAATATGAAATTAAGCGTATATGGCACTAAGTAAGTGAAAAATCAAGGGGATACTTCGTGATACCTTTTCTTTATTATAATGGTACTTTTTTAAATTTCTTAAGTGAATGATAATTCTAAGGGGATACTTTTTGGTACTTTTTCTTTCTTTATTCGAATGGTACTTTTTGTATTTTCTTCACCAATGAACATGATATAACGCTTATATAGACCTAAGCGAAAGAAAATCTACAAGTGGGAACATTATGGTACTTTTTCTTTATTCTAATGGTACTTTTTAAATTTTCTATAATAATGGACCTAGAAACATAAAATTAAACATATATGGTCATAAGGGAGTGAGAATTTAAGGGGGAGTCTTTATGGTACTTTTTCTATATTCGAATAGTACTTTTTGTATCTTCTTCACCAATGAATTTAGAATTGTGAAATAAAGCTTATATGATCCCGACCGATTGGGAATCCACAAGTGGGGGCTTTATGCCACTTTTTCTATATTATAAAGGTACTTTTTGAATTTTCTCTAATAATGGATTTAGAAATACCAAATTAACTGCATATTATTTTAAGTGAGTGAAAACTCAAAGAGAATACTTAATACTTTTTCTTTATTCTAATGGTACTTTTTAAATTTTCTATAATAAATCTAGAAACATGAACATATTATTATATGGACTCGAGCGAGTAGGATTCTATAACTGGGAAAATTATGGCGCTTTTTCATTATTCTAATAGTATATTTTGAATTTTCTACAATAATGGACCTAGAAATATAAAATATATGCTCCTCAGTGAGTAACTAACTTTTTTAATATATTAAATTAGTTAGCTTAAATACAAAAGTAATTTGTATTTTTTCGTTCTTCGAATGGTATATGATCCTGACCGAATAAGAATCTAAAAAAGGGACTCACAGGTACTTTTTTCAAACTAATAATATTTTTGACTATTTTATAAAATTAAACCTAAAAATTCAAAATTAGAGTTAGAATTCACAAAAGGTGACTTTAGTGGTACATTTCTTTAGCATTTTCTATAAAAATGATCATGTGTGGGCATATAAAATGTGGGTCTAAATGGTACTTTTTTATTATAATAATACGTTTCGAATGAGCTAGAAGCCACAATACAATGATTCAATAAACATGAATCTAGAGGCATGTTATCCTGAGTTAGCTTTAATTCACAAAGGGAGACTTAATAGTACTATTTCTTTCATCCAATTGGGGTGGCGAAGCGCACCGGGTTTATTGCTAGTAATAGATAAAAACATGAACTTAAAAGATCATTTAGAATACATATGCAAAAAGATTGGAAAAAAGATTGGTTTCTATAGGAGAATAAGAAGCAAAGTATCGACAATAACTGCAATAAATATATATAATACAATAATCAAACCACATTTTGAATTTGGTTCAACAATTTTATACACATGCTGCACAAATTCACAAATAGAGAGGCTGCAGAAACTACAAAACAAAGCTATGAGAACTATAATTAAATGCAATAGGTTTACACCAATTCAATTTATGCTCGACACACTAAAATGGCTAAACATCAGACAAAGACTCCAACTCAACACATTAACGTTCATATATAAAATGAAGATAGGAAATGCGCCAGAATATTTAACAGAGCAACTAAGATATGTCAATGAAGTACAACCATACAATCTGCGAAATGCCAACGATTTTAGGATACATAAAGCTACGGGTAATGCCATGAAAAGATGCCTATTCTACAAGGGATTACAGTTATTCAACATATTACCAAGAGATGTTAAAAATGAACGAAACATTAATATATTTAAAAGAAATTGTGTATAGTACAAGATAAAGTATTTAAAATACTACTGAAATAAATAAATAATAAACAATAAAGAAAATCAATTTTATGTTCGATGGGTTAATTTTCAGCTATAATTCTTTAGAAAACCAATCACAAAAACTGAATGTGATCATCATCAAGTAACACAGATGGATGTCGGTTAAATCATTAAAATTATACAGAAAAAAAATAATAATAATAAAACAAAAGCATAAACCAAAAATACATTTTTCAAATTAAAGAATGATCTATATGTTTGTTTTTAAACCTTTTTAAATTATAACTGTATACGTATACATTCTTTTTATTATTATTAATTATTATTCATTTTTCTATGAAAAATGGGATTTTTTTTTTTTTTTTTTTTGTTTGTTAAATTTGCAAATCATGCGTAAATTAAACAAAATGCAAATTATTATTGCAAAAAAACTTCCGCCACAATGTTTAAAATATATATATGAGTTTTTATACCCACCATTAAAAAAACATGGCGGGGTATATTGATTTTGTCATTCCGTTTGTAACACATCAAAATATCTGTCGTAGACTCATATCTATATAAATATATAAATGTCTTTGTAAGTTTGTTTGTTTATTTGTTTGTTTGTTTGTTTGTTTGAGCATCACGCCTAAACGGCTGAACCGATTTTATTGAAATTTGGAACGTAGATAGATCCTTACTTGGAAGCGTCAATAGGCTATAAATTTTTTCAATACTTGGACCAGAAAGGGATAAAAAGGGGGGAAAACGGGTAAAATTGGTACCTTTAGTTTTTAAACAATAATTACTAAACGGCTGAACCGATTTTTACATCGACAGGGGTAGCGAAGCGCACCGGGTCAAGCTAGTTAGTATATATATTCTGGGTCCTCAAAAGATTCTAAGACGAATTAACTTTGTCTGTTGAAATCACCATAGGGCCCAAATGACAGGACCTAACTTTCTATGTTAGGTATTGAAAATGGACAATATCAGTCCATCATTTCACCTAGCCCCCATACAAATGGCCCGCCGGAATACTGTTTGAGCAGTCATAAATATTGTTACGAATGTGCAATGACGATTTGAATTTAACAGTCTGTAACGACTGCCTGCACCATTCATCATGTTTGAAGGCACGTCATTGAAATTTTTTGTAAATATGGCAACACTAAATGTTTGGGCTGCTGGCAATGATATCGAAGGCTCTGGAATTCGAATGTACTAGTATGTCCGTTAAGAGCATTGTAGAAGATTCCCGATAGATGGCGCGTGTATAAATAGTGGCAGAGGTGGCAGTCGGGAGTTGACTTGATTATTGTCGCTGTTAGAGTTAACATCAACTGTCGTGTACATGTGTTTTTGACATTATAAAGTGTATAAAGACACTGAGTGATTATCTAAACTAATGTTATTGTACATTTTAAATTAATAAAAAGTTGTTACAATTTTAAACTACTAAAACTGCTTTTATTTGCAATCAAAAGTATCCGGATTATTTAAATGAAATAAACCACCGTTTTTTAAAAGGTAAAAACGTAACAATATGTTGATTATGCGGCAATCATGATAAAATTTTGCACAAATTAGTTCTAAGTACTCTGAAATTATATAGTAAAGTATAACGAAAATCGTTCAACATCTTCCTCAGAAAATGTCTTAAACATTGATAATTGTTTTATTATAATTAATAACGTGATCTAATTGGATATAAACAAGTTTTATATGAGCCTAAATCTGTCTACCAACTTTTATGAGGATCAGTCAATAATTAATTTTATTGTCAATAAATAATTTATATATAATGATATTAACATTTAAATTTTTAAGAAATTAATCACTCTATCAAATTCTGAAGCCCCCCTAAGTAGGCATAAACTACATATTGATGGTGGGTATACAAAATTCGGCACAGCTGAATATAACACTTTTACTTATTTTTTTTTTTTTTTTTAAATGTTGACGTATACAAAACGTATATTGTGTATATTTGTAGCTAATGCATAATTGTTTAATTTAAAACAGATAGATATTTTTAAAAATCTTGTTGAATTTTTAATTATTAATAACAAATAAAGCAAACAAATAAAAATTGTGATAACATGACTAATAAAAAAAATGTATTAAGAAAATACCCTACGGCTTAAATTAATAGTTGTGGCTTAAAATACATTACTGTTAAACAAATTAATTTGTATATTCTATGATGAAACCAAATTCTTAATGAATGAATGTAGAATTCATGCTAAAAAATAATCAGAATGATTTTAGTTTTGTAATCTATATACTATATAAAAATACAAGGCCTGACTCACTCACTTACTGATTCATCAAATCCCCGCCGAAGATAAAAACGACTAAAATCTTTAACCTAATATCTCCAGAATTAAGACAGATGGAACCAAAATTTAAAAATCAAATGAATGCCGCCAAATAATAAACTGGCACTTATTGATAATTGTACTTTTGAAGGGTAAAACGGGTAAAAATCTTATTTTGGTACATTTTTTTTTACCTAATTTATTTTCTAATGTATTAAAGATAGTAATAAAATCGAAATCGAATTGTTCTCTTTTTAAAAAACATATCGAATGCGTTTTGGTATTTTTTGAATTTCGGACTAATAAGGGAACAAAATTTAACTGATTTTTGGTACTTTGTATACCCTTCACCTTCGTGAGAAGGGTACATATAAATTTGTCATTCCGTTTGTAATTTCTACATTTTTCATTTGCGACCCCACAAAGTATATATATTCTGGATCGTTATAGATAGCGAAGTCGATATAGCCATGTCCGTCTGTATGTTGAAATCAACTTTCCGTAGCCCCCAAATAACTTACATATGTCAATATGTCGGGAATTCTTCCGGCTCGGTCGCTATTTAAAGAAAATCGGCTCACAAATGGCTGAGATATAAGAAAAAAACCGGGACAACCTATTTATGGCCTATTTATAATCTATATCTGGATTACTAAGTCATTAATATAGACAATATGGATATCTAATGATAGATATTTCAAAGTCCATTGCAACGATGTATATAAGGCTATAGTAATTTGGACCTACAATGGGTCAAAATCGGGAAAAATATTTTTTAACCCGATTTTTTTTTTTACCAAATAAAATTTTTTTTTCATTAACTTTCTTTCACTAATAAATTTTAAAAAAAAATTTTAAAATTAAAAAAAAAAAATTTAAAGTAAAAAAAAAAATTCGAAAAAAAATAAATAATTTTGAAAAAAAAAAAAATTTTTAAATTTTGAAAAACAATTTAGAAAAAAAATTTTTTTTAAATTTTGAAAAAAAAAGTTTTAATTTTGTTTTGTTTGTTTGGTGAAGGGTATATAAGAATCGGAACAGCCGAATATAGCTATCTTACTTGTTTTAAACAAATATTGTTTAATTTACAATTTAATTACAAATACAATTGAAATCGATTTTAACTTTTCATAAAAAGATCTCGAATATGTTTTGATACTTTTTTGAAATTCGCCAATTAAGGAATACAAATTAGACCAATATTTGTTTAATAAATTAGGTACGCAGGCCCTTTCCTATATACTTTGTTTCAGAAAAAGTATTTAAGGGTGATTCGAATCAATCTAGCTTCACGCTTTTGACGAATTTTTTAATATTTTGTATTCTGCGCAAACGAAGCCGCGGGCAAAAGCTAGTTAATATGTATGAATTAGAGTTAAAATAATATTTTTTGCTTTTCGTTTATTTATTCAGTTGTCTTGATAAACCTATGTATGCATTGCAAATTTTAAATATATTCAACATTAACTTAGTAATTTATCGAATGACCATTTAAATCATTAATTTATTTAGTCAAATGTAAAAAAAATAATTTAAATTTATTTATTCTTTATTGTAACTTTCAAATGTGAATGAACTTTAAAAGGATTTTTCCCATACATATTAAACAAAAAACCCCTCTTGAATCATTAATAGTTCTTCAAAATCATTAAAGACAATCCAATCAATCGTTATCAGCACAAGAAGAAAAAAAAACAAAAAACAACTTTTTAATAAAATAACGCTTCTTTACACGTCACATGCTGAGTTTTTGAAAATTTGCTTAAAAAAAAACACCAAAAGACAAGATCAAAAAAACAACAACTGAATAAAACGATAACAAACTGAACATTCTAAATTTTTATTAAATATAAATATAAATAAATATAATACAAAAAAAAAAAAAACACACAGAAAAGAAGATCTTTTAAATGTTTAGTTATCTTAAGTTTAATATGTTAGAATTTGTTGCTGCCTGGCTTTGTTGGTGGTGCTGGTGCTAGGTTGTGCCAGCCGGATTTAAAAATACTTGATTATATTGAAGAGACACTCTAATACAATAACAACAACAACTAAATAAACAATATTTTTTTAAAAGCAACTTCAAAAAAAAAAGAACCAAAACTAATCAAGAAAATTAACAAAAAAAAAAATAATAATAATAATAAAAGAACAAAAATTTCAACATTGCTGCATTTTATTAATAATGAAATTGAAATAATGTATTATTAATATATTTTGACACAATTTAATGCATAATTTATCTCAATTTTATTCTATTCTCTCCGGTTCTATTCTGTTCTATCAATAACGAAAGACCTGGCACTTATGCGACCTTGAAAAAATTTCCACAAACTTTTAAATCGTACAAGTATTTTTTATTCATTTCTTGGATATTCATTAATCTTTTGAATCTTTTTAAAAACATTAAGCATTTAAATCATTTATTAACGAGATTCTTTAATTTTCTTATAACAATTATAATTTATTAAACAATTGTTTTCACAGCAAAATAATAAATCACATCCTCGACTTTCTGTTAAATGTGTATTTTAGAGTGCATCAGTGCATATTATTCCAATAAAGCAATTGGTCAATTCACAAGGGGTCTTATCAGTCATATTGTCATAATGTCCTAATATATCACGACTCGGCGGCTCGGCTTAACAGACTCTTATTAACGAGATTCTTTAATTTTCTTATAACAATTATAATTTATTAAACAATTGTTTTCACAGCAAAATAATAAATCACATCCTCGACTTTCTGTTAAATGTGTATTTTAGAGTGCATCAGTGCATATTATTCCAATAAAACAATTGGTCAATTCACAAGGGGTCTTATCAGTCATATTGTCATAATGTCCTAATATATCACGACTCGGCGGCTCGGCTTAACCGACTCTTAGGCATTCGGCGTTGGTCTCTGCTGGTTCGTTACGATAACGCAATAGACATAGCATAGAAAGTAGTATTATTTTAGGAAATTTTTTGTTTGAAAAGCAATAAAAATCATTGTGAAATATTAGGACATTATGACAATATAACATTATAAGAGACCTTCTGAATTAGCCAAATATATCTTGACTTTTTTTTGGTTGATATATTGAACATTTTATTGTTTTATTTATTTATTGTTTTATTTTAAATTTGCAAGTGTTCTCAGCCTTTTTTTGAGCTCTTCAAATGAATTATACTGATGGTTTTCAAAATAAACTTGTAATCTCCACATGTTTTTCATAATATTAACATCTAATGAATGTTCCATCGATTATATATCGACCGATCCATGTTATACAAATCAGGTCTTAGTTGTTGTGTAATTGTAAATCGATTTTAATCATAAGATCGTAATCGCGATTAATTGCATCATTTATTTAATCGCCGATTAAAAAAAAATTTGAAGAATCCAGTTTTAATTGTAAATTTAAGTTGAAATATGTTCCAATGCTCTTTTATAATAAACGGGAAACTTAATACATTTTATTTTATTACTTGGGTGTATTGCATAAATACTGTTCATGGAAGAAGATATTTCAATTTAAATATATTCAAATCAAATGGGCAGTTTTTTTAATTATGATTCAATTAAAATTAATTGATGATTGATTTTTTAAATAAATTATACAAAGACATAGTAGCATACCACCTCACACGTAGCAGTAATAAACGTAAAGTTTGGTGATGAAAGTCCCACTGTAATACAATTATATCTTGTACATGGAATTCAACATGACGCCATGGATGTTATAAATTCTAACGAAGTGAAAAGTGATTGGAAAAATAATAAAGAGTATAAGCTTAAATTAAATCAAAATTCGATACTGCGTAGAAGCTAAACGACACATCGTTTGATTTTTTAATGATTCGATTATATTCATAGATTTTTTCGATTCTAGTAACAAAAACTCAATTTAGCACAACTAAAATTTGTCATACATATCAGAAAAATTCGGTCATTTAGACTGAATCATTCTCTTAGCATTAAATCTGTTATTTAAACAGTTTTCTCTGTATGACAAACATTTTTAAGAAATTATTTTTGTTATGCCCATAATTTCAAATATTTGGTAATTTTTACCCGTAGATATTGATTTGAAATAAATGTCTAGTCATAAAGAAATATACATAGAGCGGAAACTCTCCTGTCAAAGACCTAACTCAGTTGTCAAAAACCTAAGTGGTGAGAATGTATTAGTAAAAAAAACTATGTGAAAACAAAAACAACACTCGTATGTGTGATTATTTTGAGTAAAATTTTTTTGATTGAGTTTTTTTCAAGTTTCCGCTCTTGTTGTTTCTCTATGTGTCTAGTTACTCCATAGGTAAAGTTTTCTGCTGGGTATTTTACACCGTAGATATCTATTTGTTGAAATTACGGGCATTAGTCGTCTTAATACAAATTGACATTTTATGTTCTAAAGGAAGAAATGTGCTAAGGTTACAACTTTTAACGTTAAAGGTTACTTTTCGAAACGAATTACCAGATTTAACTTAGTCGGACCTCATAAATCTTTTAATACAAGTACAGACATTATTGATAAATAGTGATAAATCCGATATAATACACATTCGGAAAACTATACAGTTTTACTCAAAACTGTTAATTAGTGCATATTTTTGATAGATTTAAACAATAAATGGTTTTTGTTATAAACTGCAATTAATCGATTTTGGCGATTAATGGAGATTTTTATACCTGGGTCCTCATACGATTCATAGGCGATCTGGCTATGTCCTTCCGTCTGTATGTCTGTCTAGGTTTGGGCAATATCAGTCCAAGACCCCATACAAATGTACCCCCGGAATACTCTTTCAGCAGTCATAAATATGTTGATTATGGGTCAATCCTGATAGAAATTTTTATACATTTGTTCTATGTACTCTGAATTTATAATGTAAAGGGCAGATTGCTTATGCTCGAGGGAAGTATGAAGAAAAGTTTAGGACCCAAAAGCAAACAAAATTTCCCAAAAAGTTATTGGTATGGCAAGCAATATGCAGTTGCAGCAAAAAAGGCAAAAATTTGTTACAAAGGACCCTATAAATACCAAAATATACATCAAGGAATGTTTACAAAAAATTATGCTTCCATTCATAAGACTTCTTAGTGTGTCCACTTAACAAAGTGACATAAAGCACTATAAAAACCATAATGGAAGGGTTTTCGAAAAAGGTTCAAAATTTCATCATTAGTGATTAGAACTATAAAAATATTTTTTTTTTTTTGGAAATTGTAACAATAATTTCAATCAAATAAAAAAAATTCAAAACTGTAAGTTTAGTGTTTTTATTTTTATTAACATATATGTATGTTAAAAATTTTTCGATCTCAGTCCTTATTAACCTTAATCTTTCTACCAACTTTTGTGAAGATCATTCTATAATTGACCCTACCCATAAATGCTTAATAGAAGATGACTAATGTCCTTTTTATTATGTTTTCTCAATGTATTCAGCCAGTAAGAGCACATTGTTTGAAGTTTAAATCCTTTTGTTAACCCCCCTATTAATCAGTGCTAATTCTAAAAACTATTTTTATAAATAAATTTAAAAAATCTATCTTTTATCACTTAATATGAAAATAATTGTGACATATTGGCAATTTCGTCTAATTTTTAACAATATATTCAGCATACGTACAGTGGGTGTAAACGTGACTTATGGTGGGATCTCCAAAAATTCAAAACTTATAATCATAACACTACTACAAATACAAAATGTTTTCCTTCATACCTACATACATAAACACTCTAATACTTATATCTAGCATGTTTAAAACATAATTCATTATGACAAGTGAAAGGAATAATTTATACAAAAAAAAAAATATAAAAATATAAATATTTTTATAAATAGTATTGAAATAGAGTAAAATATAAAAAACGGTTTTTTGTAGGCACTTCATGATGATTTTATGGTAAAATGATGTTAATGAGTCTTAAAAGTGTTTGTTACTAATTTATTGTTCACCATCTTTCAAATATTATTATTTAATTTAATATGATTTTAATAAAGAAACATTTATTAAATAAAATATATCAGTTAAAAGAGCCAGCAGACATTTGTGCTTTAAAGAGCACTGCTGATAGCTGTTTCTTTTAATCGATGATATCGATCACATATAGAGAGTAAGAGAGAGGATGAGATGGAGATAGCATGGCGTTGGGGAGAGTGATGGGACCAGTTTGCCTTAACCTTGAAGATAAAAAGCAACAAAAGCAATACAATTAAATAAAAAGTCAGTTGAATTGACAAAACACGATCACTGAAAACAGAAAAACGGCCGGCCGATACAATCGATCGATCGATGCTTCACATATGTATGTAGTATGTGACGACGATCTTTTTTTAATTTATTGTTTAAATTTAGTTTTTTAAGTTTATTTTTGTTGTTGTTCTTGTGATGCTTAATAAGTTTATTTATTATTAAAAAAAGAACACTAACATCCATCCACACACCAAAAAAGTGAATGTAAATTTTAAAACTGCGACAACAAGAAGTATCAAATTTTTAATAAGTGGCATGAAATCGCACAACATCCGTGAACAAAGAACAAGAATCAAACTTATGAAAACAAAATAATAACATAATAATAGCAACAATAAATACACGTGTTAATATTTGAATAATAATTAACACTTTTATGATTATTTTTACGGTTATGTTAATAAAAAGAAAAGTAGAGAATAAAGTATTTTAGGGGATGCCCTATAAAAGATTATAAACATAGAGCGGAAACTAGAATAAAAATAAATCAAAAAAATTTACTCAAAATAATCACAAATACGAGTGTTGTTTTTGTTTTCACATAGTTTTTTCTACTAATACATTCTCCCCACTTAGGTTTCTGACAACTGAGTTAGGTCCATAGAGCAACAACAAGAGCGGAAACTAGAAAAAAACTCAAATAAAAATTTTACTCTAAATAATCACATATACGAGAGTTGTTTTTGTTTTCACATAGTTTTTTTTTTACTATTACATTTTCAGCACTTAGGTTTTTGACAACTGAGTTAGGTCTTTGACAGGAGAGTTTCCGCTCTATGTATATTTCTCTATGGTTAGGTCTTCGACAGGAGAGTTTCCGCTCTATGTATATTCTCTATAAATCTAAAGAAATTCACATATAGGAGAAACTTGAAAAAAACTCAAGCCAAAAAATACAGTGATTTACGCATTCAGACCAAGGCAAATCAAGTAATTTCCTGATTTCAACAGAAATTAAGTAATTTTAATAATGAAAAAATTATTAAAACATTTTATCTGAAATGTTTATTTAAAAAAATTTTACTAAAGATTATAATCTAGCTGTGAGTGAAATTAATTCAAGTGTCAAAAACTACAGTATAAACGGATTAGATTTCGTTTATAATTTAGGTCCGAAATAAGCATGTGCTATTGAATCAGTTTTAATAATAAATTTCAAATTTTGTAACAGGCTCGTAATTTTATTTATTTTTAAACAAAAAAATCAAAAATTTTGAAATGGGAATACAAAACCATCAAGTTTTTACGTTATTTTCAAACATTAAAAACATCATCAATGTAATATCCAAACCGAATTTACATAACAAACATCTTACTTACTTAAAAAATATTAATAATTTATTCTTTTACAATATCTTACAGCATTAATACAATGAACCAAACACATCAATGTTTTCTTTTTTATTACAATATTATTATTATTTTTTTGCCAACTATTAATACTTTGTAACAAAAAGAGTATATTAAAATATTGTTTGGGTTCATGGTCAAGCCGAACCATCTTTAACATCACATAAAACAGTTTTGAACACAAGAACCTTCAAAGTGATTCAATACATCATCTTTGAATTTTATATTTTCTTAGCGTTAACAAAAGAAATTGAATTTTGTAGACCAGTGTGTTATAAAATTCATATAGACATTTTAATATAATAATTAGATTTAAATATAAATAAAAGTATATTTGTTATTTAAACAATATTTAGCATGCGATGTTGAAAAGCAAAAATTAACATCAATCAATATTTGTGTGTACATTAAAACTACTTTTATTTAACCTTAACCTACATATATTTTTACGATTATAACGCATTTTGTTTATTGTTCTGGAATTTTAAAAATTAATTTTTATAAACATCTTAATTATGAATTAAAAAAACTGACAGTCGATTCTTTAGCTTAAATTTGGTCAAATGCTAGAAGGACCAAATCAACAGGACTATTTTTTACAAAGAAATCCAAGTTTTCACCAAAATTTAATAAATTGAATTTAATTGAATCAAATTTTATATCAAACTTTTAAATCCATGAAATCCGAATCTTGTAAACCCCCCATCAATATGTTACAATAAAATATTTTTCTGAGTTTTTATTTTATGACGGGAAAAATAAAACTTCTAAAATGAGTTTTATTTTATGACGGCTAATTAAAGTCTCTTTTTAAGAGTTTCAACTGAACATTTATTTTTTCGTTGAAAACTAACTGTTAACTGTGGAGTTGAGAACGGGTTTTTATATGTATCACTATAGATTCTAAAAGAGCACTTCAATCTATTGTTATATGACAGTATAGGTCTGCGTGGAGAGTTTTTGAGTTAAAATTTTCTGGTTAACCGTTATTTAGGGTTTACATTGCATTACTCCTGTGTTTCATATTCATTTGATAATTTCATTTTGATAATGTTTCTGAAAATGATTCCGAAAACTAAGATGCCTAGAAATTGTTCAGGCTTTCTTAGTATTTGCATGGTCTGTTATAAGATTTTGGAGATCATTATTATCACCCCTTTTAAAGTCTTTTATAGACGGCAATACTGAGTATTAATATTTGTCAAAAACTTATGTATGATAATACAATTTCTTAGTCTAACCCCCTGTCTATACTTGACAAATATTTATCATAACAATTATTGACATTTGTTGTCAAGACAAAGTTGTCTGAGCAGAAGCACTAACATTTTTGTCATAACGAAGCAATAATACTAATAAATGGGGACTATACCTAATACATTCTCAACTTGACAACCATTTTGACGTTTATCATAATACAAATTTATCAGGTTTAGACAGGGGGTAAAGAAAAATTGTATTCGATTTTCAAATACAAATGATTATTTTGATTTACGATCCGTATTTATAAATTTACTAAAACCGTAGACAAATACACATAGATCGGAAACTCTGCTGTCAAAGACCTAACTCAGTTGTCAAAAACCTAAGTGGTGAGTAAAAAAAACTATGTGAAAACAAAAACAACACTCGTATGTGTGATCATAGATAATACACATAGATCGGAAACTCTCCTGTCAAAGACCTAACTCAGTTGTCAAAAACCTAAGTGCTGAGAATGTATTAGTAAAACATACTATGTGAAAACAAAAACAACACTCGTATGTGTAAATTTTTTGAGTAATTTTTTTGTTTGAGTTTTTTTCTAGTTTCCGCTCTATGTTTCTCTATGTGTGTGATTATTTTGAGTAATATTTTTGTTTGAGTTTTTTCTCTATGATTAAAATAGTTCAGTTTTTATTTCCATATGTGTTTGTTATTTATTTATAAATACAAATAAAACAAACAATTAACGTTAAGAACATAGAGAAACTGTAAGGTGTAGAATATTTAAAAATTATAAAAAAAAAAAAAAAAAAAATAAAGATAAACAAATTTTAGTTCAAATCAAATTTTGTTTAGTGTATCGAATTGGCAACGCAAACTGCAAGTGCAACCTTGTCAAATGCAACCATGCAAAAATTGGCATCGTTAGGAGCAGAATTGGCTGCAGTTTGTTTGAGAGATCAATTTTTAGTTGCAAATAAAAAAAAAAAACGCTTTTCCGGTTCTTTTTGGATTTTGAGAGGAGTGGCGAGCAGACGTGGTTTTTTTTGTGCGTGTAAAGAAAAACAAAAAAACACCTAAACGTTCATCGCCTCGTGGTTTCGACAAGCCAGCAACACCGGACTATAAACAAAAAAAAATACATTAACGACATAGTCCAGTGGCTTCGACACCTAAACGTCCATAGTCCAGTGGCTTCGACACCTAAACGTCCATAGTCCAGTGGCTTCGACACCTAAACGTCCATAGTCCAGTGGCTTCGACACCTAAACGTCCATAGTCCAGTGGCTTCGACACCCCAGCATCACCGGCCGATGTAAAAAAGAAAAAAAACAACTAAACGTTCATTGCCTCGTGGTTTCGACACGCCAGCAACACCGGACTATAAACAAAAAAAAAATACATTAACGACATTGTCCAGTGGCGTCGACACGCCAGCATCACCGGGCTATATAAAGACACCTTAGCGGCCGCTATCTCGTGGTGTCAACCAAAAACCATCCATCGATACAGCTATACAACTGACGTTTTCTTCACCAGCCCAAAACAAAGTCAGCGTCACTGCCAGCAACATCACCTTATCCACAACAAATCACACCAGCACGAGTTATCCAGCATTAATCATTAAAACAACTCCATCAACAACCATTTCCTACGAAGAGAGACCAACAACAACAACAATAGCCCTGATAAGTATTTTTTTTTTAAGATTTTTTTTATTATTTTAGAACTTATTATATTTAGATTTAAAGAGTAAATTAGGATTTTTCACAAATTGGAAAGGTATTTAACACCAATCCATTAGGTTCTATTCGATTAAACTATCCTATGGCAGGAAATAGGGTGAATCAAATAGCGCTATTTTTTTTCTCTCGTTGCCCCTTTGTTTTAAAATTTAAGAAATTTATTCATGTTCACTTACATTGTATATTTACCGGTTAAGTATTGAAGTACTGAATAGGATTAAGCTTTTATGACCTAAATATAATGTTTGAAAATGAAATGAAAATGAGAATTTAATAATAATGAAGTGCTAAAATTACATAAGGGTAAGGTATTGGTATGCTGAAAAGGAGTGGATTTAGGGGTGACATAATCATTGAATAAATTGTTCACCATGGACTTAGTCTAAGTTAGGCTAAAAGAGGGGGGGATACACCGTGGTCTTATGACACCTAAAAGCCACTAAAGTTCACAAAAACTTTGAAGGAAAACTCGAGCCCCTTTAATTTGGTAATTTTAATAATCTTTTGGTAGCACTGACACACTTTAACTCTCGAACGCGAATAGCTTACCTGCAACGAACACCCGCCCAAGCCCGCTGAGCCATAGCCGCCCAAAATGACAAGTTGTCAGTGTGGCAGGCAACATTTCGCACCATCTTTACGGATGGAACGTGACAGTTAATGGCGCCCAACGTGGGGCCGAACGATCTTCCTATAGATCATCCCATCGAGATTTGAATTAGGTATCGATTTTTTTTTGAGAACTTAGGATTTTTTCATTTATAATAAATTTTGTCGGAAAATCGGGTTTAATACGAATGTATGTCACAGTTAATAATATATTAACATGTTAGCGACAAATCTCAGTTAAATCGCCTAGTTACATCTTTTCGTAAGTCTGGTGCTCTAATAATTAGAGGCATTATAGCGACGGATTAGATAAACTTGCATAAAGGGAATTCTTTAGTAAGTCTATGACTGTGATTCACTTTCATAAGCGACGTAAGATTTCTCTGACCGACAGTTCTCTGATACGGATAACATAATGCTAATACTTAAATGGTTTTTGTAGACTTTAATATTCATCCTTCCTTTTCACTACCAATACCTCCTTTAACATCAAAAACATCGTCGTAATTGCAGAAAGAAAAACACAAACGGATAAGTACTTTTTTTATTTCGTTCTGTTGTTTGATCATTATTATAAATTTGTTTTACATCACATTTAATTTTTATTTTTTTTTTACATTCTTGATTTCATTTATGTAGAATAGTTTAAATTCAATAGATAGAAAAATTTGCCAATTCTATAAATTTTTCTTTTTATTTTGTTTGTGACATATTTTTATTTTTAGTAGTTTTGCTATTAATTTAGTAGAAAATTTGGATTTATGAATTTTAAGAATTTTGAAGTTTATACGTAGGAGACTAGATCAAAAAGTTTTCAAACATTTGAATAATAGTTTAAAATTTTTTATACTTTTGATCTAGTGCCCAGAAATTTGATGTTTTGTATTAAGATCATTTGATTTGATTATTATACATTTGATTTGATTATACTACAGTATTTTTATTATTACATTTTATTATATTTTTATACATGGTCACACGTGAGTCTAATTTTGGATAATTTTATATATATTTGCTTTAAAGATATCGGGTAGTCGACGCAAAATAAATTTCTTTGAATATTGAAAGAAAGAAATGAACTCGAATATCCTAGTAGAGACTTAATATAGGACTATTAGGTAGCTATTTTAGTTGATTGGAGTATCATCGTTTTACGCGGCGAATAAAAAAAAAAAAAAAAAAAAAAAAAAAAAGCAATTGAATATCATCGTATTGATCGTCTTAGAAAAATAGGTTTATCGACTGAATGTTAGAAGCTAGCGAACATTAGTGTAGACATGGCTCCTCCGATTAACACGACTACTGCGAAAGCAACAACAACGGTCGTCACTACTACTACGACGTCCAGTATACCCCAAACTACAGTACCAGCTACGCCTGTGGTCAGAACTACTGCTATAGATCAAGGGCAAACGACAGTTACGTTAGATACATCAACAATTACAGATTTTCTAGGATTCGATGACACTCTACAAAGTAGCAGTGAGGTTTCAGAAAACACTACTATAAATTCACCAGAATTCAACAGTTGTACAGCAAAACAAGTTAGAGAAGAATTTCATCAGTCAACGAATGGTCCACCTATAAATCAAGATCCACGTGAACATGCAGCGGCGTTACAAGGACTCAAGCAAATAGAAGTAATGCGGTCGTTAGAGGAAAAATTAAAAAGTATAGTTCCAAGTCTCATTTTGGAAACATTTAACAGCATGAATCTACAAAGCCAAAATAATTATCCACAAACGCAAGCCAACTTTACCAGCCAGCGACCAACAGACTCACAACATTCTAGACATTTTAATGGGCCACCACCTGCAGTAAACCAACGAAGCTTAGCTTCAGCTGATCATAGAGTTCGTATGAATTTTCCACACAATGCGTCAGGTAGAATCCCAGAGCGACAAGTTCCTACGTATAGCAATGAAATAACTCCTGCGCGAAATCTTCCGCCTAGTAATTTCAATGTTCCACCTCATTACGTGAATCCTTCGTTACATTCTCAAAGTACTCAGTTTATGAACCAAACGCGACCACAAATGGCTAGTGACCAAATTCCCCAATGGAATCAGCATTCTTGTCAGACAAACAATTTTCAAAATAGATTTCCCAACCATGCATCCGATTCCTATAAAGGAATTGAAAAGTGGGGTTTAGAATTTGACGGCACGACAAGAACACCTAGCGTAGAAGACTTTGTATTTAGAGTTGAAACACTACAGTCGTATTTTAGAGTTCCCTGGACGGACGTACTAAGAAACATGCATCACTTTCTGAAAAAAACAGCTCACGACTGGTTGTGGGATTTTAGAAGAATGAACCCTAACATAAATGATTGGACGATTTTTAAGAAAGCCCTAGTGTCATATTTTCACCGATTTGAAAGTGATTTCGATATACAACGAAAAATTTTAGACAGACGACAACTAGAAAATGAAACCTTTGACGAATTCTGTAATGCAGTCGTACATCTAAGAAACCAACAAACTTATCCTATTAAGGAACAGGACTTAGTGGAAATAATGAAAGGAAATCTCAAACAATCTATGATACAACTATTATTTGCTGTTAGACCTGTGGGTTTAGACCAATTTAGGACAGAGGCTAGAAGAGCTGAAAATATACTTAATAACCAAAAGGCATTTCAAACGCGGTATGTCAGGAGACAGGTCAATGAGCTAACATTTGACTCGGAAGCTACGGAGGAAATAAGTGCCATTAGGACAACGAATAAGATAGTATGTTGGAACTGTAGGGAAGACGGTCACGTTTTCATGGACTGCCCATCTGAAAGAAGAAGATTATTTTGCTACAAATGTGGACACGACAACACTGTTACGCCTAGATGTCCGACATGCCAGGGAAACCAAGTTTCGAACGTGCCTCGTCCGGGGTCAGAAGCTCGTTCGAGGAATTTGCCGACCCACAACCAGATAACTCCCCAATAACAGCTGTTAATGAACCAATACACACCGATTTACTTTCTTTGAATAATAATGCTTTAATGAATACCGAATTGCTAAGCACGTTTGATGGAATTTCCGGAAAAGTTACGATACAGAAAAAGAAGCAACCAACAATAATAGAAAAGGAGACATCTTGTGGACCTAGAACAATTAAACCTTGGACGGTGAGAATGGAAGAATATCTTGAAGCACGAGAAAGAATCTTCGGACAACCAAACAAAAGAATTTTAAAAACCAGAGAGCGTTATAAGAACCGAAAGCAAAAACGATTGGACATAGCTGCCACCAAAATAAGCGAAGGACCAGATGCAAGAATTTACACCACAATTGACATTAAAGGAATCCCGGTGCACGGAATGTTGGACAGCGGTGCAACAGTGTCCTGTCTAGGTAAAGATTGTTTAGATTTAGTAGAGAAAGCTAAATTAGTAATACATCCAACATATTCTCAGATTAGCACAGCTGATGGCCGTCGTAATCAAATTATTGGACGTGTTAGACATTTGATCAACTTTAACGGAATTAGTAAACATGTAGATTTTTACCTAGTACCGACACTTAGGGACAACCTTTACCTAGGAGTACAGTTCATGAAAGATTTTAACCTTTTGAAATTAGATATTTGCAGTTTGAGTACCAATAACACAACTTTAGACGAAGACGATGAAAAAGTCTATCCGCGTATGCACGAGTTAAACGACCGACAAGAGGAAGAATTGAATCAGGTCATAACTTTATTTCCCTGTTTTACTAGAAAAGGTTTAGGTAAAACCCATCTGGAGGTTCACGTGATTGATACCGGAGATGCAGTGCCTTTTAAAGAACGTCACTACCCAGTTTCGCCTGCAGTGCAGAATCTCATGTATGCGGAATTGGATAGGATGCTTTCCCTTGGCGTTATTGAGCCAAGCGAAAGTCCTTGGAACAGTAGGGTCACCGTAGTACAAAAAGGAGAGAAGGTAAGGCTATGCCTAGACGCCCGCCGGCTCAATGACGTCACAGTGAAAGACGCCTATCCCCTTCCGCATATAGAGGGACTTCTTAGTCGGTTAGGTGACACACATTACATCTCCAGTATCGATCTGAAGGACGCGTTTTGGCAGATACCGCTAGCAGGTCCAAGTAGAGAAAAGACGGCTTTTACGGTACCTGGAAGGCCTTTATACCATTTTACCGTCATGCCTTTTGGGTTGTGTAACGCAGCCCAAAGGTTATGTCGGTTAATGGATAAAGTCATTCCAGCACGCCTTCGAGAACGTGTTTTTGTCTACTTGGACGATCTATTAGTGGTATCGCCAACTTTGTCCGAGCATCTGCAGATGTTGGTAGAAGTAGCTCACTGTTTGGACAACGCAGGCTTGACAATTAACGTTTCGAAATCTAAATTTTGCTGTAAGGAACTCAAATATTTAGGATACATCGTAGGGGAAGGCGTAGTTAAACCTGATCCTGAAAAAGTAAGGGCAATCTCAAGATTTAGATATCCGACGAACGCGAAAGAAGTACGAAGCTTTATGGGTACAACTGGGTGGTACCGCCGCTTCATCGGAGATTATGCGACAATTACAGCCCCGATCTGCGACACTCTAAAAAAAGGCAAAAAGTTCCTATTCACAGAAGAAGCAAGAATAGCATTTGATAAATTAAAAACTTGTTTAAGTTCTAGTCCGGTATTGACCCACCCTCAGTTTTCGAAAAACTTTTACGTGCAGTGCGACGCATCAGACGTAGGGATCGGGGCGGTACTGTTCCAAGAGGATATGGATGGAGGCGAACATCCGATCGCTTATTATTCGAAGAAACTAACGCCAGCACAGAAAAACTATTCAGTGACCGAAAGAGAATGCCTCGCGGTGGTGTCGGCCATCAAGCGTTTTAGACCTTACATAGAAATGATGAGATTTACAGTTATAACAGATCATTCCAGCCTCAAGTGGCTTATGTCCCAGAAAGACCTAGGCGGAAGATTAGCGAGATGGAGTTTGCTTCTTCAGGGTTATACGTTTGACATTAAACACCGTAAAGGAACGCAGAATGTAGTACCTGACGCGTTATCGAGGTACGCGATTGAAACCATAGAGTTAGACACCAGAGCGTTAGTAGACCTATCATCAACCGAATTTAAATCATCTGACTACCTCGAACTAATCAAAACTGTTGAAGAGAATAAAGATTGTTTACCAGATATTCGGGTTATTGAAGGATTGGTGTATAAACGTACACATTTTTACAAAGGGGATATTATTCAAGAAGATCACACATGGAAATTGTGGATTCCAACAACGCTTACGAAAAAAGTAATTGAAAACGCACATATACCACCGAACACAGCTCATGGGGGAATTCATAAAACTATACGGCGAATTCGTGAATATTTCTACTGGCCCCATTTAAATGTACAAGTAAGGGAATTTATTCAGAATTGTGATACTTGTAAAGAAGCTAAACCGGCCAACCAAATTTTAAAACCGCCAATGGGAAAAGAAACGGATGCATCCCGTCCCTTCCAACGGATATACATCGATTTTCTCGGTCCATATACAAGATCGAAACACGGCAACATATATATTTTTATTGTCCTTGATTATTTCACAAAATTTGTTTTGCTCAAAGCCATGTCAAAGGCGACTTCGAAAAATGTAAACAACTTTCTAATCCAAGAAGTATTTTATAAATTTGGGTGCCCTGAAACCCTGATTTCGGATAATGGGAAACAATTCATCAGTAAGGAATTCGTCAGTCTGATGCAAAACTTCGGTATAAAACATCTAAAGACAGGAGTCTATGCCCCTCAAGCAAACGCCTCAGAGCGTGTCAACCAGTCTATCCTAAACGCAATACGATCGTACATAGAAGACAGCCACCAAGATTGGGATCAGCATATATGTGAAATCGAGTGCGCGTTAAGATCATCAGTTCACTCCGCTATTGGAATGACACCGTATTTTGCTCTGTTTGGTACGAACATGATAACACATGCATCAACTTATAAATTAGCAAGAAAACTCAATCTTGTGGAGGATCCTGAAAACAGATTTGAAAACCGACCAGCATTTTTAGAGACCGTAAGAACTCACATCCGAAAGAACCTACATGAAAGTTATCAGAACAACGCTAAAAGATATAATCAAAGAGTAAGAAATACCAGATTTGTTGTAGGACAAGAGGTGTTTCGTAGAAATTTTCAACAGTCCGATTTCGCAAAACAAATCACTTCAAAGTTATGCCGAAAGTTCTTGAAATGTCGAATTGCTAAAATTGTAGGTAATAGCTTATACGAAATTGAAAGTCTTCAAGGAAAAGCATTAGGAGTTTTCCATGCCAAAGATCTAAAAGCCTAAATTACGCATGTTACGATTTCATTTTATCATATTCGCAAATAAATTTGCGAATATGATAAAAACAAATCACCTACGAAAGGGTGTGTGTAAGGTGTAGAATATTTAAAAATTATAAAAAAAAAAAAAAAAATAAAGATAAACAAATTTTAGTTCAAATCAAATTTTGTTTAGTGTATCGAATTGGCAACGCAAACTGCAAGTGCAACCTTGTCAAATGCAACCATGCAAAAATTGGCATCGTTAGGAGCAGAATTGGCTGCAGTTTGTTTGAGAGATCAATTTTTAGTTGCAAATAAAAAAAAAAAAACGCTTTTCCGGTTCTTTTTGGATTTTGAGAGGAGTGGCGAGCAGACGTGGTTTTTTTTGTGCGTGTAAAGAAAAACAAAAAAAACACCTAAACGTTCATCGCCTCGTGGTTTCGACAAGCCAGCAACACCGGACTATAAACAAAAAAAAATACATTAACGACATAGTCCAGTGGCTTCGACACCTAAACGTCCATAGTCCAGTGGCTTCGACACCTAAACGTCCATAGTCCAGTGGCTTCGACACCCCAGCATCACCGGCCGATGTAAAAAAGAAAAAAAACAACTAAACGTCCATAGTCCAGTGGCTTCGACACCTAAACGTCCATAGTCCAGTGGCTTCGACACCTAAACGTCCATAGTCCAGTGGCTTCGACACCCCAGCATCACCGGTCGATGTAAAAAAAAAAAAAGAAACAAAAAACACCTAAACGTCCATAGTCCAGTGGCTTCGACACCTAAACGTCCATAGTCCAGTGGCTTCGACACCTAAACGTCCATAGTCCAGTGGCTTCGACACCTAAACGTCCATAGTCCAGTGGCTTCGACACCCCAGCATCACCGGTCGATGTAAAAAAAAAAAAGAAACAAAAAACACCTAAACGTCCATAGTCCAGTGGCTTCGACACCTAAACGTCCATAGTCCAGTGGCTTCGACACCTAAACGTCCATAGTCCAGTGGCTTCGACACCCCAGCATCACCGGCCGATGTAAAAAAGAAAAAAAACAACTAAACGTTCATTGCCTCGTGGTTTCGACACGCCAGCAACACCGGACTATAAACAAAAAAAAAATACATTAACGACATTGTCCAGTGGCGTCGACACGCCAGCATCACCGGGCTATATAAAGACACCTTAGCGGCCGCTATCTCGTGGTGTCAACCAAAAACCATCCATCGATACAGCTATACAACTGACGTTTTCTTCACCAGCCCAAAACAAAGTCAGCGTCACTGCCAGCAACATCACCTTATCCACAACAAATCACACCAGCACGAGTTATCCAGCATTAATCATTAAAACAACTCCATCAACAACCATTTCCTACGAAGAGAGACCAACAACAACAACAATAGCCCTGATAAGTATTTTTTTTTTAAGATTTTTTTTATTATTTTAGAACTTATTATATTTAGATTTAAAGAGTAAATTAGGATTTTTCACAAATTGGAAAGGTATTTAACACCAATCCATTAGGTTCTATTCGATTAAACTATCCTATGGCAGGAAATAGGGTGAATCAAATAGCGCTATTTTTTTTCTCTCGTTGCCCCTTTGTTTTAAAATTTAAGAAATTTATTCATGTTCACTTACATTGTATATTTACCGGTTAAGTATTGAAGTACTGAATAGGATTAAGCTTTTATAACCTAAATATAATGTTTGAAAATGAAATGAAAATGAGAATTTAATAATAATGAAGTGCTAAAATTACATAAGGGTAAGGTATTGGTATGCTGAAAAGGAGTGGATTTAGGGGTGACATAATCATTGAATAAATTGTTCACCATGGACTTAGTCTAAGTTAGGCTAAAAGAGGGGGGGATACACCGTGGTCTTATGACACCTAAAAGCCACTAAAGTTCACAAAAACTTTGAAGGAAAACTCGAGCCCCTTTAATTTGGTAATTTTAATAATCTTTTGGTAGCACTGACACACTTTAACTCTCGAACGCGAATAGCTTACCTGCAACGAACACCCGCCCAAGCCCGCTGAGCCATAGCCGCCCAAAATGACAAGTTGTCAGTGTGGCAGGCAACATTTCGCACCATCTTTACGGATGGAACGTGACAAAACATAGAGCGGAAACTAGAAAAAAACTCAAACAAAAAAATTACTCAAAATAATCACACATACGAGTGTTGTTTTTGTTATCACATAGTTTTTTCTACTAATACATTCTCAGCACTTAGGTTTTTGACAACTGAGTTAGGTCTTTGACAGGTGAGTTTCTGATCTATGTGTATTTATCTATGGTTAAGAAAATATAAAAATTAAATAAAATTTGCAGAAAAATATCAACAATCAATACAAACAAATTTTTAATACTATCGTGTAAACATGAAATGTATTTTTCAAAATGATTTCTTAACAATCGGGATGATTTTAAAAATATTTTAAATTTGAAAAGTATTAATATTCAGTATTGCCGTCTATAAAAGCCTTAAATGATACCAAATATTTAAGATTTTAGATGTTTACTTTTATATATAAATAATTGCCTACATATATTTTCTATTTATTATAAAATAATTCATTTTACTCTAATGTCCGTTTAAATAAAATATTTACTAACGGATATTAGTGCTTTATAAAGCGCCATCTATGGTCTCAACATTATTGAAATGTGTTAAATAGACAGTAATCGAACGAACAGCTGTCTTGTAATAAAATGTCAAACATGACACAAGAGATATAGCAGCCATCTTTTTTCTGTCTGCCATAAATACACAAACAATTTTACATGAAAAGTATAAAAAAATACTATATTTTATTCGTAATTCAGCTCTGGGTGGAGAAAGAACTCGCGCGTCATTGTCATAGTCGCTTAAGGCAATCAGGCCGTCCTTTTTTCGCTGCCTTCGAGGAATTGCGTTTCACCCGCATTGGTTAATGTGTTAATTCGTCGTATAACTGTACCGCGTTACGGTTCTTCGAAGTGTACATTGGCCACATGCAATCGATTTGGAAATTATAACCTAAAATTATTTTGATATGGTGGAGAACCAAACAAAACTCATTTTGAATTTATACTGAGCTAGTATATTCTAGCTATAATTGGAGTTGGCGTTATGTATAATTACAGGCCAAATAAATCTTAGCTGCTGCGCAGCTAAGTAACTTAAAAAAAAAAAAAAAAAAAAAAAAAAAAAAAAAAAAAAAAATACTATATTTTGTTTAAGTGAAAATAAACAATAATAATAATAAATAAATAAATTTAAATATTCGAAACAAAATGTCAATAACACAGCGCACCTTTGCGCAAAAATTGTCTAGGTAAGAATAAAAAAGAGCAAGTTAATTAAATTGGCAAAAGGGCGAGGCTGCTACATAATTAGAAAATACGTTCAAGCTCTTTTTGAAAAATTAATAAATGAATGAATTCCTTAATTCTTTATAGGACTCATGCTAGTGATGTGCGTAAAAATGTGGTCAATTGTCATATGCAAACGAAAACTACAGATTCTTCGATGTGCTCTTCGACAGTAAGTATTTGGCATACATATTTTCCAGTATGTATGCCATATTGATTGTGCCTTTTATGGGCAAGGTGTGTCTTATAAATTATTACATTTTCCAGCTTTCTTTAACCGAACCCGTTGAGCCTTTGGATTATGAGGAGTTTTTAAATTCTCATATAAACACTATCAATCGTGATCCTCTAAAGAATATACTCGACTTTCCACCAGGTGATGTTACCGTCAAAACTATTCCTCGTAAAATAAGGACCATAGAACATATTGTGCCAAAGGAAAGTTTGTAAGTTAGAAAGATCGAATTTGTCTCAAGTTTCTAGTAATTAAATTTTTAAAATTAATTTATTTTAGTGCTGAACTTCCCCAACATGTACAAGAGTGTGTAAATTGTTATACACGTCCTTGGAAAGTGGTTGAATACGCACAACGTCATTATTCCAGTTCTTGTTGTGCTCGTGAACGTATTGACAGAGGCACTATAAGCCCATCGGCCTATCAGCAAGAATTCGAAGTCGATAAAGATTTTGCCTCATTCGATGAATCGTCTTTTACCGACCAGAGTAACAGTTGCACACCCAGCTCTAGGCAATCTATAGCTAGTTTGTCTTCGGTGAGCTCTTGTACTGATACCTTAACGCCGCGTGGCTCTTGGGCAAGTTTTGACCTAAGACGTTCTGTCAACGATCCCTTAATACCGAATTTATTAGATGATGTTCCCCCAGAACATATTGATCAAACAAACGAATCGAAGAGACTGGAGGATAGACAAGAAGCTCTATTCTCCCTTTACCCCGAAGCAGATGCCGAAGATATAATTGAACGCAGATTATCGGCTGAATTGCCCATGGAACATATGGGTCATCGAATTTATGTAAAATGTTTACAATTAAGACTGGAATTGGAGGTAGAACCAATTTTTGCCTCTATGGCCATATATGATGCCAAAGAGAAAAAAAAAATCTCGGAAAACTTTTATTTTGACATGAATTCCGACAACTTGAAGCGCATGTTACACACTCATGTGCGTTGTGCCGACGAAAGTACCCAGAGTAGAGCAGGTATATTCGAAATAAGTTATCCCAGCAATGATTTGTTTTTGGTGATACGTTTAGAAAAGGTTTTGCAAGGTGATATTAAGGACTCTGTGGAGCCTTACATAAAAGATGATAAAGATAAATGCCGCGAAAAGGCCAAACAAAATGCATCTGACTTCTGTGAAAGATTGGGCAAATACCGCATGCCGTTTGCTTGGACGGGCATATATTTGACAAATATTTTCAATGGTGACAGTTTTGAAGGTGGAAAAGAAGGAGCAGCTGTTGGTTCGGCTAGTAATCCAGATCGGGAACCTGGTGGTTCTTTAGGTTCTGCGGCCAGTTCAAACAGCTTGGATCGCAAATCATCCACTAGCAGCTTTGATCAGCTCAGACGCAAAGCCAATGATATGAGTGGCACTTTAACCCGTAGGGGCTCTTTGGAACGTAAAGAAAAACGTAGATCTTGGTCCCCCGACGATTTTGCCAATGTAGTAGAGTCTTTCCGGCCAATTACTATAACTATATCTAGTTTTTTTAAACAAGAAACGGATAAAATGAAAGATGAAGATCTATATAAATTCCTAATGGAACTGAAAAGACCTAGTTCGGCCATGAAGAAATATAAATGTATACCAGGCTCCATCAAATTAGAAATTACACCCTGTTCTGAGGATGTTAAAAACGCTTTAACACCGGAACTGGCAAAAGTAGAGCCATATGTAGAGGACAATACTAGACCAGTCAAAGAGATACTAGAGATTCCACCCACGGCCATTTACAATCCCCACTACACGTATCGTAACCTATTGTTTGTATCACCCAAGGAACTTAATTTTTCCTCTAGAGCTGGCTCTGCTCGCAATATTGCTGTAAGGGTACAACTTATGGCGGGAGAAACACAAAACGATGCTATAAGTGCCATTTTTGGAAAATCTTCATGCCCTGAGTACTCCAGCGAAGCTTTCACTGCCGTCAATTATCATAATAAATGCCCAGCCTTCTATGATGAAATTAAATTTGCTCTGCCAGCCCATCTTAAACAAAATCATCATCTTTTCTTTACTATTTATCATGTATCGTGTCAAAAGAAACCACAAGACTTGCAACCTTCAGTCGAAACACCGGTGGGTTATACCTGGTGGCCTTTACTGGAGGATGGCAAACTTAAAGTGGGAGAATTTCAACTGCCCGTTATGGTAGAAACTCCACCAGAAAATTATTCGTTTATTCCGCCAAATGTCCATCTACCAGGTACAAAATGGCTGGACAATCATCGTCCCGTCTTTTCGATTATCGTAGAGGCCGTAACATCAGTGCACACTTTGGATCCAAATTTGGATCGTTTCTTTTTAATGTGCGAATATTTGAATTCACGCAAGATACCGCCTCGCATAGGTGAAGGCAACATGGAAGCTGAAATGAAGAAATGTTTACTGGAAATTGCAAATGCTGAACGTGAGCCTCTGGTTAAGAATTTACATTTGGTATTGGATAAACTCATAGAGCTGTTGGTGACGACTTATAAAATTGGCGGACAAACGCTATCGCTGGGTTCCACAGTATTTGAAGTATTGTGTTTGGTATCAGCTAATTTATCGGTGAGTTAAATTAATTGAAATGTTTTTGTACCATTAGCCATGGTAAAACAAACTTATCCATATATACAATATTTGTTTACCATTTCTAAACAAAATTTTCCGCAGAAAAATTGTTATCCATATCGTTATTGTTTAATTTCAGATTTTAAGTGATGACCTAATAGTGGATCAATATGGTCGTCAATCTTTACTGTCCACTTACGTGCAATTTCAAAGCAAGATTCCTCATCCTTTTAGTGGCAAACGGCGTATAACCTGTAGCCGCAGCAATGCCGAGGAAATGCACACGTCCTCTTCTTCATCAGATACTTACAGCATCTACGATAATGTAGTAGCCGGGCGCAGTTTGGACCGCAAAGAATTGGCCATGGAAATGTCACCAACATTTGTGGGTCGAGATGGCCAGATACGTTTACTGCATGAAGAACTAGCCCTGCACTGGGTAGTAGCCAGCGGTCGCGCTGCTGATTTGGCCATGAGCAATTCATGGTTTTTATTTGAACTTATTGTAAAATCCATGATAGAACATTTGGATTTTACGCGTTCGCTGCAAGCACCTCGAAAGCAACGGTTTCCCCATCAATACACGGATGATATATCAACACTTGTTCATTTGGTTACCACCAAGGTGGTGGGTTATCACAGTAATGAACCCAAATTGGCACAATGTCTTAATGCCAGCCTAAGTTTCTTTATATTTGACTTGTTTAGTGTTATGGATAGAGGCTTTATATTTGGTTTAATAAAAACCTATTACAAGGTTTTAATATCCAAAAACGCCTCCATACCGGATTTGATGAATTATAAAATAGATTTTTTGCGCATTGTATGCAGTCATGAACACTATGTAGCTCTAAATTTACCGTTTGGTACTCCGTATACAACAAAGTCTGCACCCTGTAGTCCCACGCCAAGTACTAACTCAAACACTAGTGGAACGTCATACGTAAGTAAATCAAAAAAAGTCGATATATCCATGTCCGTCTGTAACTTACATACATGATCGATACATCCATATATCCGATATAGTCCCGGGTCGGTTAAAATCGGGAAAAATATTTGATTCACCAAAAAAAAAAATAATGTTTCAATCAATATTTTTTTTCTCCACACAATTTTTTAAAAAATATCTAAAAACTTTTTATTACCCAAACAATTTTTATTCACAAAAAAGTTTGCTTCCTCTGTAAAATATCTTAACTAACAGTTTATTTCATTGTAGGGTTCCATTGAACGAGCATTACATGCAGATTTAAGCATCGAATTCAGACAGCAACATTTTCTAGTTGGTTTGGTTTTAAGTGATTTAGCCACCGTCTTGGAAGTACCGTAAGTTTAAACACACTACTGATTATATTTTTTATAAAATAAAGGCAACAGGACAGCAACCGTAACGAAACGGAATTGTGTTATTTTTTTAAATGATTACAATAGTATTAAATAAACATAATTAAAGCAATATTTCCCCCATTCCCTAGAAATCCTCAACTACATGGCAAAGCCATTAGATGCATACGCAATTTGATGACTTCTCATGATTTGGATCCCCGTTATAATGACAGTGAAGCTAGAGCTCGCGTGGCCTCTTTATATTTACCATTGCTAGGCATAGTAATGGATGCCATACCGCAATTACACCAATATCTAACGGACTCTAACGATCGCTTACATAGTATGGGTCTATTGGACGATTACCAGGGCCCTCACACTACCATCGCTACTACAACTATAAGTCCCGAAGTAGCCTATGCCATATCGGGTTCCCGAGCTTATGCCTACATGAACGATCATGTAAAAAATAAATCTCCGCTGAGTAGTGAAAATACTCGACATGTTTTGGCTTGTTGCACTTGGATACTGAAAAATCTCGAGAGAACTGCTTTGTACAGATGGACTTTGGGTCTATCGCCCCATAGAGTGCATCAGATGTTGCAGGTGCTAAATACTTGTATACCTTGTTTCGAATATAAGGGTCAAAAACGTTTACCGGTATTAAAACGTAACACGCAAAGTTTCCGTAAGCCTACAGATCTTAAAGAAAAATTGGAGGAGTGTATACGCGGTACCAACTCGGCCCGTTATGATTTGATAAATCGCCGTAAAGATCGCAATTCTACAGAGAAATTCCGTTGGCGCAAAGATCAAATGCCATACAGAGCCCAATTTTATGATACCATTACAAAATCTGATCCTGAATTAGAATTGAGTCATTTCATTGAGGGCTCATTGGCCACCGAAATTACTTTGGTGATTTTAGACTGTTTAGAAATTATTGTACAAGTGGCTACAAATTCGGAAATGCATCACAATCTTTTGAGCACCGTGTTGAAAGTATTGCTGCATGCTTTATCGCGTAATCAAAGTACTATGGCTCTAAAGAATCTGTTTTCCTCTCAAAGATCTTTGATCTTTAAGTTTCCCAATCTATTGTTTGATGAGGAAACGGATATATGTGCCGACTTGTGTTTGCTGTTGCTTAAGCATTGTGGTTCACAATTACCCGGTATAAGATCGCAAGCCGCCGCTTCCTTGTATCTGCTAATGAGGCAAAATTTTGAAATCGGCAATGTAAGTACATATATAGAAATTTTAATTTAATATTTAAATATGTTAGTTTATTTCATTATTAATAAATTTAAAAGAAATTTAATACAAATGTTGCTAAATATTATACGGTGACCTAACAGTTTGATTTAATTTAAAGTTTATTTTCTCCTTTTTAGAAAATTTTAATAAAAGCATTAATTTATTCAAAAAAAATATCTGTCAATCCTAAAAATATCTAATTAATATTCCAGAATTTCGCTCGTGTTAAAATGCAAGTTACCATGTCATTGTCATCTCTAGTGGGTACTAGTTCATCATTCAGCGAACAGTCTTTGCGTCGCGCTCTAAAAACCATTTTAGTTTATGCCGAATCTGATACAGATCTTCAGGACACTTCATTCCCCGAACAAGTACAAGATCTTTTATTCAATCTTCACATGATACTCTCGGATACCGTAAAAATGAAAGAGTACCAAGAAGATCCGGAAATGTTGTTGGATCTTATGCATCGCATTGCCAAAGGTTATCAAAATAATCCCGACCTGCGCCTGACTTGGTTGGAGAACATGGCTAAGAAGCACAAAGAGCGTGCCAATCATACCGAAGCGGCCATGTGTTTTGTTCATTCCGCTGCACTTGTGGCCGAATACCTAAGTATGTTAGAATCGCAAACTCATCTGCCAGTGGGTGCTGTAAGTTTTCAGAAAGTCACGCCCAACTCTTTGCTGGAGTCGGCTGTTTCCGATGATGTTCTAAGTCCGGGCGAAGATGGTATTTGCCTGGGTAATCATTTCACTGAATCGGGCTTGAAAGTTCTGCTGGAAGAGGCCTCCAACTCGTTCCAAATAGCTGGCATGTACGAGGCCATGAATGAAGTTTATAAAATACTAGTACCCATTTGTGAGGCCAATAGAGATTTCCAGAAATTGAGTAAAATTCATGGTAAACTACAGGAGGCCTTCAATCGTATCGCACAACTTCAAGGCAAGCGTGTCTTTGGTACTTACTTCAGGGTCGGTTTTTATGGTGCCAAATTTGGTGACTTGGATCAGCAGGAGTTTATCTACAAGGAACCGACTCTCACGAAATTACCCGAAATATTTAGTCGCCTGCAAGTAAGTTGAAATTTATGATTAAGTTAAACTTAACGTGTGATCTAATTTAAAACTTTTCACGAGTGTGGAAGACAAAGCTTCGAAAGAATTAATTCCTAACTCAATTTTCAAAATTAAATTAAATTTTATCTCTTTACCAATTCATTAATGCATTTATAATGAATTAATTTGTTCCCTTAATTCCTCCTTCCTTTGAGAATTCATTCTTTATAGAATTAATTCCTTACAAAATAACTTGTTAAAATTTGTATCCAATTCAAATCTTTAAAGTATTATGAATTGCAGATATTTTCTAATTCCAAATTTAGATTTCAGTGAATTAAAATCAAATTTAATTAAGAAAGGAAGATGATTAAAAATTAAATAAACAGAAAATTTTTAGTTTTTTTAATTTAATTGAATTTAGGAAAAAAAAAAAACGAAAAAATTTAAAAAATTAAATTGTCGAAAAAAAATTTAATTTTTACTAAAAAATTTCAACGAACATTTCAAGAAAAAATTTAAAATAAAATCGAAACTAATTTCACTGAAAAATTAAATTTTTACTTTAAAAATGTTTAAGAAATTCATTCACCGATATATCATAACATTCAATTAAATTAATTTTTTTATTCAAAACTAGTGGACTAGAGTAAAACTCGAAATTTTCTTCCCTTAAAACCTTCTCCTCGAAAATACGAACAACCGACAAAAAAAATTACAGAAATCGGCCCAGCCGTTCTCATTTTATGAATTACTATACATTTTTTACACCATTTTTATATATAAATAGATTTATCAAACAAACTTTTTATTGAAAATTTTTCTCTAAATTATTTCCTTCGTGAAAATTTTTTTTTAAATTTTTATAAAATTTTTTTTTTTTTTTTAAGTTTTTCAAATTTAATTGTTTCTTCCAATATTTTTACTATAAACTTTTATAGAACTTTTATGCAGATCGTTTTGGTCCAGACTCTGTTCACATCATTAAGGACTCCAATAGTGTTGACGTTAATAGTTTAGATCCCGACAAGGCTTACATACAAATAACCTATGTAGAGCCCTATTTTGAAAATTATGAACTTCGGCACAGAGAAACCTATTTCGAAAGAAACTTCAACATCAGTATGTTCAAACAATTAATTACAATCATATGGGTTAACTTCATTATTTTTTTTTTAATATTCTAGAACGTTTCATTTTTGCCACCCCATTCACAAAGTCGGGCAAAGCCCATGGTGACTTGCACGAACAATGTAAACGCAAGACAATTCTTACCACAGCCAATCATTTCCCCTATGTCAAGACCCGTATTCAGGTGATAAATCGACAACAAATCATTTTGGATCCCATTGAGGTGGCCATCGAAGACATACAAAAGAAAACATTGGAATTGGCTGCTGCCACCAACCAAGAACCGGCCGATCCGAAAATCCTACAAATGGTTTTACAAGGCTGCATTGGTACCACGGTCAATCAGGGACCCATGGAAATGGCAGCAGTATTTCTATCGAATCTCTCGGATGGCGTGACCATACCAACAAAAAATCAAAATAAACTACGTTTATGTTTCAGAGAATTTTCAAAGCGATGTGCTGATGCTCTCAAGAAAAATCGAAATTTAATTTTATCCGATCAAAAAGATTATCAGCGAGAATTGGAACGTAACAATGAACGTTTTGTGGAACGTTTGACACCGTTAATAACATTAACACCCACGCAGGCGCAGGGTGTAGTAAAGTAAGTTGTTAGACTTAGTTTTCTTCTAAAATAACTAATTTTGATTTTTTTTTTTTTTTTTTTGTTTAATTATTTACAGAGCAAATGCCGCTAGTAATCGTAGTACTCCTTTAAAATGGTAATTAATTTAAAAAAAATGCATTTATGTATCCATAAGTATTACCACAACTTTATATTTGCTTTTAGCTTCAACTTTTTTAAGCATTCTTTAATCGAATTTTCTATCTATAATCGAATATTTTTTTCTTCCTTTCCCTTTCATGTCTGTTCGTATATTGGAATTTGCTAATTTGTAATTTTCTGTACTACATATCTATATATATATATATATATATATTTTGTAGTGTTTCCGACTATTTCAAGTAATTTATTAGCTAAACAGTAATTATTTCTTTTTTATAAAACAAACTTATTAATATATTAAACAGAATATATTTAAAATTACTATAATTAATATTTAGATAAAAGTATGTACTTACATTTTAAAGCACATACTACCTGTTAACGTTAACCTCCAGTTATGCCCTAGAAAATAATCAAAATCGTTTAAATTTTTGTAGAATAAAAATTACAAAATATTTATGTTTTAAACGTCAGATAACTGGAGATTATATGCAGTTTCTTTTTTTTTGCTAATTATGTGCTTTAAAACTTGTTGAAACCAAAAATTAAACACCAAATTTAAATATAAAAAATTTTGCTAAATTTTGTAGTCATACATACATACATATAATAATTATACACTCACTTAAAATAATAAAAAAAAAACATTTCTCGCCAAAAAAACACATCATTCTCATCATCATATTTATTCAAAAAAAGTATTTAAACTAGAGTTATATACAAACACACACCTACATTTTATACTTTTATAGCGTACAGCAATAAAAAAATAAATTTTTTACAAACTTGTAATTGTTGTTTATATTTAAAGGAATGTATCCAGCTATTTGACCAAAAACAGAAAATGTCATGCAAATAGAAAAATAATTTTTTCTTCTTTTTAATAAAAAATTTCTCCACTTTAATATTTTTTTATTAAAGACATATTTTAACAATAAAAAAACTTAATGATTTTAATTTAACAAAATAACAATTATTAGTATATAGTACACACCATGGCCACAACAATTTAAGGTAGACTCATTAGAAAAACGTTCTCAATTATGAAATGCATGTAACGTCAGATAAAAGAAAATCATTATTACTTTTGTACTGTTTGGGTTTTGCAAATTAAAACGCAAACAAAAAAATTTAACAATAATTTCAGAATATACATATGTGCAAATAAATGTTTCTGCGGCCCACATGTCAACATATGGTGTTGGCAATAGAATTTGACATTTTAGTACATTTATTGCGCGTGGAGAGTTAAAAAATATTTTTTAAAATATTTTTTTTTTAAATAGTTAAGAACCTTGTGTTAATTTCAAAATAAATGTGTTAAATCTATTAAATATCGCGAAAATCAAATAAAAAAGTGATAAATTAAAATCATAGTTTGACGTTCTAGAGATTAATATTGAAAACTCTCCATAATGATTCTACCTTGTGTATTATTGTATCATGGTACACACAAAATCACTGAAAATTAAAGGCAAAGCCTTTAAGACTTTCAAAAAACTTTTTTTGATTTGAAGCATCTTGAATTAAATTTAATTTACTGGCATAATTGTCAGCTTCATCGGCATTATTGGGTGGTTTTAAATGGTTTACATTGTCATTAGTAGTACATTTTTGCCACTCCAACAAATCAACATACAGATTATGGTAGTTTGCTTCGGCGTTTATGTCCTTAGGCAAGACATGAGAATTTTGTAGCTTTTGTAAAAATTTCACTGGAAATGAAGAAAATAATAATTAAACGAATCAGCCAGAAATTAGATAAACTTACTATTGATATCATTAAATTGTAGTTGTTTAGAGTTATCTGACCACCATTTAATGATTAAGCAGAGATGATGTTTTGTCGTTTCCTCGGACTCTCTAAATAAACATGTCAAATAGTTGTCACAAAAGATGACATGCAATAGTTGCACGGATAAACGTGAAATTTCTGCCACCTGCAAAGTACCTAACAAAAAACGAATTATTAAAAAGTCTTGTAATAAAAAATACTAATATGTATCAAATCCACTTACAATGTTCCTTTTTATGCAGTAACCATTGTCTAAGAAGTTGAAAGATCAGTGTCACTACGCTCAGGCATAATTTCACATAACATTCGCATCTTGCACTTGTTAAATCTGTGGTATTATTGTGCCCAGCTGTTATTGTTGAGGATGATGAAATATTCGATTTAGTTGCCAAATTTGTCGTTGAATTCTGTTCAGTTGTTTCAAAAACCATCTTATTGTTGCTACTATTATTAGAAACATCATTTAGTATTTCATTATTATCCTCTACTTCGTCTTCATCGTAAAGAGGCAACAGTTTTTGTAAAAATTTTGGTGGCCTTTGGAAGCACTGATATACAAAACGCACATGGTTTAAACATATTACAACGAGAAGTTTAAAATGTTGTAATTGTAAACACATACTCAGTGGGAATGCAATTTCTAATAGACCACAGTAAACCTAAAAAACAGAAAAATAGGTGTCTAATGAAAAAAAATCTATGGCGTTGTATAGAAATTCGGACCGACAATGGGTCAACATGGGGAAAAATGTAATCAACCGTTGGTTGACAATATCAGCAAAGTATGTTTTTAAATTGTTTAAAATGTTGAGAAAAACAAATAATTACAAACCAAATCAATTCCAGTTAGAAAACTGAATGTGGTTTCATTTTTTACAAAAAACTTTTTTAAACCTATACATTTTTTTTACTGAATTTTAATCATTTTCGCTTGAACAAATTTAGCCAAAAATTAGATTTTTATTTTAGATTAGATTTTTATTTTATACACAGTTAGATCTTTTAATTATACAAACTTTCAATTTAATTACTTACCTGCATTAAACACGATTCATTAGAAAATCTATATGTGGAACGCACTCGATCTGCCACAAATGTCGATGCCGGACTATTAACACACAGCAGTTCCAAAGCATTGGGCAATCTACAACATTGCCTTAGGCCAATTGATAGTTCCCGAAAAATCCAGGCGCTAGGCCGAGAAAATACCAAAGACTTCAAGAGATCAACCAACATTTCTAAACAGTTTACAGGCGTTGTCGCCGATACGTGAAGCAGTAAGCTGTTTAGCCAAACAGCCAACGCTTCCAACACTCCAAAGTGTTCGCAAATTTCACGGGCAAATCCCAGTTTCGATACCGAATCTGTGACAATTTGCAAAAGATAATATTCACCATGTTTGTGTTGCAATAAGGAACATGTTAACTCCGGCACTTGTTGGCAAATAATGGACAAAGCTGCAATGTAAAGTCTTAAACATAAACACCGTTCATCGTCATATAATTCAGCGGGCTCTTGTAAACAACGTACATAATCATCACCTCTTGGCGGAGATTTCGCATTGGTAAGAGAATAATCGTGGTAGGGATGTATACGACGATTCTTGGGAAACTCTAAACTATGAATATAAGACCAAAATTCAGGCAAAACTTTGCTGACAGAGTCTAGGCAGCATTTTGAGAAATTATCTGGCAATTTTTCAACTCCTAATAGTTGTAGCTGTGCCAATTTTGTTTGTATGTTTTCCAATTCAAGTTGGAATAGAGTTCTTTGCTTCTTGGAACTACCCTTGTCCCATGAATGCTCATATATCATGGGATGAATTTGGCTAAGGCTACATTCTTCCAATTGAGTTGCTAACGTTGTTCCTACATCCAAACTTGGCATTCTCATAAGACACTTTGCCAGCCGTCGCTGTTGTTTGCTTGACGAGGATGTGGCAGCACGCGGATCTTTCCGTCTTTGTTTAATTTGCACTTGTCTGATAGACTCATCACATATACTTTGTTGTAGCCGTTGTGACTCATCCTCGTGTTGCATTTTAACTAAGGAACATTCCATTTCTTTCATACGGACTTCGGCCTCTTTGGCCTGTACTGCCTTTAGCAATTCATCCATTTTTGACTGACATTCGTTTTGAGCATTTTGCGCGGTTAAAATCTTTTCCATTTTCAGTATTTGAGCCTGTTGTTTTAGATGACGTAGCTCATCGCGCAGCAATAATGATTCGCCTTCTTTAGAAGAAATTTTTGATTTTGCCTCTGTCAGATCGCTGCTTAACTTGGAGTTTTCTTTTTTTAAAACATCTACCTTTTCCATTAGAAATTTGATTTGTCTCTCCGATGCCAATTGTCTGCGAGCAACACTTTGACTGGAGGGCAATGTTGACTCTGGCCCTGTATTTGGGGATAATACAAATTCCATAGGATCCTCTGAACACTGTTGAGGAACTTTGGGTTTCGGTTTTTGTGTTGTAACACTTGTCTGTGGCGGTGGTGCAGGCTTTTTAAATAGAACTGGATCGGTTATTTGCACAGCGGCCAATAGTTCAAAGTCATCATCGTCATCTTCAAACATTTGTGACAAAATATCTGGTGCTGGTATTTCACTTGCAACTTGCCGTTGTGTACTTGTAGTAGCTGCATTTGCAAATTCTGAAAACGTTATTTCGCTTTCGGTTAGATTCATTCCATTGTACTGCTGCTGTTGCATTGTTCTTTGGTTAAAACCCTTTTCGGCAGCGACTGCTGCTTCAGCCACTTGTGTGGCCAATAAAATGACGTCGTCGTCATCATCATCCCAGAAATCATTAGTAATACTTTTGATTGGCGACACATTTCGTACGATTGGTGCTTTAGAAGACGTAGGACGTGCTCTTGCATCCGACGTACTTCTACTGCTGATACTTATGTCCAGTTTTGGCTTTTTCATAGAACGACCAAATTCTTTCATCGGTTCAAAACGTTTAGACATTTTAAATTGTCAAAAGTTTTTGCAGAAACTAAACTATTTGCTACATAAATTATGAATTATTGTGTGAAATAACTTTTAAATTACAATCTGCACAAAAAATTTGCCATAAACAACAATTTTGTTACACTGCGTTTACATGATGATTTTTACGACGTCGATTTTCGACGTCTCTTTTTGTTAGTTTGCGAACGGTGTAGAGAAGCATTCTTTTCCTGATTTTGAAGTTTAATAATGAAGATTAACCGATTAAACAATAAAAAGCAACCCTGACTGAAAAAAAAACATCACAGATTATTACAGACATGAAACAAATGACAGTTGTCAAAAAATTAATATTGAACCGTATGATTATTTCGATGTTTTACAACCACTTTTCAATGGTTGTGGTTTGCGGAGCGAGAGAAAAAAAATACAATTTTATATAGGCAACGAGTGTGATATATATCTGTCCCTCTTTTCAAAACACAACCATTTTGACATTTTTTGTTTTTTTTTCTATTACTGAAACCAGCTGATTCATATCTGTATAATTTGTGAAGACATGCAACCAAAATTCATCGTATAAACGCATCATAATTTTGGAAGCAATTTCAAAAGGGAATTAAGAAAATCATGGTCTAAACCCAGTGTTGGGCAGTTAATAGGGTTCTTATAGTTAAAATAAGAGTCAATCTTTCGATTTTTAAAAGGTTTTCGAATATTTTGGGATAACATCAATTGTTCGACTTTTCAGTAAAAAGTAGATTGTTCGAAAATTGACTCAACAACTCTGTTTTATATGTCATGTAAATTGTATACACGGTTGTCAGATCTTACAACGTTGTCAGAAAAATGTTCAGTAAATGGTTAACTAACCATGTAAACTTATGTTGAAACATATCGTTATTAATATATATTATGTAATACATATGTTGGTCTACAGAGGCTTCATATATTACTTGAAATTAATTAAATAAAAAAAATGTTAAAATAAATTTAAAAAATACTGAATTAAATTTTGCGAGTTTTTTAAGTCATGATTGTGTAAAGAGACCCTGTTATGTTACGCGTTGCGTATTGTCATTTAACAACCCTGTAATTTCTACAATGTTTACATTTTTTTGTCTGCACGTGTAAATATAAAACTTGAAGCCGCAGAGAATATTTTACTTAGTTTTATACCATAAATAAAAATAAATTAGAAAATATGGGTCAAGAAAAGCCAAAATTGTATATGGACGAATATAAGCTGAAGCAGGATCCACATGACTATGGCTTGGCTGACGATCCCGTGGACATTGAAACATTTAAGAAAAAAATGCAAATTATTGTTGTGAGGTATAGAGAAAACATCTTGCAACATCAAATATAAATATTTACTAAAAATTTTACATTTATTTTAGATATGAAAATAATGAACTGGAATTTGATATGATTGGTGTACATCCTGCCATTGCTAATGCTTTTAGGCGTTTAATGTTAAGCGAAGTTCCTAGCATGGCGTTTGAAAAGGTTTTCATATACAACAATACCTCCATAATACAAGATGAAGTTTTGGCTCATCGCATCGGTTTGATACCGATCAAGGCGGATCCGCGTTTATTCGAATATCGCAGTGAAGACGATGAACAGGGTACAGAACTGGACACTTTGGAATTCGAATTGAAAGTAAAGTGTACACGACGCAAGGACGTTAAAGATTCTTCCAATTTCGAAACCATCTACAAGAATCATAAAGTTTATTCGGGACAAATAAAGTGGCTGCCCAGAGGCAAGCAAGCTCAATTGTATTCAGAATCGGATGTGGGTTGTATACAAGACGATATTTTGATTTCACAAATGAGACCAGGTCATGAATTTGATTTGAAATTAGTAGCGGTTAAGGGTATAGGCAAAGATCACGCAAAATTTTCACCTGTTGCCACCGCCTTTTATCGCCTTTTGCCGGAGATTAAACTTAAGCGAGAGGTTAAGGGAAAGGATGCCATTTTGTTGCAGAAGTGCTTTTCACCAGACGTTATAGGTATTGATGATGATGAGCGGGCATACGTTAAAAATGCCCGTTATGATACATGCAGTCGCAACGTCTATCGCTATCCTGAGTTGGCCGATTCAGTTGAAATGTCAAGAATTCGTGATCATTACATATTTTCTGTTGAGTCTGTGGGAGCTCTGAAACCAGACGTTATATTTGTTGAAGCCGTAAAAGTTTTAAAGAAAAAATGTCGCAAATTTTTGGATGAAATAGAAGCAGCATAAAATTTAAAAAATGAGTAATAATTTTAAGTATGTAATAAACAGGGCAAGGATTTCTATGCAAATGCATGTTTGTAGTCAGTAACTCAAAATCACTTTTGACAATTTATCTTTCCGAATCGAAGAATTTGCAACAAAATGGCATCGATTTGTTGTTGCATATTTTTGCATATTTTGTTATAAATGCATATTTTGCATATTTTTCTTTTAAATGCATATATTTAGCATATTTTTCCATTTTATTGCATATATATCAGTGTACACTGTACATACATATATTTGGCAACTCCATTTAGTGTTGTAAAAATAGTAAATATATTAACACTAGAATTCTATTGTTGAAAGAAAAAGTCTACTTTTAAACTTTTCAATTTATGAATCGATTTCTTAGCTTTTTGAAATTATCGACTTTTCGAAAATTTTTTTAATATCGACTTTTCGACACTGTTCTCTTTGTGACACATAATATTAAAGCCAATTACCACTTCTGTGCTCAAATTACATCTTTATTTATGATACTATTACTAAACTACAGGGATTCAATTCGCTGAATGCACAAGTAAAATTAATTTCTTACCAAATTAAAACAAAACTAAAGAATATATTACAGAAATAATAAAAAAATGTTTGACATATTAGATAGCAATTTTAATAAAGAAAATCAAATTGAAAATTAATATTCTCCAATTGAACTGGCTTCATTTAAATATGTACCTTTAACTTCTGTTGACGAACAGACAAAGCTTCTTTTTGGAAATTTAAAAAAAAAATTGATTTGTTTATACAAATAGAAATCTAAATTAAGTAATTTTGTAACATGAAAATAAATAACTGACTAATTTTTTTTAAATAAATATTGTATAATTTACATACATACATGAATTTTCTTATTTTTACTTTGAAAAAAATATATTTTAAACCTTTTATGTCCTTTATATGTACATATATATTGAAAATGAGACGTGAAATTTATATGTCTTTTATTAATAAATATATTTCAAATAAAAAACTTGTTTTTATTGCATATTTTTGTCATTTTTAGTGCATATTTTCTCTCTTTATAGTGCATATTATAAGCGCATATTTTTAATTTTTTAGTGCATGAAAATCCTTGCCCTGGTAATAAATTTGTTAAAAATATAAATATACATATATTTTACAAACAATAACATTTTTTATTCTTAAAGAAATTGATTATGAATTATATTTTTTACAGTTAATTTCGGATAGTATATTTTTAAACTCGTTAAACTTATTTAAAATTATCTCATGATCTCCAATTATTGATAGTTTTATAGAAAAAGACCGTTTTAGTTCAGAGTGGCACAACTCTTTTCACAAATCTACTTTTTTCCGTTATTTGGTGCCGAATGATGATAAATTGTTAGTGAAGAAACATATTTTGAAACATTTTTTGGTAAAAGAAAAATAGGAGAAAGAAATTTTTGGAAATTACAGACGGAATGACAAACTAATATACAAAAGTGCAACAGTTTACTGTTAGGAGTCAGATAAAATGGTTTGCCAATCGAAATAACTCGAATAACTATTCAGACAATATTTTCAAATTTATTTTCCAATGTCTGAATTAATTTACAACTTTGGCAATCAAATACAACTCTTAACGGTATCGAGTTGTTTACTTTATGAATAGTTGTTTGGCAAACAAAAAAACATAAATGTCAAATTAAAATGAGTAATATCTACGTCAGCCGTTAATAAGCCAAACGCATTAAGTCAAGAGTTTATAAAAGTTAATATTGAACAGCGACCAAGATTCAGTATCTTTTTCTACAAAAATATCTAACATTTTATTATAACTATTTTTATTATATTTTTATAAGAATGGCACAAAATTAGAAAAAAATATATATTTTTGAATGAAATCATTATTACTAGTAACGCTGGAAACTAAAAATTCCTTGCAGCATAAAACTATAAATTTTCAATAAGAACTAGTGTCATTGCCGAACTGAATATAATCTATGACGTAATTGTTATTATTAAAACGGCGTAATATCAATACTCGATATAGAGAATATTTACATATAAGCATTTATTTCCAAATGCTAAATGTGCACATAGTCACATTGGCAATTAAACGACAAATCAATAATATGTGTTTTATATACACATAATAATCTTTATAATATAAACGTCGTTTCACAATTATTAAAATAAAATATGTCTAAGAACTCCGGTGAGTAAATAATGTAATAGCTGTGGTTTAACCCATAATAAAATCATTTTGTTTAGATAAACCACGATTATACCCTTCTGCAGCTCCGTCAGCTCCTGATGACTTTCAGGTATTAAAACTTTAATTTATATTGTATGTATGGGTAGGTATTATGTATTTTTGTTTTTAATCCAGAGGGGACCACCGCCTCCTTCGTATGAAGAATGCTTAAAAATGAATGGCGCTGCTGGAACTGCTCCCCATCAATATACATATTCTAATCCTACACCATACCAACAGCAGCAAGCATTCCTACCACCACCAGGCCCATCATCATCCTATGGTTATGCCAATCCCTATCAATCGCATATTCAACAACAGCAAATCTTTTATAATACAGCAAACCCATCACCACAATCAGGCATGCCGAAAACAGCTACAGATAATGTTTTGTATTTAGCTAAAGGTGCCAAAGTAAGAACTACAGCCACCGGAGCCATAAGTATACCCCCGCCACCTCCTGGATGTGCACCAACACCCGGCCAAATGGCTGCAATGTCTGGTCAACCGGTGATGATTAAGAAAGAGAAAAAATCTTTTTTTTAAATAAGGATCTAACTCGTTTCCAGCTGATACAATGTACCTTTGGTAAACGATAGTGCCTCCTTTCTATTAAAATATTAGTTTCCATTTAATAGTCTGTGGACCATTTTCTTACAATATAATATTATAAAATTATATAAATATGGATCAATAAATGTGTTAAATATCAAAGCTTAAATTAAGTTTTTCAAAACCCATAAAAGATCGGAAAAGTAGAAAAATATTCGAAATATTATTGGAATCAATTTAAACCTTATTGATCCTATTGGTGGCATTATTTCCAACATTTTTCAAGACTTTTACTATACAATATGTAATAGAAAGGTGAGAAAGATTAAATTCTTAATTCAATTTTCAAAACCTAAATATATTCTCTTAAAAATTCTAATTAATTCGTTGTCATTATTTATAGAATTAATTCCTTGTTGATTCATTCAGTTCTCTTGAATTCAAATCCATTAAAAAATAGCTTAATAAATAAAATGCATTGAATTATTAAATATTTATTTAAATCAAATCTATTACAAATAAGCTTAAGTCAATTCTTATTGAAAATCTAATTCAATTAGATTTGAGTTAACAAAAATGTAATCATAAGTCAATTCTTTTAATTCTTATTGAAAATCTAATTCAATTAGATTTGAGTTAAAAAAAATGTTATTTAAAGGTATAAAGAATTCAGTTGGGAATGAATTTATGAAATGATTAACTGACATTTTTTAATTACGAATTAACCTCAAATTGAATTGGAAAACCTGAACATGAAAGCCTAATGGAAGGTCTGCTGAAGCAAACTTTTATTAAGGTAAATATTCATAATGAATTCAGCATAAAACCTATCAAATGTTGTGAATGAAAATTTTTTTTTAGATTTTGTACCTTCTTCTGGGTACATGTAACGGTTTATAATTCAGAGAGCAAAATAAATTTTAATATAGTGAGACAACATATAGGAATTATTGGAAAACAAAGCATGCTTGTATTTTAAAATTGAAATGTAATTTTGAATTTGTATGTTTTTAGAAGCAAAGCCCTACTAAAACATCTTCTGAGATAATGCAAAGTGTAATGAGTATTGGATCTTATAGAATGTGTAAACAGATATTTATTTTAGAAGACCCACAAAGTGAATCCCTAGCAATTTTGCACGCTGGACACATTTTTTCTTTTTATTTAATTTTAATGTACAAATATTGACAAATTCATGTTTTAAAACTTACCACTTCTCATTCAATTAAATTCATACAATTAAACTTACTTTTCTTCGAGTTCTTGCATATATTTGATTATTGATTTTATTTGCAAACATATTGCCCATGATTGCAATGTAGCCACAGTCCGTTTAATTCTTTTTTCTGGCTTTTTAACAAGATGAAGAATGAATTATTTATGTTTTTATATATAAATTATGGATAAATTGTGATACTCTTCGGAGTTTGACAAATAGTAAAAAAGTTACGCCAATAGACGGTCTACTTAAAATAGAGGTTCATAATATGTACTATCGAATGTATTTACACGCACAAAACCATCTTCACCGCCAGAAGCGTAACTTTTACCATCTGGATGGAAAGCCAAACTGTTAATAGGACCGAAATGACCCTTAAGACGAGCAAACTCTTCTTCGTATATCAAATGGAAGAAACGAGAATCAAATTTACCGGCCTTCGTGGATGTAGTGGTTACTTCCATAGCATCTTGACCACCACCCAAAACAACATGATCTAAAATAGGACTTATAGCCGCTGAATTCACAGGACGTTCAGTCTTGTAAGTCTTGAGGCACATCAACGATTCAGAATCAAATAACTTGGCAGATGTGTCCTTGGAGGCGGTAACGAACATGGTTCCATCCTTATACAGTTGCATGTCGTTGATGCCAGCGGTATGATCATTTACGGAATTCACTTCACGGCCTTTGCGAATATCCCAGATAGAAATCTGACCATTATCATGACCTGTAATATATTGATTTGTTAAAAACAACTTAATATCCAATAGACAATTGTATGGGTATATAAACTTACCAGTTATAATAGTTTCATCTAAAGGACCCCACAACATGGAAGTGATTTTAGATTGCAACATGGGTATCCGTAAAATAGGGGTTTGCTCAGCTAAGCTTGAGTCAGCTGTGCGCACATCTATAATAAAAAGCTCGGAGTTTTGACCCATAGCCTTATCTGTGGAGTACGCAGCTTGGTTGCCCGAATAACTGAAGTTACAGGTACGAACAGAAGACTTTGCAGGCAAAGAAGCAATAACTGTACCATGTTCAACATCCCAAACTTTTGTTGTCATGTCACCTGAACCAGTTATTAATTTCGTGGTAGTCCAATCCACATCCAAACACCACACGGCACCTTGATGACCATCATAAGTCCCCAGACGCTCTCCGTTAATTGACCACCAAACATTGGGTTTTTGATCTTTTGAACATGAGAACAACAAATCGCCCTCGCGGTTATATTTGATTTGGGTAATGGAACGTTCATGTCCCTGTAGCATTAAAGGTCTCTAGAAACGTCACATAAAAAAAATAAAACATGTTTGTAATTAAATGAATGTCTCTGAAGAATACACTGTAGCATTTGTTAGGTTATGTAGTACAAAACAGACAATACAAAAATGTACAAAAATTAGCAAATTTACACATTAAACCAAATGTTTATTATATTTATTTTAAGTTTTTATATATCTGTTTTAGTTTACACCATATTTTTTATAAATATTTACCATTTTATGGTGGTTTTTATCACTTTTTCTAAAAAAAATTATTTGCAAATTCCATTCACTGAGAGCGAACTGTCAAAAAGGAGCATTCGTGTTCGCTAGCAGTGCTGACAACATTTAAAACAAAATATACAGTACCTCAAATAAATAAATGAACACTATATTCTCCATTTCTATATTATTATACTAAAATTTTACATATTCATGGTAACGCTATTTAAGACCCTGTCTATACCTGAAATATTTTTATCATGACAAACGTCAAAATGGTTATCAAGATAAAAAATTATCAGGTATAGTCTCCATTTATTAGTTTATTGCTTCGTTATGACAAAATTGTTAGTGCTTTTGCTTAGATAACTTTGTCTTGACAACAAACGTCATTAATAGTTATGATAAATATTTGTCAAGTATAGACAGGGGCTAAAATACTTTCGTAAAAGGTACTGCAGGGAAAACAATTTATTATTTGGGTAAAGCCTTGTGCTTGATCTTCAAAATTAAGCATACAAATTAAGATTTGAACGATTATCAAGGATATGAACTGAATATAACAAAGATTTTTAAAGTCATAAATGAAAAACATAGATGTTTTACTGTATTATAAAAAGTTTTTTTTTCGGATGGCGCGATAGACTAGACGATAGTATGCTGGGCTATCAATCTGATGGTTGCGGGTTCGATTCCCATCAGATAATCTGGGTTTATCTGCAGACAAGCAAAAATATTCACAGTTTGTGTTTGTTTAAAAACATGAAGAAATGGTGCGGCAGAAAGATATTTCAATCCAACGATGATTGGAGAAACAGAGCTCAAAGTAGTCGTGTTGAAAAATAAAATAATTTTTTTATTCAAAAACCTGTGTTTCATTCAAAAAGTCACGGACTTATTGATCCCTCCTCGTATTATTATAAAATAAGCTAACCACATATATGCAAATGTAGTTTATGTAGATGACACATTTTAACCAGGTACTGCAGAATATTCACAGAAAAAAGAAATTAATAATTGGAATGAATTTTGTAATAAATATTATTAATCGAACATGACTTTTTTTTCCCAAACTTTTTTCATGCAGAATAAGAACATGTTCATAAATATTATAAAATTGTACATAACGCAAATTTTTGCTTGTTTTACGCAAATTTTATAATATTTTATAATAAATTGCATTATAATTGCATTATATAATGAATTAGTTATATAATGAATTAGCGTAATAGCCATATATTGGCCAATATTTCAAGATAAATCAACAATATCTGAAAAATTAAAAAAATATCATTAAAGATAATAAAACATACATAAACATAAAAACATCTTATCCTCTTAAAAAAATTTACTCAATTTCGCGCATATTATCTCATTTTGTAGCTGAAAATCATAAAAAATTTAAAAATTTTCTAAGGAAAATTTCAAACATTTTTGAGCAACATAAAAATATAAATTAAATTGTAATAATATTTTCCAAGCATTCTAGATTTTATTTGAAAACATAAAATATGAAAAAAAATCATACTATTTAAGAAATTATTTATAAATGTTATGAATTGAAATCAATGAAATCAAATCATAATATTTATGTTGAAACTTTTTTCTGTGTTGCGAAGCAATTCTTATTTCCGATTAATGAGTCTGTTGAATTTATTATTATTTTAATATAGTTTTTTATAGACGGATTGTAATGGTTTTAATACATGAAAACCACCATAAAATGGTCTCTAAAACAGACTGCTGAATAATATATCCATGTGTAGCCGAAAATAGATGTAAGTCTAGTGTATATCGAACACCGGCTTCGTTTTGTATATTTGTAGCTGTCCTCAAAGGCCGAACTGAAGAATTTTCATCCATGTCAAAGAATGAGGACCGATTCATAAAATTGGCCATAGTTTCGATATAAAGTCCAGTAGGATTTAGTAACATGTTGTTGGGGAATTTTGGGGATACAAAAAATTTAACTGGGGATAATTACTGAAAAAATGCTGACAACACTGCTCTATGAGCCGGACGTTTTTAGTCACTTAACGCATTTACGTAAATTTTGTGATTACTAAGAAAAAAGTTAATTTTTTGAATTAAATAGTAAGATGTCTCGCAACTTGCAAAGATTTTTCATAAATTGTCGCAATCAACTGGCTAGCCGTAATGGGAGTTTCAATAAAACGCAAAATTTGACGGTACAACAATGTCGATTTGCGGCAACAGATCCCGTAAAGGGAAAAGGACCAATTACATGGAAAAGTTTTGCTGCCATAGGTGGTATGGGGGCTGTTGGTCTAACCTTTATGCTGTACGTTAAACACGAAAAGGAAGAAGCTATTTTAAAGGAACGTAAGCGTCAGTTGGGCAAGGCCGCAATTGGTGGACGGTGGGAGTTGATAGATGCCCAAGGTAACCTGAGAAAGTCGGAAGACTTTTTAGGCAAGTGGCTATTAATATATTTTGGTTTTACCCACTGTCCCGATATATGTCCTGATGAATTGGAAAAAATGGCAGCTGTGGTTGATGAAATTGGTAAGCTAGTCACAATAGTTTTTTATATATAATTTTTTACACTTGTTTTTCATTTTTAGAAAAGTCTCCTCAGAACTTGGAAGTGCAACCCATTTTCATCACAGTCGATCCAGAACGTGACTCCAAAGAAGTCGTGGCTAAATATGTCAAGGAATTTTCACCAAAATTGCTGGGTCTTACCGGTACTGTGGAACAAATAAGCAAAGTTTGCAAAGCATTTAGAGTTTATTTCTCAGCCGGTCCCCGTGATCAAGATAATGATTATATCGTTGATCATACAATTATTATGTATTTAGTAAATCCTGAGGGTGAATTTGTCGACTATTATGGCCAAAATCGTGACAAAGATCAGTGTGTTAGTTCAATATTAATGAATGTAGCCAAATGGAATGCAATGAATAAGAAATCGTGGTTCAGTTGAATCCCAATGAAACTTAATACATTTTAATATGCTGTTATCTGTACAAAAAAGAATTGTATATGAAATTTACTTTAATTTAAGTCGCTTGATTGCATTAACTTTTTCTTGAAATAAAATATTTATAACAAAATTTTTTAATTAGTTTTGCTATTTATTTTAAGGTGTTGTCATGAATTAAACAAACATTAAGAACAGCAGGGGGCTTACTCCCTAATTCGATTCGAAAGGAAATCCTTTCGAATTGCAATGTATTTAGCACACATTTTCGAACATTTCCGTTTTCGGATTGAGTTACGCGGTAACCCCCCAGTTTTACAAGTAGTCAACATTAAAGCTTTCAGCGACTTTAATGTTAGCAGCTTTAACAGTTAATGGTGTTATACTTATAATCAATGTTAATAACAGCGTGTTATAAACATTGTTGATAAGTAGATGTTTCGAGCACTGGAAATGTTTATAAACATGATGAATGTTATAAACATGATGAAATTGATAGTGCAAACTATCCCCCACTTAAGTCTTTTCGTTTCGATTCACCTTTTCCGTAGGCAGCTAATCGTTCTAGATATACGATCTTCATTTTAGATCTTGGGCTTTTATATTTCTGTATTCTTAGACCACGTCGTTTAATATCTTAAATACCAGGTATGGTCCATCCCAATGGGTTTGTAGTTTGAGAGACAGTCCTTACTTTCGTTGTGGGTTATACAATAGTACAAGCTGGCCTTCGTTAAATCCTTCAGAATTCGTTGCTCGATCAAATCTGGCTTTTATTTTGTTGCTGGTAATTTTTATTCGTCTGCGTACGAATTCATGGAGTTCGTTAAGGTTCTCTTGCCCCATGGATAGAGTTTTAATTGTCATCATGTATTGCTGAGGATTTCAGCTCAGTTCCAAAGACAATTTTTGCAGGTGTTCAATAGGTGGAGTCATGAACTGCTGATCTGTAGACTATTCCATAGGGTCCAGTATGATTTCATCAGTGGACTTTGGGCGTATATTTCAGTGGGTGTAAGCTTTCTATCTTCTTCTTTAGCCGATATTATTTTCGCCAGTGTGGGGTCACTTCTTTGCGCTACAGACCAATCCGCTTTGGACTCTATATGCATAAGTCGAACATCGATAACTCATTCCTTTTCCTCGGCTTTTGAACATTCCACGTTGCAGGGAATTGTTGAGTGCGCGTCCATTGTCATGTTTCAAACCTTTCCTGTGCACGATGCTAAAGTCATTGCCCTGAAGCCGCTCAATTAAACGAGCTAACCACCTGAGGGCAGAATAATCAGTTCTCATTTGGAAGTGTTGACCATACAGATACTTGCGGTAATGCTTCAGACACTCTAAAACTGCCAGTAGCTAAGGTCGCGTTACGCAGTAGTTTCTTTCAGACTTGAAAAGTATTCGCCTGTAATACCCTATGACTTTTATCGTCCCGTTGATCACTTGTGAAAGCACACCATATATACCATATCCGCTCACATCATTATCTAACTTCTGCAGTGCTTCTGCAATGGCTTCTTGGTTAGCTCATGTAAGCTTGCGGCTACACTTGCAAAATTCGGTAGTATGTGTAAAGGCCTTTTTTCGGACGAGGGCAGTCCTTTACAGCTCGTATTATATCTTCATCTGTTGTTACGCGATGCCTTTAATACTTAATTTTTTTCTGGAATAATGCACATTTCTTTGCACTAAGTTTGGTTTAAGGACTTCTTCAGGGGTTTTCAGGTGTTGATCACAAGTCTTCCCCATGACAGATATGTCATCGAGGTACACTCGTTCCATAAAAGGCTTGAATGTGGCTGGAGCATTGCAGAGTCCAAATGACATCACATTAAACTGCTATAACCCATCACTCGCGCTATAGACTGTTTTCCCCTTGTCTTTGTCCGATATCTCTACTTGCCAATAACCACTTTGCATGTCAATAGGTAGCGGGTAGCTGTCCTTCATGGTGACGTCGTTCAGTTTTCTATAATCAACGCAAAATCTAGTGCTGCCGTCTACTTAATTAAAACCACGAGCGAGCTACAAGGACTTGAAGATAGTTCGATTACTCCGTTCCCCTTAATTTCGTTAACCAGCTCCATCACCTCGCTTCGTTTGGCTAGAGGAATACTTTTTTGCGCCTGTTTAATTGGCGTTGCTACTCCATCTATTTGATATTTAATAACTGCAGTTCTACCTTGACTTTGACTCTTTAACACGAAGACGGAGACATATTTGCTGGTTCCGGGTTTTCTTCGCAATATATACATAACTGCCTCGCTGAAGGGCATTGACCTATTTCGGAATTTGGCTTGACGACTTTTTTCACAGCTGGACAGGTTACGTACTCTTACAGGAACTATTCTGTTGTTCTAGGATTTAACGAGGGCTTTTGCTCTTATAAGATCACTGTTTATTTATATATAACGCCTCTAAAAACAGCTGAATGGGTCGGTTTTCGCATGTTTTACCTCAGGATCACGAATGCCATTCACAAATGCTTCAATCTTGAATTGATCTAAGAACGGATGGTTTTCGGCAGGATAATTAAGCTGTATCAAACGTTCTATTTTCATTGTAGAGCCTCTGCACTCTGCTAAGCAATTCCATTTGACATATTTCTTTCATGTGTTCTCCATCGTACTTAGGTTGTAGTGCAAAAATTTTGTCATCATAATTATTTCTATTGCTAATTGGAACGCTTTCAAAAATAATTGCTGCGTTTCCTTTCAAGCTTTTTCTTCATTGTTCCATAAGTTTCTCTTGGTAACTAATCCAACTGGACCTTGAAAATACCAAATGGTATGTGCCTTTGCTTTACTAGAGATTTCTTGAATAATTCGCACCGGTAATACACTGGTAATATAGTTGATGTTAATTCTAACAGCGCTAATGTGTATATAAAATGTGACTAATGTGTATATAAAAAATAACTCGCTGTTACTATTCATATACGCAGTGCCATCTTCTAGTTGTTTCATGAATTAGCTAACGGACAAAACTAGAATGTTCCATTTCAAGAGCTTTTAGCAGCTTTAACATTTAATGTAGTCATTCTTATAAACAAGTTTCTACAGATGGAAATGTTTATAAATATGATTAATGTAGCAAGCAGTCGTCACAGACCGTTAAATACAAATTGATAGTGTAAAAGGTTGGCGTTTTACGACAGCGACAGTTTCGTAGAAGATTAAAGAAACAGGTTGCATTTTTATCTTTAATCTAGTACAAAACTGTGGATGTCGTAAAACGCCAACGCCTTACACAATAAGGCTGAATATTTATAAAAAAGCACACACAATCCCGTATACACTTTTTAATGCACGGAGTTGAGGCCTTATACATTGTTGTACATAACAATTTATGGAAGAAAATAATGTTTAACATGCGAAAATCATCCATATAAATATATAAATGTTTTTGTAAGTTTGTTTGTTTGTTTATTTGTTGGTTTGTTTGAGCATCACTCCTAAACGGCTGAACCGATTTTATTGAAATTTGGAACGTAGATAAATCCTTACTTGGAAGCGTCAATAGGCTATAAATTTTTTCAATACTTGGACCAGAAAGGGATAAAAAGGGGGAAAAACGGGGAAAATTAGTACCTTTAGTTATTAAACAATAATTACTAAACGGCTGAACCGATTTTTACATCGACAGGGGTAGCGAAGCGCACCGGGTCAAGCTAGTTATAAATAAACGTCATACCTTAAAAAGTAAATTCTTCAAAGCACACACTTTTTTTGTTGGTTTCAAAATTTTTATTTCATAAATCGGATTTTTTTCTTGGTTTGTTTATTATTTATCGGTTTAAAGTTATTTTCCATTAGAAAATGTTTGGTTTTTTACCTTTTTCTTGTAACTACTTATTATTAGTTTAGATGGTTGGTTATTCATTTTATTATTTTGAAAATTTTACATATTTTTCATGCATGTAACGACCGTTTACATATGCATGAATATGAATAAATGTATTTATTGTATGTATATAATGTTTTTTCCTTACATTTCAATTTGTTGAAGTTTTTTCATCATCATTTCAATTTATTTGTGTGTGTGGTTTCTCTAATATTCTTATAACACTATACTATTATGTTTTATTTAATTGTTTCGTTTTTTTTTATTATATTTTTGTTTCATTAAATGTATATGTATATAAAAAAATCAAAAGGATTTAATATTATTATGGTTTGTTTGTTTATATTTCATATGGTATGTTATTGTGGTATTATGGTTCGTTCTTCTTTTAATAGTATCTACAAAAAATGTTTAAGTGGTGTTTCTTTTTCTGTATAATAAGCTGGTAAATTATTTTATTTTTTTACGTTTTTTTTTTTTTAATTTTTTCAAAACTGTTTACTAAAAAGGACTTCTCGCATAAATTTATAGTAGAGGCATTTTTTAAATTGCTTTATATTGTATAAGTTTAATGAACATAATGTTTTAAAAATAATCAAAAAAAAAAAAAAATTAAAAGAAAATATTCATTTTGGGGATTTTATATATAGATTTTTTATTTTATTTATTTTAAACTTTAATTATAACTTAAAAATTTTAATATATATATTTTTGTTTATGCAATAAGCTTTTTTGTTTTATTACGTAATTAAATTATACTTTTGATAAATTAAATTAAAATAAAAAAATGTACATTCGCATAAAAAAGTACTAATTATGTTGTTTTGTTTATTTTAACTGCATGCATAATACAATCCAAAAAATATGTTTTAAACATTAAAATCAATATTAAAAGAACTTTTAAAATAAAATTTTAAATTAAAATAACAGTAACTTAATAACGTAAATTATAAAATTTTCCAATAGTGTATGTTTTTTCTTTCTTTTAATATCAAGACATTTGTAATTCAATAAATTGTTTGCTTTGTCCTTATTCAAAATTAAAAATTTGCTTGCTATTGAGCTGCTGCATACTTTGCATATCTTGTAGTAAATGTTATGCATAAAAGTTACTAGCTGATTGATTTCAATAATTTTTAATGGTCGCGAAGAACAACAGAATCTTTTTAGGTGCTATGAATTACAACAACTAATTTCACAAGTCTAATAAAATGCAAAGGTGCTTATTCGGGTCTACAAAAAAGCTACAGCAATGAGAATAGCCTATGATTTAATAGTTGTTCTACAATATTATAGAAATAGTAAAATTATGAAGATTTTTTAATTTTAAAGACAGTAGCTTATTGTTGGCACAAATTATTTTGATTGTTAATCATTAAGCGAGGGATTACTTGTAATTGTTTAAAGTGCTGACAAAGAATTTATTTCAAAACTATTCAGAGCGAATTAATTCGTTGTCTTAATTCCTTAGTACTCCAAAAATATTGACTTCATTCCTTTAAGAACTCATTCTTTATAAAATTAATTCTTTGCTGCATCATAAATTGTTTTTAAATTCAAATCCATTAGAAAATAACTTAATAAAATTTATTGAATTATTAAATTTTTCTTCAATTCAATCTTTTCAATTAATTTTACAAATGTTTAAAAAGAAAACAAAAACCAAACTGAATGAAGAAAAAATATCAATTTGTATTAGATTTGAACAAAGTATATTTATACAAGTACATGCAACTCTACAACAAATCAACAATAAAAAAAACAACATTAATTTTGTTTGTGTAAAAAATTGTGAGATTGTCAAAAATAGTTTACAATTTTTGCCACAAATTTCACTCCCGTTGCCTTTTTATTGGCTTTTTTCGCACATAGAATAAGTTACCACTGTCGCTGATACATTTTTTTTGCACAATAAACAACAACACAGTTTTCCAATTGTTATTTTTTACTTTTATTATGAAAAGTTTTCAAAATTATTTTTTTTTATTTAATATTTTCACATACAAAAAATGTAAACAAACAGAAAGAAAAACAACAAAGTAAAAAATTTTGACAATCTCAAAAATATTTACAAAGGAGAAAAAAATGAACAGCTGATCACTTGCATGTACTTGTATAAATATACTTTGGATTTGAATTGATAAACAATGTAATCAAAGGTTGAATGAATTCAGTTATGGTTAATTCAACGATTAATGAATTCTATTTTAATAATTAGATTTTAAGAATGGATTTATGGAATGAATGGCTGACACTTTTGAATTGCGATAAGTGGGCCGAATTTAAACTTTCCTAGTCTTCGGGGAGCCACAATTTTGTTTTCAGCTCTTTTTTTTATAGGGTTTTGCAAACAATTTTATTTTTACTTTGTGCAAATAGTGTGCTGCTTATTAAAACTGTGGCATAAAAAAGTTTTTAGACTTCGAATATATATTTCATACCGAGTAAGAGACAAACTTAAATTCCATTTTAAATGTTTATATTTTTTTATATTTCCGGATCATTAGGTCAATAGAATAAGACGACTAGAAAGGAAGGTTGGAAGCGAACAAATTTCAAAATTTTTATTGAAATGTTTATCTCTCTAAAACATTCTTAGAGTTAGGTTTTTGACGGCTATTCTTATGGTGTATTACTTTGGCCTAATCAACCAGTAAAATAGTTACATAGATCAGCTTGCAACATATGAACAGAAAGAAGTAAGTTTCTTTGAAAAAATGGAGAAACTAGCGTAATTTTAATTAAATTTTAAGTTCAGCAAAAATCATAACAATTTATTAGATTTTAGTAATGTTAACAGTTAGTTAATGTAAAATTAGCCATTGCTATTAATATTTGGCTAAATAGCGGTTGTTTTAATAAATGAAAACCTCTAGATTCTATTGTTCACTTTTCCAAACATAATTCAAGTTTTTGTTTTAGTGTTTTAAATTAAAAACTACTTTTGAGACTTAAAGTGAAACGACTACTTTTCATCGGATGTTCTATATATTTTTTTTTACAGTATTTTATTATTCCTTCTTGATATATATGTTTTTTTATAATTTAGTTATTTTTTGCCGAGCAAAAATAAGTTATGTAATTTTATGTTAAAAAAATTGTATGCATAATTTATTTTAAATATTTCGCTCTCAGTTATTTGTTCAAGAGACAAATATTGAAAATCATAAACGTTATATATAAATGTTTTGTTTATTTATAGTGCAATTTTGTTTTATTCATTCATTTCTACCCAAATATACTTTATTTAATTAATGTTTTTTTTTTTCTTATTATGTTTATATTTTTTATATTATATTTTGTGTATTTTTTTTTTTTAAATATTTTATATGTATGTATGTTTGTATGGAATTTGCTATGATTTAAAACTGTAAAGATTAGTATGGAAATTATTTAGTTTTGTTCGTTTTATATTGTTTATGTACTAAGTTTAGTAATAAATTGTCGGTTAAATTTTAAAATTTCCAAAATTTAAATGAGAATTTAAAATAATAAGTTTTGAATAAATTGGTTTATACATTTTTTTTTTTTTTTAAAAAACTTTAATAAAAAGAAAACTTTATTTTAAATTTATAAATTTTATACTTAATAAAATTTACAAATTTATTAAGAGTTTATAAAACAAAAATTTCCATACAAAATTTATTTTATAAATTTTTAATAAATTAAAATTTGAAAACTGTTTTAAAAAAGTATCGAATAATACTTTTTATAAAAATATATTGAATTGTTTATGCAGAAATCAATATACATATAAGAAACAAAAATCACTATTACTTTCAAACAATGCAGAACAACATTTTACACCCGTAATCATAAGATTTATACGATTATTTTGCAAAATCACTTCACCTCACTTTGTAAAAACAAAATGGTGTAAAAAATTTCACCAGAGATTACAAATATAAAAAATGTACAGTGAGTCTCATAAATACGAATTTATTTTTATTAGAATTAACTAAGAAATGTATGATCTAAAAATAGTTACAAAAGGAATTTTTAAATAACGTAGAAATAACGTTTTAATGTTCATAAAATCGGAAAATTAATCGTGAAACCATTAATAGTATACATTTTTAAATAATCTCTAGAATACTTTGTTGTGGATAGCAAAAAGTAGGGTCATGAATAAGATTTTATTTAAATAAATCTTTAATTATGAGCACACTTTTTTGTCCAACTTAGCAAACAGCTTTACAAAATCTTAAAGGAAAATATTGTGTAATCATTAATTTAAATAATTTTCAAAGTATATGATCTTAAATCGCTCTTTTATTTGGTACTTTTCTGCCTTTCTGTTTATTACCCGTTTGAAGAAGAGAAAAATTCAAACGCAATACACATCACAAACCCAAAAGGGTATCTGAGTGTTGTAAAAGCAAAATGGTGTGACAACCATTTCTATTTTGTTGTTGTATTGTAAAATATAAAAAAATGTATTGCAATTTAAAAATACAAACAAAATTTTTGTAGAAAATATAGTTTTCTTTTTATTTAAATAAAATAAAATTTGTTTTAAAAGTATAATAAAGTATACATATTTTAAATTCTAAAAAATGAGATTTTTTTTTTTGTTAAATTTATATTGAATTTTAGTTTTAAATATGTAATTTTTTTTTTTTTGATGAATTAAATGTTGTTATTTTAAGTTGTAGGTGTGTTTTTAATATGTAAATGTTTGTAGTTTTTTTTTTTCCTCATTTTGTAAGATGATATATTTTGATGAAATGCCTAAATGGTAAATATTTTATTTAACTTCCCATTTTTTATTTATCATGTCATTGACCTAATGTTTTTTTTTTTTTTTTTTTTTTTCAAAGGACATATGTGCATAATCATTGTATTTTTTATAGTTTTTATATTTATAATTTTTTATTGTTTATATTTAATATTTTTAGGTATATAAATGTAATGTGTGTTTTTGTTATGTATGCATAGTAATTAAATTTTATTATTTATTATTATTTTTTATTATGTATGAATTTTTTTTTATTTATATTTATTTTTGTATAACATATAATATAATAAATGTTAAAATTTATTTGCTTGCTCATCATGCATTTTATCATTCATCATCTTCATTATCAATCATTATGATAGAGAGGGATTCGACAATATAAGCTACGTTTCTTTAAATGAATCTTAATTTGTTTTATTTTTGTTTTTATTTTAATAAATAAAAAGTCGACATTCGTTCGTAAGTTGTTACTGGTTGTTGTCATAGGTACTTCCAAACGACAAGACAAAGTTTTTTTTGTAAACTTCCAAATATAAAATTTAAACAAATTTATAGGTAGTGGTAGAACAAAATTGTAAAATATGGTAAAGTTCAGTATTAATATATGTCTCGTCGGTGTTGATGTGTGGTTTAGTTTGATTAATAGATTTGGCAGTAGGATAAAAATTTCGAAATAAAATATTCAAGTTGTAGCCACGTTTGAAATATGTACCTCAAGTCGTTTCTTACTTTTTTTTTTACCTACTACACATCATGTCGAGATATAAATAAATAATTTTTTGTATTTGTTTTAAATATTAATATATTTTTGTTTGTTTAATGGCTGCCTTTTCTAACCTCTCTACTCTAACAAAAATAACGGCATTTTGAAATTGTCGTTATGAATCAATTACAATCTCAACTCATTATTATCTTACGTAATCGTTGTTGTTTTTGTAGGTTTTGTCATCTAGACAAAGACCTTCGCTAAGCCATCGGCTCCCGCGCTGGCTATGTAGGGTTTGGTAGCATGAAACGCGACATCGAATATGCTCTCGTCGAACTTCTTGCGGTGTGCTGTGATTTCCTGCACGCACGTCTTATTGTCTAGATTCCATAGGCGTATTGAACAATCGTGCGAGCCCGATAACAAGTACAGACCATGGGCATCGACCGCCAGCGATGTGACTGGTTCCAAGTGAGCGACCATCGAATGCACCAATGTCCCCGAAGTGTTGTCCCAGAAACGTATGTGCCGATCCTCGTGAGCAGTGATCGTTATAGGCAACGTTGGATGTGAGATCACTTTGTTTATGAATTTCCCCGTGTTGCCGGACATCTCTTGAGCGGCTTCCAGCTTGATGATCTGCTTACCGGTCTCGGTGTCATATATAATACAGTGGGCACTGTTGTAGGCCACCACAATGTGGTCGACCTCATTGCGCACAAAGTCAACCGACGAAGGGGCGCCTTCGGCTTCTGAGGCTGTGTAAGTGCGAAGCAGTGGTTCCTTGGTATAGGGTGACCAAAGTTTGACCGTGCCATCGGCTGAGCATGATACAATGTTACTGTGCATGGTTGCAAGACCCCAGACAGCATCAGTATGGCCTTCTAAAGTTCCCGAATGTACACTGGGATCATAACAATCGTATGGATCTATGTTGGGGGACGGCAATTGCCAACACTCAATGTTGCCATCCAAACCGCCCGAATAGCAAGTGTCGCCGGTAGTCGACATACCCAAGCATAGAACGGGCCCAGTGTGAGCTCTGAATGTATACAAGGGCTCAACATCGAGACTAGCTGATTTTTTGGCTTGCACCGTTTTCTGTAGATTCCACAGTTTTAACGTATGATCCTCTGAGGCTGTTATAAGCACCGGCTCTTCTGGGTGGAAAATCAATGAACGCACTCCATCGAAATGAGAACGTAATGTGTATTTGGCATTCCATGTCTTGCGATAACCAGCTCCACCGGCAGTGCCATCTTTTGCATTCGAATCGTAAGAACCCTCAGAATCATTATTGACAGTCAATTGTGCCAACTCTCCTAAGCCCAAAGAGGCGTCGACATCTTCGTCACCTCCGGTGGTAACAGCTGTTATGAGATTACGACGAGCAGCAGCCGAAGCGGCTGTATTAACAGTATTATTGGTTTGTTCAACATTCGATGATGAATATCCTTGATGAGGCAGGTCAATGGGAAATTAAGGTAGTTTGGTTGGTTGGTTGATTGGTTGGTTGGTTGCATGATATTAATGATTACAATTTGGGATTATCATTTTTTGTCAAATTGAAATGTTTCCATTTAGAAGTAATAGTTGGGAATAGATTTAAAAACACAAATATTAGTTTACAATGTAAATTAATGGAAAATAAAAGAAATAGTAGATATACATATATTAAATATATATAAAATGTATGTCATTAAAACCAAAAGTTCTCTAAAAAGCCAAGATAGTTTTAATAAAAATCCAATTTTTCTCAAAAAGCTGGTTATAAATTGTGCAAAATTATAAAATATCTTAAAATTTGTGATCTACAAAGCCTATGTAATTTGAAAAGAAAAGATAAAGAAAACAATCTTATTTAACATCGACGCAACAGAGTTAGGGATATATATATAACATTATGGAATGACAGTAGTGATACCAATTACATATTTCAATTTCTATTAATTGCTCCCCCATTCTGAGAACGCCGTTGTTAACATATTAATCGAACGAAAAAAGTGCAGTTGTATTTAAAATATAAGCTGTTTTTAAGTAAGAGAAAAGATTTAACATAAACTACATCAATAACATAATAAGCACCTTCTGTTATAAGATTTATATCATTGAGCAGCTGCTCTCCCAACTCGGCTCCCAGATCTTTTTATAAAATTGTTAAAAAATAAATAAAATAGTATGTAACATAATAATATATGTATATTTTGCATATTTTATAAAGCAAATTAAGACTGAATAGAAGTTAGAATAGTCTACAGGATAAATTGTAAGTAAGAAGGAAATGAAATAAAAAAAAACTTTATATTGCAATGATAAGAAAAAACATTTACTCAAAAAAAGTTAAAATTTGCTTATACAAGATAAAAAGATTAACACTTGGCGAAATGGCTATTGCCGACCTGATAAATAAAATAATATGTAATAAATCAGAAAAGTTGGCAAGATAATAAACACGGATTAATTTAAAAATATATATGTATTTGTTCAGAAAGCAGGAAGGTAGGAGCAAAATAATAATGAGTTTAAATAATAAAAATAAAAAAAAACTCAAGGTTGGAGGAAAAAATTACCTTCACTGAGCATATCTTTTCCAGATTTTATGCGTTTCTGTGTTTTAATGTCAGTTTCATCATTATCGCCAGTTACCATTTCCAAATCATCGGAAATTTCATCATCATCTGACATTTCTGTGGGTCCTAAAAACTCAAAATTGGCCATTACAGCAGCCTCAGTATCTAGTATAATCGCATCATTTGTTTGTTGAACCTTTTTTGCAGGTGTGCGACGTCCTTAATAATAAAACAAAAAAACAATATTTTTTTGATTCATATTTAAAATAATTTCGAATATTTCATAAACATACCTTCTGACTCTGAGGCTCGTTTATTGTTCTCATTTCCATTGACATTAGGACTGACATTTTCTTCTTGTTCTGCATTGTTATTTAGTCCCAAAATCGATCGGACACGATTTGAGCGGACATCAATTATATTATCGGTGTAGCCGATTTCAGCCAAATATTGACGTAACATTTGTCTACCCTGGCGCCAAGTGGTATTTGATACTGAACTGTAGGGAACTTCGGAGTCGGGTGCCACCTCCCCACCCAGCGATGAGTCATCACCCGATGGCTTCAATTCATTTAATTGTGGTGGATCCGTGCCGTATTTTAAACGATAAAATTTAGCACGTTCCTGTCTTAAAGCATATTCTAACATCTTAATGCGACGTGTCAAATCCGATTTAAGACTTTCCAAACATTTTCGTTCGCCCAACAACATGGCAATGCGAGCCTGTAAAAAAAGATAAATTTAATGGTGAAATTTAGTTACATGCACATACTATATAGAAAGACATATAATCATTTCAAATCATATCGATTAGTTATATTTAATCTACTAAGGCATTCGGTCCAAACTAATTTGCAACACTAAAATCTATACAACAATACAGTTATAGCGCAAACGAATACAATATGCCCCAAGTATCCAGCACCACCATGATCATAACTATACAAAACCTATGGGAAATTGTAGATCGCAAAATATGGACTCAAAATAATACCTCGCTTATCAGATGCGATTATAAGGCAATGGCAAAATATTTCAAAGGATACGATTAATTTTTTTATTGGTTCAATGCATCGTCTCTATGATGCAATAATAAAAATCTTACAAAATACTGAGTCACAACTTTTTAACAATCTTCTGAATTTGTTTTGCTAATATTTGACAAGTGGTATTAGAAATTCTGAACTGAAATTTACAGGTGGGCTGTGAATCGTTCAACTGTTTAGTGTTAATAGTAAGAAAATTTATCTTCAAATAGTAATTCATTAACATAAATAATGAAAATAAGAAATTTATATAAAATAATTCAAAGCACGCTTTAAACACATGCTAGAGTAAGTCACACAGCAGCCAAGAGAGCTACAAACAGTATTTGTTAAAACATGTAATTACAAACAAAAAAAAACTTGATTATAACCAAAACAAATTTTTCGAATTTTTAATATTTTAACACATCGTTATACACGCCTACCCCATAACTCAAGATGTAATTTTTTTTATAATTTTACTATGTATAGTTGATTTGTTGATTTAGCATGAACCTTTTTTTCATCGACAATCCACAGTTTTCATTATTGAAATATTTGTGTTGTCTAATTGGAAATTTCCATTTCACTTGTGAAATATTGAAGAAGATTTTGTTATTAAACATTAGTTATAGCTAAATTCGAGATACATATTTAGATAAATGTACATTTGAAATAACAAAATATTTATATAAGCCCCAACTATGTACATAGTATGTATGTATGTACGTACGTACACCTTAAGTATACATCAGTATGAACATACTTTTTTTCTCTCACATTCTAATGTCATTGTTTGTATATTATTTGTTCATTTATTCATTAATTCATTCATTATTTTTTTAAGCTAGTTGTTTGGTGGCATGGTCTGGGTTTTTCTTGCATGCTGTGCTGCTGCTGTTGGGCGATGATGTTGTGGTGCAACTGTTGTTGTTATCGCCTGATTATGGAAGTGTGCTCATTGTCACGGACGGTAGTTTGCTACAACTTTTATAGTGATTTGTTTAAATAAATTGTTATAATTTTTTTTTAAGGAAATGTAAACAATAATTTCAAACTTGTTGTTTTCGTTTGATGGGGAATGTGCATGTGTAGAATATATTCTACATTATATTAAATTTTTAATTCACATCATTTTCTAGATACACACACACACAACTATTTTTCTTTTTTCTTCTAAATAAATGAATTCCTACGTAGTTATGTGCTATGAATTAATTTTTTTTTTTATAATAAAAAGTACGTAAGAATTTTGTTTAAATTAAGACAAAAGTAGTGGCGAATTATTGCTGTTTAGCACAAACATTAAATTCAATTGCTATGATTTTTATTGCTTATAAATAAATATTAAATCAAATCCACATTTATTATACATATGTATACATATAAATATTTTCTATTTCCATACACATGGAACTTGTTTTTAAGTAATATACTGGGATTTCTATTACTACTGCTCCCATTGATGTTATTAACAATTTTTAAAATTTCTCCAAAAGTTTTAATAAATTACAAAAAACGTATGTACTGAAACGAAATGTATAGTGTTGCACCATTTACAAAAAAAAAAAAAAATAATATTCATTAGAGCAAAACAAAATAAAAATATGATCAATTCGAAAATATATACAAATTTTCGAAGTTGTATATGAAATTGTTGTACCGAAGTTAAACTTCTCTATCATAGAGTACATATACATAGAGCGGAAACTCTGCTATGTATATTTTCTCTATGTTCTCTATCAGGAAGACAATCTCTTTAGCCTAATTGACTATATATAGTCAAATTTTAGTTTCAATCGTAGGTTTTTATGTAGGCAAATTTTAGCTTCAAACCTAGGACGTTATGTTATCTAAATTTTAGCGTCAATCGTAGGTCTATATATTGTCCAATTTTAGCTTCAACCGTAGGTCTTTATGCTGTTTAATTTTAACTTCAATCGTAGGTCTTTATGTTGTTCAATTTAATTTGCAATCGTAGGTCTTTCTGCTGTTTAATTTATGTTACAATCGTAAGTCTTTATGTTGTCTAAATTTAAGCTTTAATCGTAAAGGTATATGTTGTCCAATTTCAGCTTTAATCGTAGGGGTTTATATTGTCCAGTTTATATTCAAATTGTAGGTCTTTATGTTGTCCTATTTCAGCTTCAATTGTAGATCTTTATGTAATCCAATTTTAGCTGGAATTCCAGGTGTTTATATTGTTTTAATTCTTCTATGGTAGCCACGAAAGTTGGATCTTCTCTTTGAAACGACCCGATTGTCCTTCGGCCTTCCACTACGCGACAGTTTGATTAACCGGAAGTATTTTCCTAGACTGTTACCAAAAAAAAAAAAAAAAAAAACAGTAGTTCTGTCTAAATGAAATCCACAATTCATGGATTAAGAAGGTTATACTCAACTTAGGCTTCATAGTCGACAACTTACAGATTCTGACAGTGAAAGTGCGAAAATAATGGGTGTCACTTTCGATAGCCTTTTTACCTCCTCAACACACGCCATTGCAATCAAAGCGATAGCTGACAGCACTTGATGAATAAAGCAACTTTCCTAGCTACGTATAAACCGATTGGTCGGTCTGTGGTCAAATACGCTGCTTCAAACGGAGCAGTTACATCTGGAAACTGCAACATCACACAGTTGTGTCACACAGATCAAATAGTTTTTTTTGGTGTGGTTAGAATTCGATTACTTACATCGTAATTCTTCTGTGTCAACTGATTTTTTGTTGTTGGTAACGCAAAAATCTATGAATATAATCGAATTCTGTGCAGAAATAACTTCGAGAAAAAAACTTATAAAGGAATTCCCAAATACATTCCCGGGAATTCTCAGGAAATGTTTCCCGATTAGGAACCCTAGTCAGACAGGACCAATGTATATACGATGACAGCATTCAGATGTGGTATTACTTGTTAAGAAACAAATAAGTTAAAACAAGAAAATATTCAAAAAACTAGATACTATTTTTTAATAAAACATAATAAATGAGATCTAATAACATTTATTTTAGAATTGGTGTCTCTAACACGTCTAATTTAAAGAAATAAATAAAAACATCGTTAAAAACTCACTTACAGGTTTCACTTGTTGTATTTGCCAAACGCCTACACATACACACACAAGCGCTAGTTAATAACAATTAAAAACTATAAAAACTAAACAAAAATCAATTAAATATAAACATTACTACAATAAGTATAACAGAAATAAAAAAGAAAACTATAAAAGTCGTAAAAAATCTAATTATACTATAAAAATTAATACAAATTAGTTTCTTTCGATGTATTACTTAAATGCATCAAAACCTACTGTTTAGGGACCTTTTTGCTGTTAGGTGGCTTAGTGCCGGCCGACATACAATATATTCGAAAATACATAGTAGAACTGAAATATGTACAATGTTCACACTTGTTTGTAGTACTCGTAGCAAGTAACATTTTACGTATGTCGCGTGACAATACTCATTTAGTTAAGAGGTTGGGATACGTATACATATATTATATACATATATGTAGTTAAATGTAGTTATAGTATTACAGTTCTCTGCGGAACATTCCAGTCGCACCTTAAATGTCATAATGTTTTCTTTAAAATTTTATAAATACACAAATTTTTCTTTGTACTTATTGATTTAGTTTATATCTTTGATGTCCTAATGATAAGAAATTGTTTTAGCTGAAATAACTATAATTTTATTTATTTATTTTTAACAACCTAGCCTATTTACCATAACCGGCTATAAATTTCTACTTAAAATTATCACAAAAATCATCATATGGACCAATATCTCATATATATTTTAGAAATATACATATATATAATATTTCTGTGAACTATGAGTGAAAAAATTATTATACATATTCACATACAAATAACGGTCTACCGTACTATTACGACAAACGTATGTATATCTGACTGTCATTATATGTCATGCAAACCAGAGTACTTTTTCCAAAAATGTTCATATTTTAAAACTTCATCCTCTTTTGCGGATTAAATTTGTTTATAAATGGAGCATTTCGTACAACTCGAATCATCTGCGTATAATAGATATATATGGTGTTATTTGGTATTCTGATGCTAGCTTAGACAGAATTTTAGGAGTAGAGATCTTGGCTTATATGTATTTTGAATTGTTTTATTTAAGCTTTTTGTAGTAATTGCAGTCAAAGCATCCATCTTCCTTGTAACATTCAACCACCGTGAATAGTGGAACTGGAGTTTTATAAAAAATGTTGCCCATATTTCTATATGTTTTACCATATTTGTGCAGTTTAAAAATTTTCATTCTCCTGTATTTGTCATCTTTAAGATCAAATTATGACTTCATTAAATAATTATGATTTAAAAATTTGTTGTTGTATCTGATATCTGAATTGTTGTATTTTTGTTTGACAAAACGGAGTGTCTAGTCTTTATGTATATTTCTTTATGGTTTTGGGCGAAGAATACAATATAATATACATAGAAGCGTTACTGAGAGACAAAAAACCAAAGTCTTGCAACAATATTGCAAAAAATATTGTTATTTTATAAAAACCAAAAAAACTAAACTTTAATAGTTAGTGTCCATTCTCTTCTAATATAAAAATATAAAAATCTTTTAACACATACATATTTTTGTAATATTCCAACAAACTTTTGGAATTTCAATCTTAAAATATAAAAAAATTCAGGGTAAATGCGTAACTCAATCCGAAAACGAAAATGTGTACTAAATACATTGTAATTCGTAAATATTTCGAATCGAGAGCTAAAACTCTCATCATTCAACATCTCTAGCAAATTTCGTTATTTTTTACTAGGTATTGTGTAATTTTTACACAATACTCTAAACCTTCTATGTTAAAATTTGGTGAGAGTCACCAAAAGTTATCGCTGTTTAAAAATATGAAATTATTATTTTTTACTACACTCAAAATATAATGTAGGTAAATTCAATAGAAAATTTATATTTGAATCAAAAGAATTTTTAATTTATTTTTTAATGTTGTTTTTATAACAAACTTGTTACGTAAAAATAACTAATTTTTCTTTAGTTTTTTGACAGCAAACGAAAATCTATTACTGAAAAACTGTTCCTATTTTTAGAATGAAATGAAAAGAAATTACTGTAAATATTAACTGTACGTAAAAAATATTTTTTCTTGTAGGTAGTTTGTTTTTTGAACAACATGCATAAAAAGTTAAAAAATAATTTATTTATAAAATTAACTAGATGTTCATTAATTTTTTTCTTAACGGAAAACTTTTTGAATAAACTACAATCAGTTACTGTAAAAAATGTTTAAGTGTACATCTATTTTAAACATTTTAATCGATATAGGAACACGAATTTTAGAAGAGATGAAAGGTTTTAAAAATCATTTTTAATTATGAGAATAAATATGTATAAGCTAAAATTCAGTGATTCACTAATTCTATAATTAATAAATTATTTTAGTTGTTAGCAGTTTGCTTTGCGTCCAATTATACTGGTGAAAAAAACTAAGAAAAAAATTTAAATCACCAAAATGTTGGCTACAGCACCTGACCTATGTTTCTCATTATATCTCTATATTTTAAAACAATAGTGTTTTTATATACGTATGTTTGTACATATTTATATGTATTTAAAATTATGAAATTCAGGGTTAATTCTATTTTAGGAACCATACAATAAATCCTTTATGTTTAAGTACACGAAATTTATGTTTATGTATATACAACATACTTACATGCATTCATACATATGCTACGTTTGTATCATAGCAAGTCAGTGGAGTAAAAATAATTAAATTAAACATCCTAATGGGAGAACTCAACCAAACCGTATTTACAAAAAAGTCTGTCATGCTTAAGTTAAATATAAACAAATATTCATATATGTACATAGCGTATAAATGTTACTACAGCTTTTATTTAATTTGTCTTGTTTTCTTAAAGACATATTTGCACTCACCTGTAATTCAGCACGGTCTACATCCCACTGAGAACGCTCCAGTTCAAAACGTGACCACTCATGTTGTATGAAATGTAAAATGCCGGGTATTGTGTATTGTGGTGTGGCTTGTTGGTTGTTGGCAATTGATGTGCCACCATTGCCATCGTCCGTATTGCCGGTAGAACCAACTCCTCCTAAGCCGCCGGTGTTGGAGACATTGTTACCACCAACTAAACCTAGGCCAGAATTAGGTCCTAAACTGTTATTAGCTGCGTTACCAATGCCACCACCACCTGCACCACTACCACCGAGACCCACAGAACCGCCCAGGCCAGTGCCAATGACACCGCCGGCACCTGTGCCACCGCCAATCGGTTTATTATTAATGCCAGTCGTGGCTCCTGAATTAGTACCCATTTGTGTAATTTTTTTTTTTATTATTTGCTGTTCTGTGGTATTTTTTATTTCTTGATTTACTTTTTTTCTATATAAGGATGATTTTTTTGTTTTGTAAATTTGACAACAAATAAAAAATAATTCGTATATGTATGTTTGTATATTTGTTCTAACACTCAAAATTATATTTGTTTCTTTTATTTTTATAACTATTTTTATTTTAATTGGTGTTGTTGATATTTCTTCTTTGTTTATATTTTTATTTTATGCAATTATTGCTTGTTAAGTTGCAGAGTTTTTTTACTGTTGCTGTTTTATTTTGAATGACACTTCAAAAAAAAATTATTTTTAGTTTTATTATTATATTTTTAGAATGTATTAATTATGTATTTTTGGTCCTGCTGAAAAGCAAATAATTTTTTTTACAGTTGTGTGGAATATAAAAAACATTTATTTTTTTTTTAATTATGCATCCATTAACTGGTATTTTTATAAAACACACAACCACTTTTTCTTTTGGAAATCTTGTCCATTTTTCTTGCTTTTAATAGCAACCAACTATCATCAAATGAATGTCACCGCAGGCAGGCAGATCTTGCATTTAAACTTGTCACATAAAACCTACACTCATCCAAAACTCAAACACACACATTATAATTACACTTTTTTTTTTTATACACGCTCTTCGACTAACTTGAAAATATAAATTAAAAATTTGCAAATATTTATAAAAGCTTTCACTTATTTTTGCACTAACAAACACTGACGTCTCTAATTTAACACAATAGCTTTAAATATTAATCTACATAAAAGTATTCAATTTTATTACTAATATTTATTTTCATCGAATGATAGATAGCCAGTCGTAGAAAAATATTCTTTCAAGAACAAAAGAGAAATTGAAAAAAAAGAAAAGACAAAATGTTTTTACGTTCTTATGTTATTTTTAGTGTATTTTATAGATAGTTTTTATAATTTTTTTATGCTATTTATAATTATAAAATACATTTTATAAATTATAGACTTCTTTTTCACTGTTTTTAAACAAAATTTAGCTTAATTTAATTTTCTGGTACATATTACGTTTTTTTTTTCTTTTCTTCTTTTGTAGACAAATGGCAATGCTTTTTTTTGTTTCTTTTGTCAATTAATATTTTCTCAATGGCTGCACTTTAAAGTGTTGCCATATTTTCAAATGAGAAATTCCCAAAAATTAAAAAAATAGAAAAAATGCTAATAACAAAAATAAATAAAACAAAATTAATTATCTTTTAAATATTAAAGTATTATGCCGCCCGTTACTTCTATAATTAAATGTTTAATATTTATATCACAACTTCATCATTCACATCAATTTCTTTTTTGCATGATTCTTGCTTGTTCTTTCTTGTCTACGTCGTCGTACTTCTTTTCTTCTCTTTACTTTTTTTTATTCTGCTGACACACACTCACTCACACATAATTTTCTTTTTTTAGGTTTTTTATGTTGCAAATTTTGTCTGGATTGTACATTAAATTTTAGCACAATTTTTATTGTATATTTATATTACAGTACATGCTTTATGTTTACTTGATATTTTTTACAAATATTTTATAATTTTTCTTTGTAAATTTTAACAATAAAAATGTTCAAAAAATTTCTTTACCCGAGAGCAGAAAAATTTTCTTCATTTCACACACACACACGAAAAAATGAATGGGTTTGACATGCCATAGTTGTACAATTAAGTACTAAATGAAAGCATATTTTGTGTAAATGAACACATAATAAATTGTATTCATTTTCAATTATTATTTTCAGTATTTTTCTTAAAAAAGCTTTCTTTTTCTGATACCGATTTGATTTTTTTTTAATAAGAAAACTTTAATAACTCTCCAAGTAATATGATGGCAATAGGTCGATGATTCAAAAATATTGCTATGCTTCTGATATCAGAAAAAGTATATGTATTTGAAATAAATTAAAACAAAAATATAGTTTTTTTTTTAATTTGTTTATGTGTAATTCTCTCGAATAAATTCGCCCGATATATTTATAATAGGTACAATTTAGGATCAAATACAGCTTATTATTCGGCTCTGCCAAAACTAATAGATTTTTTTTAAAAAAATTTTTTGTGTACAATTATTTTTGTAAAACAAACGTTTTTTTGGTGAAATTAGTACCTATATTTAATAAGCAATTTTAAACATCGCTTATGTGTAAACATTTCTACAGTCCGCTAGATACAAATTGCATCAAAAGAACTCACAACAACTGTGGATAAGAAAATTGAAATGAGAAATGCGAGATTTGCATGTTGACTTTAAGTCTTGAATTAATGAGTTTGTTAACAAGAGGGGTGGAGTAAAAGTAAATTTGTTTGGGCCTGAATTGGATAATATGAACACCAACGACATGTGGTTTCAACAGGACGGCATCGATAAGCCTTTCAAACGGATAAAAAATATCTAACACATACTGTTTTATTTAAATTTAAAGACAAAAAGCGCTTAATGAAATACCCCTTACATACAGGGGAAATAGAAAATGTGAAAAAGAATGAATGAAATCTAATACAATGAACACATCTTCAGAGTTGTAAAAACTGTATGTAGCTTTTATAAAAATATGGCTACGCTATTCGCAATAATTTTTAAAAGCTAAAAGAGCTTTTAACTGTTATATATATGCTACCGTTACCCCAAAAATACCCATTCAGCTCAACTACCATTACTGCTAGGCTACTTTTACCGATATAATCGTAAATACCATTACCTCCAAATACCGTTATATATATTCTATATATAATTTGAAATTATAAAAATATTTTTTTTTATTTCAATAATTAAAATCTAAGAGTTTTTATCTCTGTGGTTCAAAATATAATAAATTACCAACTTTATCAACTTATTTTTTGATTATTGTTAATTTTATAAACAATTTCTGTTACCGCTAAACTACCACTACCGAAATGAGCCAAAATAACGTTAGTCCAAATTATATGAACAAATTGTACTGTTTAGGTCTTCCCTGAAATAATTATTTTTATTTTCCGGTTTTTATTGTTTAGTAGTACTATGTTCTTAGTTTTACTTTATTTTGGAGGGAAATGTATTATTTGTGTACATTTTACTTAAGCTAAATTTCCATGAATTTGATTGAAATACAATCTTAATGCTCAATAAGGACTCCAAAAATATATCCTACTTTTGCATCTCTTTACCCATAGATGATCTTCACACATATTGTGAAATGCATAGAAATAATGCTACTCACATACAACTACTTTTGATGCGGTTCAAATTGACATTGTAAGATTGTTCAATAAACATCTATGTACAGCAAATCGCACAATTTTGTACATTGTTAATCTCGTTTTAAAATCGGAACGGAACAGCTAATTATCCCATGGACTAATTTACACATGACAATAAGTATCACATGTAGTCCCTCTATTATATTGTAAACGATAAATCGAATTTATACGGCGTTGTTCACTCAAAATAAGTCAATCTTGTTTCAATTTCGAAAATTCGATTACGAAAAAATGATTTACAGAACAGGTCAGTTTCTTATTTGGTGTGAGATGATACACGCCCATGCGTTTGTTTTTAAAATAACAAAATACGTAGCATATCAAACATTACTTTAGTTTTTTTTTTTTGCTTTATTAATAAAATCTTAAATATTTATAAATTACAAGTTTTCTATGTTAACACATGAAATTACAGACAGTAAAAAAAATTATTTTGTTAATTGCAACATTTATACTGAAATTATTTGCATAATTTTTTTAAGAACAAATAAGAAATAAGGAATCCTAAAAATATTTACAAGAACTCTTCACACCAATCGTTGAGGCAGTTGTAGCAATCGGAAGCTTGTTTAGAACTGGCATTACAGGTATCTTTCATCCATTCCTTAAAAAGTTCTTCGTCTTTTTTCAAGACTAAATATTGTCCCAGCACTGTATAAGCCTACAAAAAAAAAAAAAAAAAAAAAAAAAATAGAAAAAAACACGGTTAGAATTCAAATTTAATTATTTACAGTTTTAAAGTTACTGGCAAAAAATTCATCAAGTGTCAAGTTGTATACATATAACACAAATACTACTACAACATTCAATTCATTAGCATATACAAACAGAAACTATTTCATTTATTGGTAAAATATGTTAATTAATTATTCTACGACCAACTATAGAATATTACTTACTTTATCGAATCCAGCTTCAATTAAACGTCCACCCAAAGTCTCTCCTATTCCCGCCAGATCTGTGACAGGCTTATCGCTCATTGGCTCGGCAACAAAATTTCTGTACTTTTGAGATGTGCCCGACATGTTTCTCTCGTTTTTATTCAATTAATCCCACAATATATTAAACTTAACTTTTTATCTAAAGGTTGGTTGGCGATGCTTTTTATTGTTGCAATAATATTTGTTTAATTTTATTTCACAAATTCCCACAGAATGACGCACTCTATTTTACTTGTTTATGAAATGATGCTTAAGAAGCAGTGTTGCATTAAAGTGGTTGATTTAACATGGTTGTGTTAAAAAAGTACTTTTTTCCAAATTTAACGCTACACTCAAACATGTATGTATATTTGCAATCAGACTGAAAGTCATAATGTGGATTAGGTCAAAATTGTGAGGCAGATTTGAATCATAGTCCTTTAAGAGCTTATTAATCTTATGGAAAAAATATCGTGAGTTGGCTTTGAAGATGCTTCAAATGAAAGATTTGCTTAAAAAGGTAAACAATATGCTGTGTTTTAAGCATGGTCGTATTTCGTTGTAGCTTATTGTGAATATATATTTTATTTATTTATTGTGAATGTATAAGATATTAAACGTTATTTTTAAACAACTTTTTCTCCTATTTTCATAATTAATTTTTAAATTTATAAAAGGTTTATAAAACGAAATTTCAATACAAAATGTATCCCCATATTCATTATCAATTTTAAGCTGTGTCGAATTTAATATAACTTTTAACATAGTATAAAGGATTTGTAGGAACATTATTTCGGTTGAATTTAGTTTAGCGATAAAATAATTTTTAAGCGGATGTTTAACTTTTATTTTTGAGAAACATAAAGCGGAAACTAGAAAAAAACTCAAACAAAAAAATTACTCAAAAATGTTACACATACGAGTGTTGTTTTTGTTTTCACATAGTTTTTTTTACTAATACATTCCCACCACTTAGGTTTTTCACAACTGAGTTAGGTCTTTGACAGGAAAGTTTCCGATCTATGTGTATTTATCTATGCTTATTTATTTTGAACTTTAAACGCACAGAAGGGAAGGAAGGGAAATGTCAATTAAAAAATTTAAAAAAAGTTTTTTCTATTTCTCTGAATAACCAAATACTTCGTAATATATTCTAATGAATTAGGTTTCGGCTCCCAGTTACATATCTAGATGTTATATATTTTATAAATTTAAACAAGGTTGGCTACCGATTCAAAACGTGTAAAAGGTAACGGTAACGCTAATATGAATTATTTCGGTAAAGTTATTTTAGAGGTAACGGTAATTACAGTTATTTCTGTAACGGTAAAGGTATTTACTGTTATTTCAGTAACGGTATTTTGATGATAACGGCAATTTCATTCTGAATTAAATTAATTAATAAATAATAAATTTAACTTCTGTAGATTTTATAATCCAAATTATTTATAGAGGTAACTGTTTTTACGATTATATCGGTAAGCGCTATGTTTTATTAAAATCAGACTATCCGTTTTTTAAGATCTAAGAGTGGGGCCACAAATTGCAAATATTTGACAAAAACTATTTTAATTATTTTAGATATTTTTCTTAAGGTTTATGCTAAAGAATCTATCTAGACCATGTACACGCCTAGAAAGAGGCGTTAAATGTGGTTTAATTTAACTACAACTTAGTGTTAGCAAAAATATTGTCAAATATTTCAGTCAACATTTTTAATGTTAAGTTAATGCTAAATTTAAGTTAAGTTTTTATTGTTAATGACCCTTGTTAAATTTGCTTTTGAGTTTATGAAATTACTCCTTTAATTAAGTAACCATTAGTTTATTTTGATTACAAATAACTAAACTAAATTCAAAAATCTTGTTAATTGTTTCATAGACCTAAGTTTCTTGTATGAATCGCTTTTGTATGTGACGGCCCTAATCTTTTTGAATACAATTTCGTAATATTAAAATTTTCTTAGCCTATTTCACAGTGGGGTCACTCATTAACTGTTTCATATTATCAACATTGTTCATACATATTACATTATATGCAAGTTGCATAATTTGGCACCCTACTACGAGTATTGTAACAAATTGTTCAAGTTTAAAGATAAGTATGTCGCTATTTGTAAAACAATAAAAATGTTAAAATACTAAAGAATTCACTTACTTCAAATATAAGTTAGTGCTTAAAGTGTGTTTGACAATAAAAGTTGGCGACAGTAGAAAAATAGAACAAATAAATGTATTGTAATCTAAGTTTAAGGAAACTCAATTTAAAGAAAATATATTTAAAAAGCTATTAAAAATGTGTAAAATTGCAAAAAATATTTGCAAACTCTTACTATTGGCGATCGTTTTAAATGGTAAGTTAGTTCAGTCAGTGATTATTTTTGAATTTTAGACAATTATTATATAGACATCAGGATTAAACAATATTATCTTATGTTTTTAGTTTGTTAAATGTTCTTTCATTTAAATACACAATTTTTGTTCTTTATGCGTAATCCTTAATTATAATATTGACCCAATTAAATTAGCATTAAGTTTGAAATCTTAATGTAGTTGTCAATTAAATTAAAATTGTATCATTAATCACAATAAATACTAAGTGAAACATTAATCATCTTAAAAAAACCAGTTTCTTACAGTTATGGAAGTCTTATATAGAATGTACGTACATATGATGTTGCAAAAAAGGATTTAATAATCCAATAATAAATATGAAATGTATGTATGTATGTAGTAATGTGCAATAAAAATGGAAATAATGAAACGTTTTAAGGTTGATTTGCCATATTTTAAAATAATACAAAACATTATTTCAACGACATTCAATAAAGCAAGAAGTATTTTAAAATAAGAAATTTGTGAAGAAAGTTAAAGACATTTCTGGAAAAGTGATATATTTTAATATGAAATTTCTAGTTCAAAATAAAAAAAATATAAAAATTTGATTTTAAAATACGAGTAGTTTTAATAACACTGTATTAAACAATAAGAATAAAAAGTGTCAAAATATCGCATATATTGAAATGGCTGATTTTAATATATTTTAACATTTATGATCTTTAACAAATAGTTAATTTAGAAAAGTTTGACTCTACCTACTTCGACAATTTGCATGTAATATACATAGAGAAACATAGAAAAAATTACTGAAAATAATCACATATACGAGTGTTGTTTTTGTTTTCACATAGTTTTTTTACTAATACACACTTAGGTTTTTGACAACTGAGTTAGGTCTTTGACAGGAGAGTTTCCGATCTATGTGTATTTATCTATGGTAATATATTTAACGGCCAGTTTTTTAGATGATAGTTTAACTATTTTTTACCAATGACGATTTTTCAGTAGAGTTGTTGTCAATAAAACTAATATTACCAAAAAATATTTTAAAATGGTTGATTTAAATTTTGAAAAGTACTTTGACAATTTCATAAACCACAGTGTCTTAAATTAATGAACTTTAAATAGCCTAGTTTTATATTTAATCTAGTAAAATGGGTCAATCTTTTTTCAATAAGTCAGTTTCAAATTCGTCAGAATAAAAACTACATTTTTGTAGAACATTTTCCAAATTCGCATATGCTGATAACATTGTGTTCTTTATTAAAGTGATTTCTTCCAACAATAAGTGATCTCATGGAATCAGGCCTTTGACATACTACTATCATGTGCCAGGGCAAACGGACTGAGGTCATCAGACGAAGACCGCATTGGTATTTTTTATCAAAAGATACAAAATCCCGGAATTTAGACCATTACAGTTTGATGGTACCATTCTGGAATTTTCGAGGGAAGCCAAATCTTAACGTAATACTGAACTCCAAACATATCTTTCTCTACTTGTAAGAAATCCTTTGGAAAGATATGGGGTCTCAAAGTTTATATTGTGAATGATTTATGACCGTAAAGTAGGCAGCACAATCTTGGGCAGCGGAAAGATTATGTGGTAACTACACCCAAATTTGATAGGGCTTTTAGGATAAGAATACCGCAAACTCAAAACTCCCGTTCTGAGTCTACACTAGGGATGCCAAACGGGACTGAGTTTTACAAATCCCAGGATTCGGGATTTTAGAAATGTAAATCCCGGGATCGGGATTGGCATCCCTAGTCTACACTGACTAGAATTTCCTCTGATAAAAATTTTATCTCTCAGATTGCTTTTAAATTATATAGTGTATAATGTATTATTAATTCAGGAATCAAGTTTTTAAATATATGTATATTTAAAATGGCTTTATATATTACAATGAATAAAATGAAAAATAAATAAACTGCAAACGAAAGACAAACACATGTTTAATCTACTTTTATAATCCTAAATTTATAAAATACTAGTGGACCGTTCCGGCTTCGCTCGGTAGCTATTTACTAATGTTAGTTCTTCAAGTTTCTCCAAAAAATCTCTTATTAAGAAAAATGAGAATTGAAAAGAAGGCAATATATTAAAAATTAAAATTTCCGAATTTTTGAATTTTTTTTCTTTACAAACCATCTCTAGAAAATTTCGAATCGAATAAAACAAAATCAGCCAAATCGCTCTAGCTGTTCTCACTTGATGCTACTTATGATTTTAATAGGAAAGGTTCAAAAAAATCAGTTCTTAATTCAATATTCAAAATCAAATTAAATATATCCTCTAAACAATTAAACCATTCAGCACGCATTAATTCGTTGTCTTAATTCCTTAGTACTCTAAAAGTATTGAATTTTTTCTTTTAAGAGTTCATTCTTTGTAGAATTAATTCCTCATTGAATTACTCTTTAATTCAAATTCATTACAAAATAGCTTAATAAAATACCTATGTTAAGTGATTTAAATTTTCTTCAATTCAAATCCATTAAAAATAGGCTTAAATATATTTTGTTCAATTCATTTACAAGAATAAAAACATTGACATACATATTAAAAAATGGCGAACAATATTTAAATTACATTTTTATTAGATTTGAATTAACCATAATTTAATAATTCAATGGTTGAAGAAATTCTGTTATGAATTAATTCCATTATGAATTAATTCAACGCTGAATGTATTCTCTTAAATAAAAGCCTATGAATGAAGCAAATTAATTAGATTTTGGGTATGGATTTATGGAATGAATGGCTGAAATTTTTTAGAGACTTAACTCAACTATATATTTAGAAAACCCAAGTGGGAATAGCTAAAAACTTTTGACTAAATATTACATCAAAAACAAAAGTTTAAATACTTATAAACCTAGACAACCAACTAAAAATGGCTGCCATTACATCAGCCCACTGCTTGTGTAATATCTTCAGTCCTTGTCGCAATGAATTATCTTCAACATTCGTATTGATCCAGTGGTTAATTGGAGGAGTTTCTACATTATTAAACTTTGTAAAACCGGTGATGCAGCTGTGTAATAAATATCTTAATTTTTGTTGAAATGCTTTAGTATTTTAATGTTAATTATCTATAATTTTCTTGTTTCATGATAAAAGTGGGTATACGAGCACAAGTGGAATTAAATGAAGAGGATTATAATGATACCTGGATTTATATGCCCGATGGAGATGGTAAGCCCCAAGTGGCTTATTTGGTGGAACCACCGCCAGAGGATAACCGCAATGAAGTACCAAAACTAATACAATTTGAATATTATGGCGGGTAAGAAGTATATTTTTTGAATTTAACAAAAAAAAAAAAAAAGTTTTAAATTAAAATGTATTGTGTATTAAAAATTTAGTTCAAATCCTGATAAGCCATTGGTAAATACCGTAGCATTGGACAACAATGAAGCCTTTTTACATTTACGTGCTAAACGTGATACTTGGGAGGAAATGGCCGAGAAATTTAATCCCAAATTGGATACAAAAATATTAGTGCATGGCTGGAAATCAAGCACCCAAAGTAATTCTATACAATCTATAAGAGGTGCCTACATGCAAAAGGGTCATATTAATGTTTTTGGTAAGAGAGTAAAATGATTAGATTTGAGTGGAATTACTTAGAACGTAGATGTATTTTTTAAGCTATCAATTGGAGAGATCAAGCTGATAACATTTATTACTTGAGACCGGCCCGTTATACCGTACAAGTGGGACGCGCTGTGGCCAAACTTATAGATTTACTGGTAGAGGAGAAAGACGCAGACTCTATGCGTATTCATCTTATAGGTCATAGTTTGGGTTCACATATTATGGGTTATGCCGGTTCATATACAAAATATCGTGTGGGTAGAATTACAGGTAATTTGTATAATTTTCAACAAAAAAAAAAAAATCACATAACATTTTTACTACTAAGAGCTAGTTTCTCACTTGTCAGTTAAACGCAGCTTAACACGCTGTTATATTAAACCAGAAATATATTTATCCGGGATTTAACCAATGATTGTGTTTCTCACTACTGGATTATCGCTTGTCAATTTTGTTAGCATTGCCATACTTTTCAGTCAAATCACATGTGCATTCCTCAATATTTTTCATATTAATATGGCAATACTTTAAATTTTATAGGAAAAAGCAACCGCGTACATAACTTTTTTTGTAAACTTTAACTTTGTAAAAGAAAAAGTGACATTAAGTTTATAAAATGTACATATATTAAAAATTATATTGATGTTAATAAAGCGAATCAAAACAAAGAGCTGCTGTGCTGAATTGTTTATTTTATTTTTCAGATGTTTGTGCTTTGGCATTTTATACTTAGGTTTAACTCGCCAATGATGCTCAGTTAAACCTAGATTATATACTAAATAAACAATAAGTGAGAAACATAATTTTTAGTTTAATATAGGTTTAAACGAAGGATGTAGATTATCTTTATCCCAGAAACTAGCTCTAAATTGTTTATTATTTTTGAACAGGTTTGGATCCGGCTCGTCCAGCTTTTGAAGATTGCATTGGACCTGAAAATCATTTAGATCGCACAGATGCTGAATTTGTTGATGTTATACACAGTTGTGCTGGCTTTTTGGGCTTTAAAAATCCCATTGGTCATGCCGATTTCTATCCTAATGGTGGCCATCCACCACAACCCGGCTGCACTGAAATCAGCCAAATCTTTAGTAAGTCCAAAATGTATTAAAAATATCAAATTGTTACTAATGTTTAGTGGTTTTAAAACCAAATTTAGCTGGTTGCAGCCATGGCAGATCATATGAATACTACGCCGAATCGATTAATAGTGAAAAAGGATTTTATGCCACCCCTTGTACTTCGCTGATTGATATTAAAGGTGAAAATTGTACCGGCTCCAAGATACTAATGGGAGATCGTGTACCCAAAACAGCAGAAGGAATTTATTATTTAAAAACTTCCAATAAACCAGCATTTGCCCTTGGAATGGAGTAATTTTTGCTAATGCAAATTAGTTTTAGCATTTAACATTAGCTTATTAACATTCTTATTTAAATATTAAGTTTGTTGCGACTTTATTATTTTTTTTATTTTGTTTAATAAAAATGTTCTTTTGTGGGTAAAAAAAAAAAAAATACTATAAATTTATTAAGGGATCTTATCATTCGATTTCAAAATGACTACTAAGTAATTCGAGTGTTTTGTATTTGCAACTTAATAATATACACAGCTAAATATTATTACTAAAATTAAATTATCCCTGTAGAATGGAAAAACAGAATTCGGCAAGTTAAGAAATATAATGGTTTAAGGTATAACATCGGTTCTTCTTCTAATTATATTACTGCTAGTACGTCTATGATCACTGTTAATAACATCCTCTGGTCTAGGTTGAATTTCATAATGCATAAAGCCATCGACATCATCCAATTCCTTTGAGGAGAATTTCGCCAACATAGTACCACGACCAGCATAGGGCGGTACATATTTAAAAGTAGATGCCGCTGTGCCACCTACTGGAATTTCGGCAATCTTTATAAGGAAAAATATAGGTTAATAAATTGTATTTGGGAATAAATATTTATTATATGTAGGTTGTTACCTTGAATCTCAAGGGTTTTTCTATACCAGGACCTTCTATATAGAATATTCCCTTTTTGACAGGTATGGGCAATGGATTGGTTAAACGCACTATAACATCCACTGGCTGTTGAGATACTATGTCACCTTGGAAAGTGAATTTAATGTCCGGTTTACGTACTCGGAAATCATCTTGAGCATAGTATTCGTATTCGGTGTCTTTGACTGTAGAAGAGCACGAAATATTGAAAGATGCCTATGAAATAAAGAAAAAGAAAAAATAGTATTTATTTTGAATTTTTATGAAATTAAACAAATCTTTCGGAAATTTAAAAAAATTTATTTTAAACAAGTAAGAGAGCTATATTCGGCTGTGCCGAATCTTATATACCCTTCACCAAATTATACCTTAAAATAAAATTTAAAAAATTTTTTTTTTTCAAAATAGTTTTTTAAAATTTTATTCCAATTTTTTTAAAAAAAAATTTTTTAACTTATTAGTGAAAAAAATTAATGAAAAAAAATGTTTTTTGTGAAAAAAAAATTCGGGTTAAAAAATATTTTATATACATCGTTGCAATGGACTTTGAAATATCTATCATTAGATATCCATATTGTCTGTATTTATGACTTAGTAATCGAGATATAGATAAAAAATAGGCCAAAAAATAGAGGTTGTCTCGGATTTTTGCTCATATCTCCGTTATTTATGGACGGATTTTGCTGATTTTAAATAGGAAACTTTTCGAAAGCATGTCTGACAGAATTATTGAGCATTTTGATCCCGAAGATATCTGGGGTCTTCAGAAAATTGATTTCAACAGACAGACAGATAGACGGACATGGCTAAATCGACTCCGCTATCTATAAGTATTCAGAATATATATACTTTATAGGGTCGGAAAATTATATTGTGGAAGTTACAAACGGAATGACAAATTTATATATATTAACCCTTATCGCGGATGGCGTATCTGTTTAAGCCTACAACAATTTCGTACTAGATTAAAGAAACAGTTTACATCTTATCTTTAACCTATTACGAAACTGTCGTGGCGTAAAACAGATACGCTAACCGCGTTAAGGGTCATTATTTCATAAAAAGTAATTTGATTCACATGCATTTGTTTACATATATTTTTAAACCAAAGAAAAATATTATATTAAAGTAATTGGCATTACCTGTGTTGATAATTTCTTGAAATATTCCTCGAACACTACTTCCATGCGAACATATTCGGTTTCTCCCGGTTTAATTTCCACCTCAAAACCCATTGATTTGACTTCTTCGTTATTAATACCTGTATACAAAACCGTATCACAGTTCAATTGACCGGTTGCCGTGTGAGTATTTTCTTTCGATTTATTTGTAATACTGACAACAATTGTAAAACTTTCACCAATTTTAATGTCATCCTTTAATTGCATATCGAATTCAACTTCGTTGAAATTATCATTCAAATAATAGCGACTGAAAGCATGACGGGAGTGTTTTAACGCTTTCAGCATTATATTGCGTTCTTCATCAGTTTTCTCTTCGAATTTATACGAACTTGTAACATCCTCTCGTTCCCATTTCAGCACAGCCTTAGTGCTTATTAAATGTCCTATGGCCAAGGTGTCTTTGCGTAACATTTTGATGGGCTGGAAGGGACCATTATAACGCCAATACACCTTATCGGCATTGACTTCAGAAAACACGAAACCACAATCAAAAGGTCTTAAGATTTCGCCATGCTTAACAGCCGTCACGGAGGCAGGACCAACTCTGTACATGTTATCGGAAGCCTCTTGTGGTGTGGCATCTACCGCTTGCCAACCATCATAGCTTATGCCATTTTGTCCTACTCCCAAGTCGGGCCGGGACATCCAGACTTCATTCCAAACATGATAGTTCCAAATAGAGTCAGTCGTTTCTGCATCCATTTTTTTGTTATTCTGATCAATAAATATGTCCACAGTTAATGAGGCTTGGGTGTCATGGGCCGACGAATAGCAGGTTATAATACGGGAAGGTATGCCGAGAGCTCGAGCTATAGTAGTTAAAACACCAGAGAAGTTCCAACATTGGCCATATTTTACTGGCTTTTGTGTTTTATAAAACTGTTGCAAGATCTCTGCAGAACCCATCCATTTGGTGGGTGCAATACCACCCGAAAAGTCTTCAGTCCAATTGCCTAAAATAACACCATCATCGTCTACGGAATTTACAGCTGCCGATAAAGCTCTAGCCACACGTACAGGATCTCCTCTATAAGCTGCCGGTACACGTCCCACAGTACCCAATAATTGTAAAGAACACTCCAAAACATGACGTTCAAACTGTCCAATTTTCCACACAGAAGGTCTTAGACGATTATAGGAACCACGCCAAATAAGTGTGGTATCATGCATTACATATTCTTTACGCTCGTCGCGATCAGCTAGATAAACCTGATCATCGGGACACCAGGGATTAAAAAGCACATAAATTGGCACTGGTATGGTAAATGACTTTGATCCATCTCCCAGCAATTTGGTATCAATATCTAATTTCCATTCCGTTACCGGACATGTAACGGCAGGCTTGATTAGCACCGTTAATGAGCTTCCCTCATGCACCTCTATGCCGGCTCCCCATTCCAGAGGATCACCTAAGAAATCAATACCATCTCTGGGTACTATACCTATTAAAGTACCATGACCGGGACTTGGTCTTTTCTCATCAGCCACTGTGAAAATGAAACTTATGGCATCACGGCTGGGACTAAAGGGACGATTAAAATTCAATGTTATTCTAAATGGTTCACCGCGCCTCACTATTAGTGCATCCTTGGCGGCATAGAAATGATCTGTGTGATGTTCGTCATGATTGTCTTCGCGGTGTAATTCCACGGTGACTACTTTTAAAACGGCATCACTTGAATTGTCTGAAATACAAAATTGATCATTTACTTATTATTTATGGCTATAAATTTGTTTACAAGCATAAAATAACTCTTAAAATTACCTCTATACGAATATATACAGTGGCTGACAATACAATTTAAACTATTTCAAATATTTAACTAATATTTCAAAATCCCAAAAAAATTCGTATAAAATTTTTAATAATTTGTTAATACATAAATACTTTTATTTACTTATGTATGTATATTAAAAAAAATATATATATAATTCTGAAAATAGAAAACAAACTAAAAAGTCTAAACAATGGAAACTTAGATGTTTTTATTACTGCTTCACAGCGACAATGCATTGTAACATTTAAAGTATATATAATATTTTGTCATTCCCTTATAATCGCATCTAATCAAGCATCCATCGAGGTACAATTTTGAGTTCATATTTTGTGATTTACCATTTCTTATAGGTTTCTATAGGATTGAAATCTGTATATTGGACAGTTCACTTCAAAACACGTTATTTATTGTATTATAACCACTCGGTTACAACTAGGGTTTTAATTTCCCGACCTTTTTTGGTTCCCCGTGTTGGTTGGTGTTCAATCACAAACTCTAGAGGATTTTGAATTTTCATTTTTGAAATTTCCCCATTCCAGAGGATCACCTAAGAAACCAATGCCATCTCTGGGTATCAATCACAAACTCAAGAGGATTTTGAATTTTCATAATACAATGTCTGCAAAACACATTCACTTTAAAGCCCTATCATTGTTACCAACACCTATTTATTGGATAAGCGGCAGCAGTACGTGTTCATCGGTTAAAATTATAACTTTTTCCAATACCAGTCAGTTTTTTGAGATTTTGAGAATTTTGTATTTTATCCAACGTTTTTGAATTTTTTGTATTCTCAGATTTGATTAACAAGATTAGCCCAATGTAACCAAATAAATTTAAAATATTGCTACGAATTTGCAATAGCGACTTGAATTTAAGAGTCTGTAATGACTGCCTGCAGCATTCATCATGTTTAAGCTGCTAACATTAACATCGGAAGCTCTAGAATTCGAATGTACTAGTTTGTCTGTTAAGATCAGTGTAGAAGATTCACGAAAGATGGCGTGTGTATAAATAGTGGCAGTCGTGAGGGAGTTCATCATTGGCGCTGCACAGTGGTCCAAATGCTCAATCTAGCCGGAAAGTATCATAACTCGCTTTTGAAAAGCCGTACCGACATGAAACTTGGTACGTTTATAGATTTCATCATTTCATTTCATTTTCCGACCCTATAAAGTATATATATTCTGGATCCTTATAGATAGCGGAGTCGATTAAGCCATGTCCGTCTGTCTGTCTGTCCACAAATGGCTGAGATATAAGGAAAAAACCAGGACAACCTCGATTTTTTACCTATTTTTTGACCTATATCTGGATTACTAAGTTAATATATTAATATAGACAATATGGATAACTAATGATAGATATTTCAAAGACCTTTGCAACGACGTATATAAGACCATAGTAAGTTGGACCTACAATGGGTCAAAATCGGGAAAAAAAATTTAACCAGATTTTTTTTTTACCAAAAGTTTTTTTCGCTAAATATTAAAAAAAAAAATTAAAAACTTAAAAAAAAAATTTTAAATTTAAAAAAAATTTTTAAAAAAATTCGAAAAAAAATTTTTTTCCAAAAAATTAAAAAAAAATAAATTTTGTTTACCTAAAAATATTTAAAATTTTTATTTTGAAGTATAGTTTGGTGAAGGGTCAGCCGAATATATCTCTCTTACTTGTTTCCGGCTAGATTGAGCATTAGGACCACTGTGCGCTGTTAGAGTTAACATCAAATGTCGTGTACATTTGAATTTGTACATTATAAAGTGTGTGTGCATTTCTGCGAATTGATAAACGTGTATAAAGACACTGAGTGACTATTCGAACTGTTGTTGTTGTACATTTTAAATAAATAAAGAGTTGTTACAAATTTTAAATTTTACAAATCCCACGTCGGTTCAAGAAAATCCCAAGTCGACCTATATCTTGATATATGAAGCTGGAACGCTTAAACTTTGTTATTAAAATCAAGAGTGATAATGGTACTCCGTCAGTTCAAAAAACGAATATGAGCCTCAAAAAACGAAAACGAGCCTGAATGCCCTTAAGAAGTAATGTCAATGACTCGCGAGTTGTTAATCAACCTAGAAATACATTGCGACTAAATGTAAAATATAACAATTGTTTTCAGAGGCTAAAGCGTGGATTAGTCGACCGTAATGTAATGTAACCTTAACGGAACGGAACAGCTGATCGCTTCTATTGTGTGTAAAGTAGTTAAAGCAGTTATAGTGACAAAATGTAACGTAACTGTAACGTCTGAACCTGTTAAAAACAGAATTTCTTTACGTTTCTACGTGACATTTACTAACGGTGTTGTCAACTTGTTGATTTTAAGTCTTGTAAAAAAATACTTATTTTGCTCAGAACGCTTAAAAATATTTGCACTGTTCTAAATACATAAATAAAAAACAAACCCTTTTAATGTTATGGTAATATTTACTTATTACAAATTAATTCATACAAGCATTTATAAAATGTATACTAATAATCGGCGAAAATATTTAAGTTTCAAAATATTAAATTAATATTTTGTATACACAAATTAACTATATAAGGACCATTATTACAACTTGCCTTTATGTTCGAAATAGTAAAATTTAACTTTAAGCAATATAAAAAGGTACCCTTAAAGTCAACTTTTACTATTACGAACATAAAAGTAAGTTATAATAATGGCCGTTAGTATAAAGTACAATACAATATTAATTAATTTTTAAGTTATCTGACCTTTAATAAATAAAGTCTGTATGACAAGGTAATAAATAGTATTTATAATTGTCTCCTAATGAACAATGATGATGAATACATTATGTGTAAATAAATACGGTTTATATGTAAGTACTATTACCAAACAAAGTTTAATAATCTTTTTTAAAATCGCAGAAAAAAATTATAAAATCGCTTGAACAGTATTTAAAACAATTGTGTTGATAACACCTTCAAACAGCTGTTTAAATTTTGAAAATTTCAATCAGCGACAAGCGCAAAATATTAAAAAAAACTTAAAATTAAACAAAACGTATTAAATTTGTCTTTATTAAAATGAACGACGAACAATTGATTTTATTGGTACAGGATAATGAAAGTTTATACAACAAATATAGTTCCGGCTATATTTTGTTTGTTTATGTCAAAAACATATGACACGTTTTTAATGTTCTATAATCGCACTAAAGTGTTACGTTAAGTCAACATTACGGTTACATTACATCAACGGTCGGCTAACCCAGCCTTAATGCCAATAAGCAGTGTTGTCAGATTAGGGGATTTCTAAATTATGAGGTCTAAAACCAATATTCGATTGGTAAACAACTCAAAAGTAATATTTTCTTTAACAAATTATAGTCGAAGTGCGTAATATGCACATTTATGCAAGGATCAGCAAAAAATCACTTCTTAAGTGTATAAAATATGGAAAAGCTTATTTTTCAAACTTGAACAACTTGCCCTACTTACTGCAGCAGATATTTATTTCATTTCGTTCTATTTATATTTATAGTTTAATTTCATATTTTTTACTGGGAATAAGAAAAACTGTGATTTGGGGATTTTTGGGGATAAAAAATAATTTTTTGGGGATAAGACACAAAAAAAATCTGGGAACCCTGCCAATAAGTGAGAAACTTGAATGAAATGTATAAAATTTCATCTTGTAAGTGTATACATTTTAATTTAGCGAAAGCAATAGATGTTACAACTATTTAGATTAACATTTCAAAAACCTCAAATAACTAATAACAAGCAGTCCATTATTGCCGAGAACATATGGGAAAAACTATAAAAAAATAACTTTTCACATTTTATGGTGAGAAAATTAGCGTTCCATCTTGTTTTCTCTGTATTTTCATCAGTTTTAAATTCCCGGGATTCCTGAAAAAAATAGATCCCGCGAATCCGGTAGTGAAAAATTAGTAAAACTCCCGGGAATTCCCGGGATAAAAACCTTAGTTTTAACCCAAAAGATGAGTTTGGGATTATGACCGTGAAGGAATCTCCAAATTTGGGGCATATTTTCCTCAGCGATTTCGTCAAAATATGAATCGCCATTAAAATAATATGAATCGCCAAACTTGACTGTCTTATTTGTGTACTTGGGGTCCCATCACTGTCTTACTTGTTTTTGTTTCACCTTCGTGAGAAGGGTATATTTAAGTTTGTCATTCCGTTTGTAATTTCTACAATATATTTTTCCGACCCTATAAAGTATATATATCCTTATAGATAGCGGAGTCGATTAAGCCATATCCGTCTGCCTGTTGAAATCAACTTTCCGAAGACCCCAGATATCTTCGGGATCCAAATTTTCAATAATTCTGTCAGACATGCTTTCAAGAAGTTTCCTATTTGAAATCAGCAAAATTTGTTCATAAATAACGGAGATATGAGCCAAAATTCGAGACAACCTCTATTTTTGGTCTATTTTTGACCTATATCTCACAATAAAACATTTTTTTTCATAAATTTTTTTCACTAATAAATTTAAAAAAAAAAAATAAATTTAAATTAAAAAAAATTTAAAAAAAAATTTTAAAACAATTTCGAAAAAAAAAATTTAAAAAAATTTAAAAAATTTTTTTTTTTTAATTTTATTTTAAAGTATAATTTGGTGAAGGGTATATAAGATTCGGCAGATCCGAATATAGCTCTCTTACTTGTTTTTGTCTTCTTTCTTGTAGAAGTTGAAAAGTTTCCATTGTTTTGCCAATACTAAGAAGTATAACTACATTCTATAAATGTATTTTTTTAAACTTTAATGCATAGACAAATAAGTAAATTTGAATTTATCTTAAAAATATATAAAACAGATATTACGGAATATAGTTTTTGAAAAAAGTTTTCATTGTACTGTCACTCACTGTATATAATAAAAGTCATGAGCAAAATTTGATGGGCAAAATGACACGTATTTTAGTCTTATATTAAAATCGTATTATTAGGTGTTGCTGACATGTATTACAGTTTTTTGACGGTTATGGACAAACATTTTGATTTATGTGTGTATTTGTATATTTGAAGAATTTATTATTTCTATACAAAATAACGTATAGGAAAGAATTTAAAGTTAAATATTTTTAGTATTTTTTATAAACAATATAATTTTTTTAATGTAACATCCAAATTCCATTGTCTTGATTCTGCAAACCAATTACGTCACACACCGAATCACATAATTATTAAATAATTCTCCAATAAGGTCATAAATCCAGCATACTTTAAAATTATTTAATAACATTAAAAGATATTTTATTATTCTGAACATTCGTTATACTAATACATACATTTATTGAAAATCGATCACTTTAATTTGAAAATAAATAATAAAAAAAGTTTTTCATTAGTATTTTTAAAATAAACAAATGCCACAATACAAAATTTGTGTATATGAATGTTCATAGGAATATTTTATTTAAAAAATATATGTTTGTTTAATGATGACCTCATGTTTTACGGATGCAAATTCTATTTTTGTTTATTAATTGTCAAGTATTCGAATCAATTTATCCCAATACTCTAAAAAAAAAAATGTTCAATCATTTAAACAAACTATTCTGTGCTACACATTTTAAATCAAATTACAAACGTAGATACGAGTACTTTTAACTAATTGCAAGATGAAATATAACATTAAAATTGAGTATTGTGATTCTATTAGAGCAAATTAGCAAATGTCTATATATATAAAAGATATACATATTTTGTTTGTTATTATTAATTTGTATTTATGTACAATGTAGTTCAAGTAGTTTGAACTTAAATCAAACATTTTCAATATGTAGATATAATTTATACTGTATCATTTCTAAGTACTGGTATTAATAATAAATTTGTTTGTAATTTGTTTTTATGTACAATTATGGATATATGACCTTTTGTGATAAATCTGTCAAAAATATTCATTGATTGGTATTTGAAATGATGTCTATTGAAAAAAAAAAAACCTAAATAAAATGTAGAGCATTAAGTCATCACATTAAGAACTACATCGTTTATATTGTAAGGCATATTTTTTTTTAAAAAAAGAAAGATAAAAATCTTATTACAAATTATTGACAAAGAGTAAAAATTTATAATTTGAAATGGTTTTCTTATTCAACTAATTGGCATGTGCCAATGAGATTTAAGTTGAATTTTAAAAGAACAAATTACTTCCGCAAATTACTGTTGCAATTGCATTCATCAATGTAACGGTTTAGAACATGTTTAGGAACTGAAATGGTAACTGTTAATGTCAAAATATATTAAATATATTTTGGCATTAATTCCCAAATTTACATCATAAAAAAACCCTATTCTAGTAATATCCCAGCAGTTCTAGGAGACAGTCCCGAACTAGTGATTTTACCCATCATTTAGGGTGGGAACTAGTTACTTTAATAGCTACGTGACTAGTTATTTTAACACGGGCATGTCGTAAGCTGGGGGTCAATTGACCCTTTTGACTTCAATGAGACTGTCTAATAGCTGGTCCAAAGTAGTCAACGCATTGGATACATATACTGGTTAAATAGCGACAGTTACCTAAGTGGTAACTTGATCAGCTACATAACTAGTTATTTTAACATGTACGCATGTTAATTGACCTCATATAGTCAGCTAAAAGACATATCATAGTCAGTCCAATAAACGATAGCTTGTAAACAAACCTTTCTTCGACAACTCTCCAATGGATTGCTTCTGGTAGGAAAAATAACTACTTTCTAAAATGCAGTACAAAAAAGAACGTTTAAAGTGACTTCACTTTAGGTTACTAATAGACACTAAAGTGACTACTGACTTCATGCTATGTTAGATAGGATATCAGTATACTTAAGCAAAAATTAAAATTAACTATATGGGAATTATATCAATACAATTTGTATAAAACCAGTTTGAACGAATTATCACACAACATGTTTAAAGTGACTACACTCCAGAAAACTTAGAGACACTTAAGTAACAATTGTCTCCACGCTAGATTACCTGGCATGTATAAAGTAACCAATTGTCTTATCTCTGCACTACAAAGAGCACATACGTCACAAATGACCAAAATATACAAATTGGAGTCAGCCAAGTGATAAAACATTTGTGACGATTACTGTATACATTGACTACTTGCTTAACTGCTGGGATTATTATAACATATACATACATATACTGCATACTGTAATGGTACTAAAAGTGCTATCTTTTTCTAACAAAATATGTTCCAAGTTTTTGTTAAATAATAAAAACTGTCATAGTTACTTTCCGCAAATTCATTAAAAACGATTTTCTTTTTCCCAACTTGAACTTTTGTACTGGTAAGACAATCCGTCTCAAAGTTACAATAAACAATAACTGCCTGTTTCTCTAAATGCGAACGAACGTTTTCTTTCGTATTTTAAATTGAAAACAACAAATAAATTTAAAATTTTGTTGTTGTTTTCAATATAAAATACGAAAGAAAATGTTCGTTCGCATTTAGAGAAACAGGCAGTAAATATTCCAAATTACTTATGAATTGTTATTGTTATAGCCTTCACCTTCGTGAGAAGGGTATATACAAGTTTGTCATTCCGTTTGTAATTTCCACAATATAATTTTCCGACCCTATAAAGTATATATATTCTGGATCCTTATAGATAGCGGAGTCGATTAAGCCATGTCCGTCCGTCTGTCTTTCTGTTGAAATCAACTTTCCGAAGCCCCCAAACAACTTACATACACGATACATACATCAATATCTCCGGAATTTTCCGGCTCGGTTGCTATTTAAAATCGAGAAAATCGGTCCACAAATGGCTGAGATATAAGGAGAAAATTAAGACAACCTCGATTTTTTACCTATATCTGGATTACTATGTCATTAATATAGACAATATGGATATCTAATGATAGACCTTTGCAACGACGTTATAATACCATAGTAAGTTGGACCTACAATGGGTCAAAATCGGAAAAAATATTTTTTAGCCCGAATTTTTTTTTCCACCAAAAGTTTTTTTCGCTAAATATTAAAAAAATTAAAAAAACAATTCGAAAAAAATTTCCCAAAAAATTAAAAAAACAACTTTGGAAAAAAACTGAATTTTGTTACCTAAAAATATTTAAAATTTTTATTTTGAAGTATAATTTATTTTGAAGTATATAATATTCGACACAGCCTCTTACTTGTTTTCTTTTCCTTTTATTTTCATTTGGAATGTTGAAATAAACCTTGTTTTTAAATGAACATAGCAATCGTTTATAAATATGTTTATGTATGAAAAAATTTTGTTTAAAATTTTGTTCAATCCGAATCAAACAATTACCAAATAAATATCTGAATTTCCTTTTATAAAATACTTAAAATACTAGAAGTCAATATGGAATATCATTGTATTTTACTGAGAACTAAAATCAACGAACAATTTGGTTTTAGGCTCAGAGCATATTTCTTTCAAATTTGTCCAGACTTCATCATCTTTGACATCAACAAAGGCATTGAAACAAACAGTAACATAGTTGATAAGTGGAGACTTTCACTTGTTGCACTACATCATAATTCTAGAAATGTCTCAGCTAGAACATGCTGGAAAACGTCAGAAGATGCCGCTGGTGTATAAAAATAGTGACAGTGAGTTGCAGAATCAGTCAGTTTATCGTAAGCACTACCTGAGTTAACATCAAACCTTATTACCAGTAATTTTTTTTTCCCGGAACTAATTTTAGCATATAAAACCTTATTTAATAAATCTGCCTTTTATAAGCCTAACAATAAGTATTTAAATCTTATAACTAAAATGAAAACTAGTTGCTCTCTAACAAGAGAGCCATCATGGGAAAAATGGCTCTCATCTTAGCGGGATGGTAGATCTGCTCTACGGAGCCTTGATCGGGTTTGGCTCTGCATAAGTAGTCCTGCAAGGTTTTATTTTTCACGGACTTTCTTGAACTCTTCCTTTACCAATGACACTTTCATGTGCCTGTGGATGTTTTAATTTCTTATATACCATGGTGCTCCCGTCACGCTCCTAAGAATTTTTGATTGGGCATTGAAATGGATTTTCCTCCTCAGAAATGTCTTTAATATATTATAAACTAGTTGAACGCCCCGCCCCGGCTTCGCTTGGTAGCTATTTACTAATGTTAGTTATTCAAGTTTCTTCAAAAATGTCTCTTATTAAGAAAAATTCGAAGTGAAAAGGGGGCAATATATTCACCCCCTAAATGGTTGATCTGGTTCCGCGCCTGCATTACACACATGGACCATTTCATTTTTATATATATAGATAAATATAAATTTCAGAATAAAATAGTTCATTATATACAGAAATTGTAAGGACACATCTCTTTTTCGAAAATTACTTAACGTACATACATAATAAAATGCAACACACATAACAATAAAATAAATTAAATTTATATAATTTAATTCTAATAGAATCGGTGCATAAGGTCATATCTACCATACATATATTGATATTAAGATACATTTTTGAAAATTTTATGGGGATCGGTCCATTTTTGTGCATTGCTATCATATATGGCTCTCTCCTGAGTATTATTTGTATGGTCAGAAATCGCTTATATATACTGGTATATCTTATTATTATGGTTTTCGTACAAATAATTGATTTTTTTTTTAAATTGTGTGGTTATGTTTAACACTGTTATATTTGAAATATTTTCACATATGGGCAATTCCATGAGAATGACTACCACGACTAAAAAAACAAAATCCCTTGAAACTTTTTTCAAAATGATTTGAATAGGACAAAACACTAAAATGTTACTATGTGAAAGTATTTAGAGCTTATTACAAAATTTTAAATACAAAATTAATAGTTTAAAGTGACTATATTCAATTTTTTAATTTAATTGGCGTGTTTTAGGCTAAAATTGCGGTTAAAACTAAGCTCCCAAATAGCATATAGTGTGAAATGAATTTGACTCTGATTGTTTTTTTTTTGCTATCATCAAATTGTTTATTGAAACCGAATATATATTTTCTATTTATTTTTTTAATTTTGTATTGTATACATATATTTACAGAATATATATTGCTTTACTATGAGAGAAAAATCTGTCACGTACAGTATGTATAAAATCATCCAAAGATTATTTTTATTTAAATATGACGGATCGTAAAGGAAAAATATTTGGTTTAGTGTAAGAAATTAATAGAAAGTATAACGCCTTTCACGATTCGCCAATTATCGCATATTTCTACATGTACCTCAAAATTACTTCCGTTTTATGTCACGTACGATATACACTTATTTCGCTCGATATTTTGGACAACAATGTTTTGAAAAGACTTATTATTTTTTTAAAATGTAGTACCCTCTGAATGGAACATAAAGACCAAATTATTTTTCGGATACTCTTATTTGTGCAAAATCTATTCCACTTTATAGGCGTACAAATGTCAAGTACGATGACATGGAATTGCCCATATATGTATATGGGAATGAACATTTTTTGTACAAAAATCTTTTTAGATTTTTACAAAATAAAACACTTTTTTACCCTGTATTTGTTTTTATAATTATATACTGATTTATTTACACATAATTAATATTATAATCTTTATTTATGTTTTCTACCAAAATAATCAAATTCATTGACATAAAGTTAAACGAAATTTTGTAGGCGTGGGAAAATTAGTTTGTTTTGCCAAAAATTATATTAAAAGAAAAACACAAAACATTTAAAAGATAAGATTCATACTAAAAAATGACGTCTTAAATCAGACAAGTGTGTTTTTATATTAGATAGAAGGACGCGGAACTAAAGAGCTCGATGAATCATGATCAGTGATTCCCAATTATGACAATAAATCCCATAGAATGACAATAAATGTTTTTATTTCTTTTATTTGAGTAAAAAAAAGTATTAACTTTATGTTTAATCAAACATATTGTTTAAATAATACAAATTAGGATGATTCATTTAATATTTTTTTTTAAATTATTTTAAATACCGGTAATGACGAACAATACCCTGAAGTTTCGGATGTTTAAATAAATATTAAAGAATATTAAAATTTTTTTATTTATATGCAACTATTTCAGCACGTTTAAAATAAATAAAAAAATCTAAAAACCCTCCTGCCAAAATCTTGAAAAGTTTTTGCTGTGTTAGTTATCACTTGCTTTAAAATCCACATATCCATTAATTGTTTTATAATGCAATTTTTGTAAGAAACTGCTAATGATTTTATTTTAATATTACTTATAGCTAGTTTTTTACTTGTTAGTTAAACGTAGCTTAACATGTTGTTAAGTTAAACATGAAACAAACTTAGCCGGGCTTTAACCAATTATTGTGTTTCTCACTAATGGATTACAAACTAGAGTTTCCAATTCGGTTTTAACCGAAACCGAAACCGCGGTTTTTCAAGGCCTAAAACCGAAACCGACAATTATTCTTCGGTTTTCACTTTTAATCTATTTTCACTAGAAAAATTCTAAATTTAGAAATGAGAAACAAACTTTTTCATCCAATAAACACAGATTCTAGCTAATTCTAGACGTATTATTAGAATAAAAACAATACCATAAAGACCCACATTTTGTATTCCTACTCAACATCATGAATGTTTAATTTCATATTCCTGTGTCCATTATTATAGAAAATACAAAAGAAAGGTAAGACTATAATCACCCTTCGTGAATTCTAACTCATTCAGAATCAATTGTGCCTAATTTTAAGGTTTGTTATTATAAAATATTCAAAAAGTACCTTTACAATAAATAAATAGTAACATTAATTATCCGTTTTGAATTCGCGTTTCTGGGTCCATAGTTATAAAATATTCAAAAAGTACTACTAGTTCGAAAAAGTACCTGCAATTTCCTCTTTTATATTCTAACTCAGTCAGGATCATGTGTGTTTAATCTTGCTTATAGCTTCATTATTATAGAAATACCAATGATAGTTTATGTTACCTCAATATCATTATGCCCTCTATCCTTGATTTTTTCTTTACTCAGAAGCATATCAGCCAACTATTATGTATATACGATAAGTAAAATAATTTATTATAATAAAAAGTACCATTAGAAGAAAAAGTAAAAATTGTCCACACTTTAACCACTGTCAAGTTTGAAATTTCAAAGTAATTTCCTGATTCTAGGTTCAATATTATAGAAAATTCATTTTGAAGAACGAAAAAGTACTCCTTAGTTTTAGTTCTTCATTTTTGGTATCGTAATACAATTGAGCACCCTATTATTGATTATTTCTTTACTGAGAAGCATGTTAGCCAACTTTAACAAATTTAATATATTAAAAAGGTACCATTAAAAGAAAAAGTACCAATTTTCCTTTATCCTCGTAAACACTCATCAAATTTGAACTTTAAATTTGTTTACCAGTTCCTATATTATTAACTGATTTAATAGTTGGTTTACAGTTTTTTAAAACCGAAACCGCGGTTTTGAAATTCTTCGGTTTTTTGTAAACTCTATTACAAACTATCAATTTGAATAAAAAATCATTCTTCTAATTATATTATAATAGGTATTTGTTTGTGAGATGATTTCATTTACAAACAGAGTTTGGGCGGGAATCGAACCCCCAGATTGATAGCCCAGCACACTGTCGTCTAGTCCAGCGGAATAGGGTTGATGAGGTAGTAATTCGTAACCTAGTTCATGTATTTTTGTCATGGAAACTGCACGTGAGTGCACCCTTGCATTGTCCTGGTGAAAATAACTTTTTCTTCGCCAAATGTGGTCGTTTTTTCAAATCTTTATTAAATCGTCCCAATAAGTTGGCATAATATTCGCAATTGATTGTTTTACCCATTTGAAGATAGTCTATGTATCTCAAAAAACGGTCGCCATGACAGTATTGGCGGACAAACCTGCCTTTGCCTTCTTTAGCGCCGATTCACCCCGAGAAACCCAATGTTTTCAATGCTGTTTGGTCTCTGATGTGTTGTGATGAATGTAAGTTTGGTCCACGGTTACGAAACAGTTCAAAAACTCATACATATTGCTTTTGAACAACGCCAAACGAAGTTGTCACACGATTGCGTTTCCGCAAACGCGGCACTCATCTCACGTAAAGTTTTCTCATACCTAAGTGACCATTCAGAATTGAAACCCCTGAGCCATGCCAGATCTCCGAAATTCAGTAAACTACTTTTTTTATCATTAACATTGATGGTGCAGAATTCCCACAGTATTTATTAAGCATAACCTTGGTTTGAGTGATGGCTTTTTTGCGCAAAAAATAATGCTTAATGAGCACACGAAATTCACTATTTTACATTTTCTTCACAAGTTACGCGGTAGTCTGGTATAAATGGCTGTCAATCACAAACTAAATGACGCAGCTTGTTCAAATTTTGACGAGTCTTCTGACAGATGCCTGTTTACAGGAGCAATGACGGGAAATTTAAATACTCACTGCCTCTCCCTCGTATATTTCGAAGATAAATTAGAATATAATACAGTGAGGCCTCGATTAACCGGCAACATCAATTATCCGGGAAAGAAAAATAAAATTTTTTTGGATCGATTTAAATTTTTTTGCATCGATTAACTGTAATTACCTCAATTATCCGGGATTATATTTTTTTGATTATTTTTGAACAATCAAACACGATTTGTAAGGCCAAAATTTTTGATATTATGACATCGATTTTTTGATAGCATTTGGCGTGAGGAGTGTTAGACGTTATAAAATTCAAAGTGATTCTGTTATTGGCTTTGGAAACCGAAATACTTTAAAAACTGTTGTTTAAGAATGGTTCCGGAAGGAACGATTTAAAGGAACTTCAATTTCGGGATTATGGTCTAAAATATTCCACTCAAAATTTAAGAAAAAAACGACATGGTATTCACAAACATAATGCTGCAGGAGCAAAATATTCAGCTGATTAGCTGGCACAATTTTTGTGGAAAAATTAAATGAATTCAAATCAATGAAAAAACTCACCAATGAGATAATGGAGAATGGAAAGCGTTTACTTGAGAGAAGTTTGGCTTGTCATAATGAAAATTTCATAGAATGACACAAGGTCTCAAAGGAGAGACTAACCTCATTAGTTTGCGTTAATGCTGCTGGTACATACAAGTGCAAAGCATTATTGGCATTATTGGAAAGAGCTTTAAAAAATGTCCATAACAACAATAACTTAGTACCAGAAGTGAGAGAGAATTTTAAGAAAATCGGTCTAAAAGATGATGGTAAAACCATTCTCCCATTGGACATCATCCAGACGTGCAGGATTTGAATGCTGAAAACGTTATTGTGAAATTTTTTCCACCAAATTGAAAGACTTTGACCGATGGATCAGTGTGCAATATGAAGCTTTAAATGTCATTATCGAAAAACTGTCATTAAAAAACTACTAAAAATTGGAACTCAATTAACCGGGAAAATTGATTATCCAGAATGCTCCCAGTCCCGACCATTACGGATAATCGAGGTCTCACTGTATTCAAATATAGTAAATTTCAGGAATTGTAAACATTAATGGTTATCAAAAATACACATGGAAACTTTTGAACTTCTACAAGAAAGAAGACTAAAACTAAAAGAAATGTGTAATTAAATGATGTTAAAGGCATCATGTTTTAACGTCATTTCCAAATTTATTTTATTTTGATAATTTCTTTTTGTAATTTTTTAAATAGTAAAAATTGCTAGAGTCAAGATTTGCGATAACTTAAAAACCAAAATAATAAACGATTTTAATGCTGGATTGAAGCAAACAACTATCTGTGATAAATAGTCAATTAATAATTCAGAAAATTTTAAAAATTATACAAAAATTTCGAAGACAGTTACTGTAAAAACTCACATTTGAGAGGAAGACCCAAACTTCAAGACAAGATAATTTAATAGCAAGAGACTCGCCGGAAGGTTATAAATAATCTAAAATTGGAAATTAGTTATCAAAAAATTGGAAATTAGTTATCAAATTGTTAGCCGCAGGCCCCGCAACATACATCTTATTTATAAAAAAATATGTACTGCTCGTATGCAAATTGCCAGAGAACATTTAAACTGGTCGGATGAATTCAAATACAACATTTGAAAGACGGCCGTAAATACACAAAGACAGTCAAGCTTGGCGATGGCAATATTATGGTGTGGAGCTGTTTTACAAGACAATGGGTCCAAATCATATTATAAATGATACTATGACTGGAATTGGACACTAATTACTAATCGGCAGATCTTACTAATCGGCAGATCTTAATCCCATAGAAAATCTACGGAAAATGTATCAGATTCGCATCTGATACATTTTCCGTAGATTCAAAGGAGACAATTGACTCTTTAATTAGTTTAATGCATTGTAGCTGCGAAATAATAATAAAAACAAGGGCTATCCAACAAAACACTAAGTCACTAAAAGGGCCAGACTACATTTGTCAAAATAATACTTAAGTTTCGATTGTTTTGTCAATACCATAATAATGAATATTTTTAGTTTGTTTTCTATTTTTAAAATTTAATTAAATCTGTTCTATTTTTTGTTTCTTAATATAAGTTAATAAAAGTATGTATTAGTGAAATAAATACCTTATAAAACAAATACTTTTCTTATTCAGAAAGTACATTTTTTTTAGGAACATTTTAATTAATATATGTAAAATATTGTTTACAAAATTCATTTGCAAGAATTTAAAATAAAAATTAAAACGCACAAATGAGTAAAACAAAAATATCTACATTTTTTAAACTTGTTTGACAACAAAAAGATAACAAACAAAGTAAATATTGAAGAATAATAATAATCAAATTATTAAAGAATAGATGAAGTCACAAACCCCAAAAACGTGTATTGTATTTAATACATACATATACATATGTATGTATTTATGTAGATGATCAGAGATATGAAAATTATGTGGGCTTATATAGTTTTTTGTTTTAGTAAACGACCTTGATAAAACAAAACTTAATTTAATAATAATAATAATAGTTCTAAACACTTTTTCAATATACCCTTACCTTCTGAGGCAGGACGTATACTTCGATAAGGATTTAAAGGACGAGGAGGTTGCCACCAACGGTTTACCCAGGTGGGCAAATAATTTGAATACCAAGTTGCCATATTAATAATAGAACTTTCGATGTACTTTTGTAACGGTTTATTTTATATAATTTTATTTTTTAATCACGCACATTTATTGTCTAAGATTTATTTAATTTTTTTTTTTGCAACTAATTATTTGTTTTATTCAATAATTTTTACACAATAAACAATATTCCGCTTAAGTTCCACTCTATTGCGATCGTACTCGTTAACTGAATTAGTACCACAACAAAACTTTGTTTCCCTCAATATTTGAGGGTGTTCCAAAACAAAACAACTAATAGAGAGAGAAAACTTTTTGTTGGCTTATAAGAATTTAAGAAACACTAGCATAAGGGTACTTACTTATTACTCAGTCAGTCAGTCAAATCAAGTCTATTGTATACTCTTTAAAATACTAAGAGATGTTATCATTATACTCGTTGTATAGGGTTTCTCACAACAGACAGGAAAACTGAAATGCATGATTTTGTTTAACATTATGATAATGAAGTAGCCAACAAAGGTTCAAAAGAATTAATTCTTAATTCATTTTAAATATATTCTCTTAACAAAACCATTAAACCATTCGGTACTAATAACTTCGTTGTCTTAACTCCTTAGATCTCCAAATATATGGAATTCATTCCTTTAAGAATGTATTCATTATAAAATTAATTCCTTATTGAATGATTCAAATTGTCTTTAATTCAAATCTATTAGAATAAGTATTTAAATAATTGTTTTTCATTTATTTTGTAAATGATTAAAAACAAAAACAAGTAAGAGAGCTATATTTGGCTGTGCCGAATCTTATATACCCTTCACCAAATTATACTTTAAAATAAAATTAAAAAAAATTTTTTTTTAAATTTTTTTTTTTTCAAAATAGTTTTTTAAAAGTTTTTTTTTCAATTTTTAAAATTTGTTGTATGTATGACAAAAGAATGTTTTTTGTGAAAAAAAATTCGGGTTAAAAAATATTTTTCCCGATTTTGACCCATTTTTGACTTTGTATAGCCTTGTATACATCGTTGCAATCGAATTTGAAATATCTATCATTAGATATCCATATTGTCTATATTTATGACTTAGTAATCGAGATATATACATAAAGTAGGCCAAAAATAGAGGTTGTCTCGGATTTTTGCTCATATCTCCGTTATTTATGGACGGATTTTGCTGATTTTAAATAGGAAACTTTTCGAAAGCATGTCTGACAGAATTATTGAGGATTTGGATCCCGAAGATATCCCGGGTCTTTAGAAAATTTATTTCAACAGACAGACGGACATGGCTAAATCGACTCCGCTATCTATAAGGATACAGAATATATGTATATACTTTATAGGGTCGGAAGATTATATTGTGGAAATTACAAACGGAATGACAAATTTATATATACCCTTCTCACGAAGGTGAAGAGTATAACAAGTTGCTATGAAATCATGCCACATTGAAATATGAAATAACTCTCATCGAAATACATACTTAAATGAATAAATGAATAAAGCTGAAATTAAATGATACTCAAAAAAATATCGTTACTTCATATGTTTTGAGATATTGTAACACTGCATTTGTTTAATGACAAGGAGCTTTAGAGGTACTTGCCTAAAATCTGGACCTTTCTTTCATCCCTTGAATTTGCTACCGATCAAAACAAGTTTTGAAATTAAATTTAAATTTTCGAAAATCTCAATTTCAATTGTAAATCAGAAAGAACAATTGAAATAGAGATTTTCGATTAAAATAAAAGATCTCTATTTTAATTGTACTATGTATTCCGAATTTGAAATGAAAAATGTAATTTTCAATATCTATAAGGTAAGTTGGATTATTTCGGTAAAGGTATTTTAGTGGTAACGGTATTTCGGTAACGGTATTTGCTTTTGAGATCTGTAGCCACTTGAAAAGTATGATTTTTTGGAATAAAGCTCTAAGCGTTTTAATTTTGATAATTGGATTTCAAATTAATTGAATTCATATCGAGGGCCTATATTCAAAACCCTCTATCTTTGATTTTCACGAATATTACTTTTTGATGGTAAAATGTTCAGTAAAACAGCCCTCATCTATGGTGTGAATTTCATAACAAACATATTTTTTATTTTTGCTGTTTTATTTGCATTTTTTGCTATTTCTCTATCTTATACTATTAATTTTTCTGAATACAAAACCCTCTATCTTTTCAAATAATTAATTTTCAAATATTTTTTTGGAATAATTTCTTCTTGAAATTCATGTTTTTTTAAGCTACGTACACACGATTGTCATATTCTTACAATGTTGTCAGAAAATGTTCAATAAATGGTTAACAACCATATGTTTCAACATAAGTTCTCATGGTTGTGTTAACCATTTTCTGAGCATGTCTCTGACAATCTGACAACCGTGTGTACGTAGCTTTACTAATTTTTGCATGCTGAACATGAATTTCAAATTTTTCCATCATTTATCAAAATAACGAATGCCGATTCTAAATTGAATTATCATGAAAATATTTTACCTTTTTGTTTTTGGAAAATATAATGCATAAAAAAAATGGTTAAAGATGGGGTTTGCTTTTAAAAGTGTCTCTACTTTTAAAGTGTCATCTATTATTTTACGATAATTTACACAAATCAAACTCCAAAAAAAACTTAAAAACCCCCAAAAAAAAACATTTTTTCTATAACTTTTTGCTGAATATTGTTTATTGTTAATTTATTTTTTATCTTATGTTGTATTATTAGCCGTTATCTTAAATAAATCACGTTAACAACTGACTGACATAAATGAAATTAAGATAATTTAATTTTATTAAAATGCAAAATCCTCTATCTCATCAATTTCATACATACACATTGAATTTTTTAAGAAGAAAAACCCTCTATCTATATGTCAATATCAATAATGCAAAATTTTAAAAACCATTTATATGTGAGATTCAGTATACCGAATTTTAATAACTCAAGTGATACGCGAAAAAAAACAGTTTTTTGGCTGTCCTGAAAAGTTGTGTTTTTTAAGATGGAAGGTTTTGAATATAGGCTTTGTGATAATAGGAATTTGTGGAATCAAAAATGTTTAACATAAAGCAGTAACGCCAATTATGATTTCGAACGCTCTACTTATATTACGCTTTAGTGGTCTTGCTGAATTCCATTTTCGATAGCCTTCAAAAAGACGGTAGTCCGGAGATAAGACTGCAGTCTAACCATATGACAGTAGTCGAGGATAATACCGTAGTCTTATTAAAAACCGTAGTCTAACTAAAAGCAATCGTATGAAATATAATTTTTCTCCAACAGATATTCTATAATGGATTGAGCAATTAAACAAGAATATAACTTAATATACAATTCGTTGCTGCCAAATAAGATAAGACTATAAGTAGTCTGAGTAAAAGACGGTAGTCTGAGTAAAAGCCAGTAGTCGGAATAAAAGTCTGTAGGCAGACTAAAAGACGGCAATCTGAACAAGTAAGAGAGCTATATTCGGCTTGGCCGAATCTTATATACCCTTCACCAAATTATACTTCAAAATAAAATTTTTGAAATTTTTAAGTAAACAAAATTTTTTTTTTTTCAATTTTTGGATTTTTAGATTTTTTTTTTTTAATATTTAGCGAAAAAAAACTTTTGGTGAAATAAATATGGGTTAGAAAATATTTTTTCCGATTTTGACCCATTGTAGGTCCAACTTACTATGATATTATATACGTCGTTGCAAAGGTTTTTGAAATATCTATCATTAGATATCCATATTGTCTATATTAATGACTTAGTAATCCAGATATAGGTCAAAAATAGGTAAAAAATCGAGGTTGTCCTGGTATATCTCAGCCATTTGTGGACCGATTTTCTTGATTTTAAATAGCAACCGAGCCGGAAGAATTCCGGAGATATTGACATATGAATCGTGTATGTAAGTTGTTTTGGGGCTTCGGAAAGTTGATTTCAACAGTCAGACAGACGGACATGGCTTATTCGACTCCGCTATCTATAAGGATCCAGAATATATATACTTTATAGGGTCGGAAAATTATATTGTGGAAATTACAAACGGAATGACAAACTTATATATACCCTCCTCACGAAGGTGAAGGGTATAATAAAGGACAGTAGTCTGACAAAAAGACGTTAGTCTAACTAAAAGACAGAAGACTGAATGAAAGATGGTGGCCTGAATAAAGACGGTAATCTAGCTTCAAGACGCTAATCTAACTTAAAGACAGTGGTCTGACCAAAAGACGGTTGTCTGATTAAAAGCGGTCCTGTTTTCCAATCGCATGTAATATAATTTTTCTTAATAATGGATTTCATCAATTAAACTACCTGTAGAATATAACTTAATATAAAATTCGTTGCTGTCAAATACACAGATTTATAGTATAACAAACTGACTACAAAAGTTAAATAATAATAGCATTAAAAATTGCATAAATTATCTGCTTGCTTTTGCATTTTGTTATTTGCCAAAGTCAAACAACTCCCACATGTTTGTTTTATTTTTATAAATAAAATAAATTTAACATTGTTATTTGCTCGCATATAAGTTTACATATTCCTATTTCTCACTATAATAACAGTAATTAAATGTACGTTAAAAAAAAACATTGCGGATTTCATATAGTGCGAGTAGTACTTAGCAATTAATATTGAAGTTAATGGAATTATAACACTTTATTAACAAAAATCTGTATATAGCCCGCAAATTAAAGAAATTATACTTTTACACGAATTTCCCTACTAAGAACACAATAAATCATTTAAAAATTCAGATCTTCATTAATGAAATTTCAACTGCCCGCAGCAATAGCAACAGCAGCAGCAGCAGCAGATTTGGTCAATTAAGTAATACAAATGTGTATGTTTTCATTGTACAATACTTGATGGCGTCATCGTTTAAAATTACGTATTGAATACGTACAAATGCAAGGCGAATTTATACAAGGTGGAGTCAGTCAATCAGCTGATAACTTTTTTTTTCGCTTTTTGGTTCTAACAGTTGTCAAAGCTTTTGTTTATATTTAAATATCTACATATTCCAAGCTTAATAATAAAATATTTATTTTTTACATAAATAAGTAAAGCCCTCACTATTCAAATATCTACACTATATTAAGTTTTAATACATATTTGTTTAATTTTTAATTTTTGTTTTTTGACATTTGTTAAGACCAATTGTTGTTTTTGTAGAACTGCCACCACCTTGTATGAATTCGCCTTGTACAAATGCATGTACAAAATGCAAACCCAACATTAAAACAATTCAAATAGTGTTAAAAATAAAAATTTCTGAGTATTTAATCATTTATTTCGCCGAATAAATTGTTAACCATTCGAGAGTGATGACAAATTTTTCACTACTTAAAATTTGTCACTTTAAATGTAATAACACAAAAAATTGTAGATCATTTTGTGGTGGAAGTTCCAGCTTGTATCACGGCATACCGAAATGCTCAAAAGTACTTGTATGTATTTAGTATGTATATGATTGTTATTCAGTTGAATAAATCCTTGCATAGACATTTGTGATCGGAATCCAAAAGCTGTTAAATGTGCAAAAATCGAAATGTGTGTCATCATCCATCGAAGTGTTGACAAAAATTGTTTAATTAACATGTAAAATATTTCAAGTTTAACAAACATACTATTTACATATGTACGTAAACACAACACGAGTAGTACGCAATATTCGAATATACAGTTAGTTGATTAGTTGTTTGATTTTGTTGGAATTATCATAGAAACAACAATTAGAATTTAAAAAAAAAACAAATAAGAGAGCTATATTCGGCTGTGCCGTATCTTATATACCCTTCACCAAATTATACTTTAAAATAAAATTTAAAAAATTCTTATTTTAAAAAAAAAAATTTTTCGAAACTTTTTTTTAAGTTTTTTCCAATTTTTTTAAAAAAAAATTTTTTTAATTTAAAAATTTATTTTTTTTAAATTTATTAGTGAAAAAAAATTTTTTTGTGAAAACAATTCGGGTTAAAAAATATTTTTCCCGATTTTGACCCATTGTAGGTCCAACTTACTATAGCCTTACATATACATCGTTGCAATGTACTTTGAAATATATATCCTTAGATATCCATATTGTCTATATTTATGACTAAGTAATCGAGATAGAGATCAAAAATAGGCAACAAAAATAGAGGTTGTCTCGGATTTTTGCTCATATCTCCGTTATTTTTGGACGGATTTTGCTGATTTTAAATAGGAAACTTCTCGAAAGCATGTCTGACAGAATTATTGAAGATTTGGATACCGAAGATATCTGGGGTCTTCAGAAAATTGATTTCAACAGACAGACAGACGGACATGGCTTAATCGACTCCGCTATCTATAAGGATACAGAATATATATACTTTATAGGGTCGGAAAATTATATTGTGGAAATAACAAACGGAATGACAAACTTATATATACCCTTCCCACGAAGGTGAAGGGTAAGATAACAAGCTTGGCTACCGTACCCATAAAATAGAATTTCAGCTCGACTACCGATACCGCTAAAATACCGTTAAAGAAATAATTGAAAATACCGTTATTCTATAAAAAGTTCTAAATTATGAAAATACCCGTTTTTATTTTTTTTTAATATAATACAATATTTTTGTTTACATATTATTAATTTTTCTAAATTTTATTTTGTTTGGCGAATTTGTTTCGAAAAGAAAATTATTCGAATTTCTATGCTTTCGAATCGAATTACACAACAAGCCTGTAGCATATTTCTAACACCTTCTTTACAAAGTCCAGGGTTTTCTAGATTTTTAGTTGGTGCTACTTTTGTGTGTATACTGTTAAGTTAAGTTATTAATATTTATTAATATTAATCCATATATAAATATATAAATGTCTTTGTAAGTTTGTTTGTTTGTTTATTTGTTGGTTTGTTTGAGCATCACGCCTAAACAGCTGAATCGATTTTATTGAAATTTGGAACGTAGATAGATCCTTACTTGGAAGCGTCAATATGCTATAACTTTTTTTAATACTTGGACCAGAAAGGGATAAACAGGGGGAAAACCGGTAAAATTAGTACCTTCAGTTCTTAAACAATAAATACTTAACGGCCGAAACGATTTTATTGAAATTTCCAACATAGATAGACTGTTCTTTAGAAGCATCAATAGGCTATACCCTTATTCACTACTTGGACTTTAAAGTGATAAAAAGGGGAAACAAGAAATTCCGGTATTAATTATATTCATTTATTTTTTTATAAAATCCTTACATATTTTTTTTTTGACTACGACAGGAGTAGCGAAGCGCACCGGGTCAAGCTAGTTCTATAATAAAAATAGAATTTTTCTTAATATTCTATTCATCATTTGAATTATAATAGCTCTGTTCAATAACTAAAAGTTGTTAGTAACAATTGTTACTGGAAAAGCGTTCATTAATTAAAAAAACTAGTAATTACTAGCAAAAACTTTACTTACTTAGTAAGCCAGCAAGTAATATTGGAGCAAACTGGTAACTACTTATTATTTCGCTGAAACACTTGTTACTGTTGTTCGAGATTTTCTAAAAATTCAGGGGTCCTACTTACAAATGTACTTACACTCAGCTCAATTATAAGTATTACATTCACAATAAGAATATGTAGCTAAAAAAAAAAAAACAGAAAAATATTGCCTCGTGTGAGTATCGAACCGTGGCATTATTTGCTTGTATTTGCTAGTCAAGCTGCTAACTCACTGCTCCATGTACGAGTTATTTTATTGTAAGTTAACAATGGTTTTAACATTAACATATTCATTAATATAATCTGAACAAAAAAATGAATGGCGCTGACTGGTGTAGAACCGCTAACGTCTCGTTTTCCAGTCAAACACACTAGATAGCTGTGCTAAATGCAAAAGTTCATTACCAACCAGTACAAAAATAAGTACCTATTCTAGTAAATAAAATAACCACCACTCATTACAAAATAAGGCATGTGGTAATTAGTTGCCATTACAAAAATTCACAAAATTTTTGCTGGGAAGTAGAGAAAAAATCAAGAGCGTATAAATTTTAGAGAGTGTTCTCTCGTTGCAAACTATTACAAGTTCTATTTTGAACTCGTAATAGTTAGCAGCTTATATTTCATATGTTTTGTGTTATTGTTTATTTATTTACAATTTTATTTTTGTAGTGAAAAAAATAAAATTGAAGAAAATGTGAATATTTATACATTTTAAAAGGAAAAAATATGAAAATTGTGTGTATAAATTTTTTGTTACTGGAAAAGCGTTCATTTACTTTTTACTATTTTTGAGAATTTAAGAGAGTAATTTTGTATATTTTGATTTTATTCTCTCGTTGCAAGTATTTACTGGGAAAGTAAACGAACAGACCTAATATGATTGTGTAGACGTCTCCCAAAAGTTATTGTACTAAAATATTTTTGTTAACAATTTTTAAATGTCTAATAAAAAATACCTGTTTTCGTTTTTAAAAATAGTTTCATTGTTATAAAGTGCACATTTAAAAAGAATTTTGTCTAAAATGTTTTTGTTATTTATACAGGTGTTTTGATTTCGTTAATTATTTAAATTTATATTTATAAATTAAAATCAACAAATTTAACACATGGAGTATAGATATGTATGTGTATACAAATACTACATATCTATGTTAAAAAATATTTGAAAACTTTTTGATGAGTGTGGATCATAATTGGTTTGGTGTTGAAAACTCAGATTATAAATCATGATCAAAGATTCGAAAGAATTAATTCTAATATTTTCAATATTAAATTTTTTTCTCTTAAATTTAAATTTTTTCTCCTTCCGTTAAAACAGTTATTACGATTTAATTCAAGGACTTTATTCTTAAGTACTTCCAGCATATTGAAATCATTTAAATTATATATTGATAATTTTTCGTGATTAATTTTGTAAAAGTATAAAAAATGAAAAATAAATTGAATGAAAACAAGTAAGAGAGCTATATTCGGCTGTGCCGAATCTTATATACCCTTCACCAAATAATACTTTAAAATAAAAATTTTAAATATTTTTAGGTAAACAAAATTAATTTTTTTTTTTTTTAAATTTAAACAAATTTTTTTTTAAAACTGTTTTTCAAAATTTAAAAAAAATTTTTTTTTCAAAATAGTTTTCAATTTTTTTTCGAAATTGTTTTGATTTAATTTTTTTTAATTTTGTTTTTAATTTTAAAAAAAAAAAAAATTTTAAATTTATTAGTGAAAAAAAATTTATGAAAATAATTTTTTTTTTTTTTTGGTAAAAAAAATTCGGGTTAAAAAATATTTTTCCCGATTTTGACCCGTTGTAGGTCCAAATTATTATAGCCTTTTATACATCGTTGCAATGGACTTTGAAATATCTATCATTAAATATCCATATAGCCATGTCCGTCTGTATGTTGAAATCAACTTTCCGTAGCCCCCGAATAACTTACAAACATAATTGATACATCAATATATCGGGAATTCTTCCGGCTCGGTCGCTATTTAAAATCGAGAAAATCGGCCCACAAATGGCTGAGATATAAGGAAAAAACCGGGACAACCTCGATTTTTGGCCTATTTTTGATCTATATCTGGATTACTAAGTCATTAATATAGACAATATGGATATCAAAGAACTTAGCAACGACTTATATAACGCCATAGTAAGTTGGACCTACAATTGGTCAAAATCGGGAAAAATATTTTTTAACCCGAATTTATTTTCACCAAAAAAAAAAAACAAATTTATGAAAAATTTTTTTTCAGAAATAAATGTAATACAAAATTTTTTTTCAAAAAATTGTTGGCCATAAAATTTGTTTCATAAAAATATAAAAAAAAAATTTTATTTAAAATTTTGAACATTTTTTACTTAAAAATATTTAAAATTTTTATTTTAAAGTATAATTTGCTAAAGGGTATATAAGATTAGGCACAGTCGAATATAACTCTTTTACTTGTTTAATAAGATTTAGTTTTTATATTCAAAATTCCCAATTTAATTATTGATAAATTCACTGAAATTTATTGTTGGGCTAGTTTCTATGCGCATTTCCCTTATGTTTTTAATGTAACATTGTAAATAATTAAAAATTCATAATTTATTTACACAATAACAACTATAACGAATTATTAAATCTTTACTATTTTCAATTTCTTAATTATAAACATGCATATGCATATTATAAATATATGAGATTTTGTGGCAAATATTTTTGTAAAAATTAAATAATTAAAACAACGTGTTCATATTGTACGTATCTCACCTCTTTCATCTGATTTATATTCGATCATACGTATGGGCGATTCAGAAATTTCTTGTAAACACATGTTTTTCAAACAATTGCAACATTTCAAATCAATATTTTTGTTTTCAACCAACGAAGACACTTTATTGCCCATAATTTAATTATTGTTTTCAACAATATTTATAAAACTTAAGATTATCACGAAAAACCAATATGAATTATGTTATTGCTCAATTAGTTTCAATAATATTATTGGTTAAAATTTGTGTGTAGGAATATTTTTTTTTTTTTAATTTTACTTTTGTATAAGTACATTAGATCTTGTAGAATAATTACTACTGAATATTTTGCATAGTTTAAACTTCTTTCATAAGGTTTTCTTTTTTGTTTAATCACTTGTCAGCTTTTTTTGTTTTAACGGAAAAAAAAAAATTATTTATAAACATATTAAATATTTGCTTAGTAGAAACAATTTAAATGAAGTCATATTATAAATAAATATAAAATAAACATTATCTTTCACGTTGAATTTCTATTCTGATAGAAACAAAATTCTAGTTACGTTTGTTTCATATGAGGCATCGATCGCTGTGCTGCTGTCTTCATTGAAAGCTTAGGCTTATTTGAGCTTCTTGTTGACCTTGTTCTTCCAAACGATAGCCATACTAGTTATCACAGACTCACAGGGGAACGTATTCTTAGACTCAATTGTTATTATTTGTTATTTTAAAAGTTATGAAATAATTATTTCACATTAACCTAATATTCGAGAAAATTAGAAACATTCCCATATTAGTACTTGGTGTGACTTTGTTTTATAAAAAACATTTATTTATTTACATTATATTAAAATTATATGAATACAAGATTAATATATTAAAAAAAATAGCACTAGCTGCCTAGGCCATCAGCTAAAGTATAACAAATATATATTCATTCATTTCGACAAAATCGGCATATAAATAATTAATAAATACTTTGAAGAGACTGTTTTATTCAGTGAGTAATAACACCTACACTGAAAATATTGATGAAAAATGTTTGTTGTGTATCATGTAAAATATTACAACAGTGTAGGAGATATTTAAATAATGTTTTTGCAATAAAACATTCAATAAGTATGAAACATTATAACAAATTCAACGAATATAAAATTAGAAAATATTTATTATTATATAACTACTACATGATCACAAAATGTATAAAGGTATATGTAGGTGATCTTCAATTATCGTTTAATTTTTCATATAAAATTGGGTTTTGGGATGAAATATAATTGATCACAGATTTTTATTATTTTAGAGGATTTACTCTATTTTACGATTAATATGACATTTTTGAGTTTTGGGTTAAAATATGGGAGATTTTCCTCTAAATCCTGTAGATTACGATTTAAAACAAATGATTTTGAGGTCAGATTTATAAAATAGTTTATGTTTTTAATTTCTAATATTTCGCTACTCCGTTGTATGTAGCTAAATAGTTAAAATTTCAAAAAATTTAGATTTTCGAATAAAAGTAGATTTTTTTATGTGAAATTATTTAGAGATTATTACAATTATCTTTAAATTTGTAATTTAATTAGTATGTATTAGGTTAAGGTGGCGTCGAAAACCACGCGCCCAATTAGTATGTGGTATGAAATGAATTTGACTATGATTGTTTTTTGCTATTGTCATCTTGTTTTTTTAAACCGATTATATATTTTTTATTAGTTTTTTAGTTTTTGTCACGTCCGATATTAAATTTTATTTATTATAAAATAATTTAAAGATTAATTTTATTTAAATATATCGGATTGTAAAGGGAAAATATTTGGTTTAATGTAAGAAATTAAAAGAAAAACTTGTTCGCATATTTTTACATGTACCTGTAAATCACTTCCGTTTTATATCACGTACGATATAACTAATAACGCCGGCAGAATAACGGAACACTATTGCTTATTACGTTATACTTATGTTAACCCTAGGTCTCCACGTACCCTATGTCTCAACTGCAGAACGATTACTGATTGCTTTAGGTGGAGAAAACGTTCGTCACAAATACAAAATTTTCAATGCGAGAAGTTGTATGAAAAACTGATGGGTATTTTGCTTAAATTTAGTGTTGAAGGATATTTTCCACTAATTACTTTGTTTTTTACTTTTTGTACTTAAATAAATTAAATGTGTATACATTAATCACAATGAATCATAGAAAGAAGAAATTTTACATTAATGACAACTGAACTGACAGCTTATTGCTTAGCAATAATTGCTCAAGCAATCTGTATAGCAATCATTGCGCAATGGATTGCTACATATGGCAATTCGCCGTCTACACTCGCAAATTTCATTGACGCAATCAAATTTGACAATTGCAGCAATAAATATTGCTACATGGAGACCTAGGGTAACACAATTTAAAAGACGATTGACTTTATCTTTTTATTGCTGTTTTTATGGCGCGTCATTTTTTTGTTTTCTTTGAAATGTTAAACACAAATTCACAACCAAAGTTAACACCCGTCTATACCTGATAAATTTGTATCATGATAAACGTCAAAATGGTTGTCAAGATCAAAAATTATTAGTATTATTGCTTATAACAAAATTGTTAGTGCTTTTGCTTACACAACTTTGTCTTGACAACAAACGTCATTAATTGTTATGATAAATATTTGTCAAGTATAGACAGGGGTTAACATTTTATGTTCGCAATAATTGTCAATGAAAAACTGTTGACAAGTATTGCCAGTTACGAAAAAGATGCGTCTTCACTAGAGATAACATAATTTGAACATTTGCTGCAGTATATGTTAACGAATTTATAGCCAGTCTACCCAGGAGGTTATTATGGACAACAAAATTTCGAACGTACTTATTTTTTTTAAATTGAATTGAACATAAATACCAAATTATTTTTCAGATACTCTATTTTTCTTAATCTATTCCACTCTATAGGCATCCAAATGTCATGTACGATGACATGGAATTGCCCATATCAGTGTTTAAAAATTTGTATTGTGTATTATTTATTGCATTGGATTTATGGTTTCCGAAAATGTTCATTGTTTTTGTAATTCAAAATAGTACTGTAATATACAACTGTGGGTGTCGGCTGCATGTGTCTAACAACGTAAACAGCTGTCGTACACTTTTTATTGTAATAAACACAAAGAAATTATAAATTGCATGTATTAAATAATTTTGAGGAACTTACATCGGTAAAATAAATAAAAATATTAAATAAATAATGTCGGAAACGTTGGAACAACAAACAGAAGAACGAGAAGCTTTACAGTCGATTTATGAAGGTGATGAAGCCTTTAAGGAAATCAACAACAACACATTTCAATACAAGGTATTATGCGCAAATATTTTAACAATTACAACAATAAAAATTAACTAAAAATATTCAAAATGTCTTTAAATTATTAGTACGGCGAGGAAAATAATTACAAATCATTTTTGGTAGAGATACAATGGGGTGAAAATTATCCAAATGAATTACCCACCATAAATATGGATACATTTTACAACAGAAATATGTAAGTACATCAACAACATTTTATTTTCATTATGCTTACGTTTACTGTTTTCTATAATAAAATTAACCAGTCTGGCACCGGTAAAGCTTGCAATTCAGGCAGCTTTGAAGGAAGAAGCCGAACAATGGCTAGGTTGTGGTATGACATACACTCTATTTGAATGTTTGAAGGAACGTATAGATGAGCTAACGGCAGAACAACCGGAACATGCAGCCGTTCAATCCATAGATTTAGATAAGGTAGGTGTAAGTGCAATACAAATATCTGATAATGCGGATACGGGCAAAAAGGAACCGAAAAAAGAACAGCTAACTAAAGCCCAGAAACGAAGACAATGGGAGAGAGCTGATCATAAGGGAGATCGTCCCCGAGGTTGGGATTGGGTGGATCTTGTGAAACATTTGTCACAGACTGGCTATAAAGAAGAGCATGCAAAAACTAATACTCTACTCTTGCAACCATTAAATAGCTGAAAACATTTTTACTTACCAATAAGAGAAATTGCTGAGACTCAGTTTACTGCCTCGAACTTTATGATAATTTTTGTTAATAAACTTTGTTGAGAACTAATGGAATTAAATTGTTTAATGAGTTTTAGTAAATTACCATCTTCAATTTTGTTGTTGATCTTCCCAACTATAATGAATGTTGTGTTTGTTTTAATTTATAATATGGTAGTAAAATCCTAAATAGGTAATTTTGCATCAAATGACGCTTATACCTATTTCACGGTTTCCTATACAATTGTTCAATAGAGCAAAACCAGGGGCCGCATTCGTGATCGAATGAACTTTGGCATAGATTAAAAAATGTGTAAAATTTTTAAAAACTAAAAAATTCATATGACTTTTTGCAAAAATATGGTATAAAAAGAGATAGATATTTTTTGGAAAATTTTAATTTTTAAAATGCAATAAAAGCTTTGTTTAGACCTTTTTGATCAAAGAAACTTTTGAAAAATCCTAAAATGAAAAAAAAAAAAAATTTTTTAGATTTTTCACTCTGCTAAACGTACCGAGATCCGGGCTATAAGTTCCCCTTGCACAATAATTAAGAACATTTTGAGGCATACAAAAGAGGTTATGCATTGTTCTGAAAGTTGAAATTTACATAGAAAATAGATCTACTGCAACTCAACAACAGTAATACAAATTTTGAAATTACATATTTTTCTTCCAGTTCAACATTAATATAAGTACTTTTTTCGAAAAAAAATCGTAAAAAAAATACTTTTTTGCAAATACTTACAAATTTGTTGTTAATTAAAAAATATATATTTGAAAAATATCGGGAGATTTGGATCCGGTTTTTTGTAGGTCTTTTCTTGTAGATTCTACATATATAAAAATCCATAAAGTTGGATCAATAACAAAAATTTTGTAAAATTGCTCATATACCCGGGATACACCTCTTTGGAGCCTTGAGGCTCCGCGCGTTCTTAGTGTTTAAATTCAAAACATAAACTCAGGTACTAACAAAGAAATGAAAACAAACATAGAAAGAAAAACAAAAACAAATTTGACAGTCCACAATTATTTACAAAGGATAAAAAAATTTTTTAATAAAAGTGTATATGTATTAATAAAATACTAAAAATACAAATTTCCTATGGATTTTTTGGAGATGTATTCATTGCATTTTCTCACCACTATTTATGAACCCTGTATAAAATATATAAACCTGGCAACACTTCAATAGTCGTCGATTAAAAAATATGGCAGGTCTGTTTTTAATTGTTTATGAACACCAGTGATTTTTTAACAAGTTAGTGCTTTTTAAGTAACACATGAACAACACTTAAGGGCACCACGAGCAAAGCACGTTGTTTTTGTTTGGATTTTATAAACACGATATTGCTTGCGGTATTTGCAATTTGTTTTTAGCTAAATAAGTTAAAAATTAAACAATAAGATTTAAAAATGGACACTAACGATGCGGAAAACTCCAGTAATGAATTGACATCTCCGGAAGAACAAATTCAGCAGCCCACAGAGTCTGTGGCAACGAGCAATGTGGTTGAAAATAAAGGTAAGTTTTTAGTAAAATTTACAATACAAATCAGAATTATATGGAAAATAAAACTATTACAGAAAATGTAGTTGAGGAATCAGAAAGTCCAAAGCTAGAAGTAACTTCCGTAACGCCAAGAGAAACTATAGAAATATTGAAAGTGGAATTGGTAGCTCCCCGCACTGAAGCACCTGCTAGTGCTGAAAAGCCTAACTATGAAACTAAGGACAGTAGCATTGTGGAAGAATGTGTTCAAAATAAACCAGTTAATGAAGAAGAACAACCAGCAGAAAATAAAACTCTAAACGAATCTCTTGCTGATGTCAACTTGGAGACTAATGAAATGGAGACAAACAATGAAAATGTACCAACACCACAAATAGAAGTTGAAGAAATCACAGAGGAACCTACAACAAAGACTTTGGAGTCATCAAGTACAGTGACACCAAGTGGCCTCGGTTTATTAGCTCAATATGATTCCGATAATGAAGATAAGATTTCCGACTCCGATTCGGTAATAGAAGTTCCAGTAGCTGGCCAAGATTATCGGAACCAAGTGGTTGAAATCGATAGTGATTCGGATGATAGCAGTGATTCTTCTGATGTTGAGTATTTGAATGTGTTGCGTAAAACAATTGAAAAACGTATGGAAGTCGTCGATGAGGACGACGAGGAGGATGAGGATGGCAATACTACTGGCAAAAAGAAGCATATACCAAAATTGAAGGTAAAAGGCGAAATGTTATTAGAAGATTTACCACCCATTCAAGATTTACAAATAACAGTACCCGAAGATCAATGCATAGAGTTTGGTAAAATTCACTCCGTCGTCGATCAATTGGTCTTAGTTACTGCTTTGCCCAACGCAATTTTATTGGATTTGGAAACGGTGATATTTTTGGAAAAAGGACAAAAAGTTTTGGGTGAAGTATTCGATGTGTTGGGCCAAGTAGCCGATCCTATGTATTGTATACGTTTCAACTCGAACAAACAAATCAAAGAGAAAGAAATTAACGTCGGCGATGTAGTTTATGTAGCTCCTAAGACACAATACACACAATATGTAATTTTATCCAGCTTAATGACAATTAAGGGCTCTGATGCATCTTGGGAAAATGATATGGAACCGCCACCAAGATTTCTGGACTACTCCGATGATGAACAAGAACAATTGGCCAGACGTCAGTTGCGCAACAAAGACAGACCTGTGGACAACGATGACCCCACCAAAAAACCCCGAACAGTGGATGAAGAAGATAATACTGCCTCAAACAGGCCGCAACATTCGAATACACAACAAAGAAATCGTTACACTGAACAAAGAAGTAACAATAGGGGTGGTCACTTTAATGCCAACACTAGACAACGATACAATGCACCACAACACAATCAACAACGCACTCCAAATCCGAATCATCATCGTAATTCCTGGCATTCCAACTACTATCCACAATCTTATCCACAACAGCCTGGTGCTAATTATGGCATGCCACCAGCACATAATCAACAACCACCCCAAGCATATCCCTCACATGTGCCCATGTATGCTATGCCTCCTGTGCACAACATGCCATACCCGCCGCCATCCCAACAATCACAGTATGGTGCGCCGCCCATGTTACACCAACATGCTCCACAGCTAATGCCAAACTCATTTAGTATAAGACCTCCTACAATACACGGTCATCCACATCCACATACCCACCATCAACAGTATACATCACCACCACCTCCACCCCCAGGAAGTCAATAAATAACTATTCTTCGTTAAGTTGTTATACACTAACAGAGTGTAAAATAAATTGAACATAAATTTAAATAAAAATCCTATTTGTTTTTGTAAAAAAAATCATTTGTTTATTTTTTTGTTATTGGAATTACATACATAAATATTAGAGTTATATATAAATATGTTTCTGTGTTTGGTACAAAAAAGGTTTCTTAGTGTATATAATTAAGGTGCATATTGTTTATTAATTATTTATGTATTTATAGTAGTATTATTCTATTGGAGAATACGGAGGGATGAATGAAGGTTTATTTATTACTGGATAATCAAATGGCATACTACTAAATCCAACATAATTTTATTTTGCCAACTTTGTAACCAGTCTGTTGAAAATTTCAACATGATCTATGTTTCTTTTTTACTAAATGTTTTTAAGCAACATGCTAAAATATTTTGTAACTAATTAAAATCATTAACAATAATACAATAGAGGTTTGCTATAATTTAAAATCTTACTATTAATTAAACATTTAAAATAAAACAAAAATCTATTTGAACATTAATCATCATGTAGGTACTTTAAAGTACGCTGTACATACAATTACTATAATTGCTTTGTCTTCGTTGACATTTTTCATAAAAGAAAGTTAGTTTTTCAGTTATTTACAATTTATGAAGCTTTTTTCTTTAAACTTTATATAAATTATGTTGTTAAAAAATCAATTGAACTTAAAAGTTTTGCGGTTAGTATACATTTATTAAATAGCTAGGTTAAACAAAGTACTGAAATAATATTGTATTTAACAATAGATATTTTCTTTGTAGTTAATAATATATGACGCAAACTTTATAAAACTATTTATTGTTGTTAAAAATACTTATATATTTTCTTGCACAATTATTAATTATGTATATTTATTTATGTAGGCACAGTATTTTGAAGCTAAATAAATTTTTTATACTTGCATGTTATGATCCATTATGAATAAGAATGTTTTTAATTATTAACAAATAAAATGCCAGGGTTCTAGAAATAAAAAGTTTTCATAACTTGTTACCTCTTTTACAATTTTACTAATAAATGAAATTCATATATATTTGAAATCGATTTTCATCACATACCTGATAATTATAAATTTAACAAGTGTCCTATATTCGGCTGTGCCGAATTTTTTATGCCCTTCACCAAAGTATACTTTAAGATAAATATTAAAAAACTATTTTTAGTGAAAAACATTTTTGGGAAAAAAAAAAATTTCATGTAAAAATATTTTTGATGTAAAAAAACATTTTTGGTGAGAAAAATTCGATAAAAAATGAAAAAAAAAAAAAAAAAAATTTTTGAATAAAATGTGTAAAAAAATTATTAAAAAATATTTTTTCCGTTTTTGGAAAGGTCTATCGTTAGATATTCATATTGTCTATTTGAATCCCTATATAGATAAAAAATCGAAGTAGCCGACAGGCGGACATGGCTATATCGACTACGCTATCTATAACGAAAAATAATGTATATAGTTTATGGGGCCGCAAATGAAAATTTTAGAATTACAAATTTCTTACTACTCATGGTGAAGGGTATAAAAACATATTTCATTTAATTTTAATACATTGCACTGAATTAAAGAACCCATAATTTTGGCTTTAATAATGATAAGATATCTTAGACAGATCGGTCAATAGATCGTTATCTGTATATAGGAGGTGTGGACTTTTGGCAAAACAACTTCAGTTGAAAAAAGTCAGAGTGCTATAATGAGTTAGTAAACCACTTAAAATTGGAATTAATTTAAATAATACACACATTGACACATCCACGGTCTCGAAGAATTCCTCACAATGTTTACATTTTTGTTTAGTGCAAAAGATAGGTTTTCTCGATTAGTTGTTTCCAATATATTAGCATTAGACATGGTATCCCGAACGAGACAAAAAACATAATTCGTTTTCGACTGCCTCTAGAAAAATGCAAAAATCAGTGAATTGGAACATAATTTATTATAGAAATTTCTTTTATATTAAAAAGGAATAATGTAGCTATCAATTAAGATTTGTCACGTGCTTGTTCTGTTTACAATAATTTGTTTTGTCAAAAGTCTTACAACTTTTTTTTGGGATTGTTGTGTATTATTATATTTATACTTATTTTTCGTAACTATTATGAAATTTGAAATATGATTGATTTAATTTATTACTTTAAGAATTGATTGTTTGATATTCATATAGGTAGGTATTACGAGGATTTATTTGAACTTTTTGTAAAGTGTTCTTTAATTTGCTGACGCTCCTTGAGCAAAACTAAAACGACAGTAATGTTGTCTTGTGAATCGCCTTGTTTGGCCAACTCAATCAAATGTTTGGGTATATCGTCCAAACATTGCTCATCGTCGGCTATGGACTTGTATACACAATCGACTATATCCCTTTCACTTACATGATCGCAAAGGCCATCGGAACCCAATAGAAGAAAGTCGTGAGAAGGCTGTAATGGTACATCCACAATATCAGGTTCGGCTATAACAGCCTTTACGGTATAATCGCCTATCGAACGTGATACATTGATGATACCATTAACGCGCCATTGGCCCTGAACAAATATTACCGAACCTCCAGTTTCTGCCGATTCTATGCGTTTCTTTTCATCCACCGAGTCCGGTTTATGTGGTTTTACCAATTGTAAGTGCACTGTTGGTGAAACTAAAAGGCATCTTGAATCTCCCACCCAAGCCACATATAAATGTTTGAAATGTTCAAGTTCGTCCTTTAATAAAAGTGCGCATACTGCTGTTGTGCCACTGCCCAGATGTTTTTGTCCGTAATTGTGATCAACTTGCAAAAAACTCGTTTCCAAGGCATCTCTATAGCAATCACTATCCGGAGCGCAAGAATTATGTACAGATTGCAATTGTTGAGCGACAAGGTAGGGAATTTGGTTAGTAGCATATGTGGCAGCCAAAGAGCCAGAATGACCATCAAAAATGCCATAAAAACTTAGAGATTCTTCAAGTTGATATATCTGGCTAAATTGAGGCAAACATATATGGCGATCCTCCATTTTACGGTGTTTATTTTTGACATGTGCTTCTACATATGGCATGTGGCTGTTTGCAGCAGTCACCGTACATTTAAATGAAGTTTCTCTACTACAATCTGCAAAATTCTTTAAATTCTCTTCTTTAGAATTATCACATAATCGCAGCAGAATCTTTTCTAATTGTTGTTGGATATATTTTTGTAGCTTTAGCAAATCGAGCATTATTTTGTCCGATGTGTCTTCGCCTGGCTTTCCTGTAGCCTTTAAATCTTCTTGTAACTTTTTGTTTTTAAGTTCCTTATTAATTTCTTCCTCGGCCATTCGTGCTACACCCAATTGAAAGTGTTCCGGACATTTTTTCTGGATGAGCCATTGCCATATACACATTATTACTTCGGCGGACAGTTCATCTTTAGACACTGTATAGCTCTCATTATTAGAACGCGTTAGTATAAAAGGTCGTAATTCTACACCGCCACTACTTCCATTACAAGATACATTTACACCTTCTCTGCCTACTTCACTGCTGCCTTCATTAGTCACAGCATCTTTCGTCAAGTCACGTAGAAATTCTTTGAAATATTTTAAGTGATTACATTGCTTTTCAGCTATGCTGCAGCTACTCGTATGTGTCATATCATTTTTAGACTCGGATGTTTCACTCAACAATGTGCTGGCCATTTTCAGTTCTTTTTTTCTTTCTAAATATTATATATTCGAATTGTTTAATGCTTTACACATTTTATCTACTATATGCAATCGCGGTTTACAAACACTACTTGGATTTTGTTTTTTTTTTTTTTTATTACTAAAAGATTCTTTTGCGTGCAAGCATTTTTTCAACCAAAACAAACACAAAACTCACATAATAATAAAAACACCAACAACGACGATAACGATAACAAACCACCTAGAATAAGTCAAATTAAGATATCGATGTTAGCCCTACAACAAATTACGGCGTTGATGTTTATGTCGCCGTTAGTTTTACAGACAATGAAGTGTGATTTTGCACCACGCCATGAGTACCGTTATTTTTTTTATTGCGCTAACAATTTTGCAAAATCTGTGAAGTTTAATTATATGTTTAGTGTGAATTGACATTGGAATTTTAAATAAAAATAAATAATGTGTAAATTATAGTGATAAATTGTTTTGTGTAAAGTTGGATAAAATGAAGTAAATGGTGTATAAAATAAAATGTGATGTAAATTCTGTGGGTGAGTTATACTTAGAAATTTCTACATTCGGAAATATTTGAAGATAAGCAGTGAGCCCATGATGGGCTGTTGTAATAGAACTAGGTACTTTTAGTTAATAATTTTGAAAACAAATTGATGAAATTTGATGAGTCCTAGGGGGAACGCCTTGAAAAGCTTGATGTCAAATTCGTGTACTTGCATTTGATTATTTGATGCACACTTGCTGGATGATTTCATTTTTATTTTGTATTTAGAAATGTCAATATCGGACGCAACTTTAATTGCAATAATTAAATTAAAATTATTCTATTCTCCCGGCACATTTATCCCTCACGCCTTGAAATACTACCATAGCGTGTATTGTGCTCTTTAGAACTAGACCAAGATTGGGTATAATCTTAAATATTTAAAATTCTTATCGGATTACATTTAATTTAAACGATATCAAATTCTATGTCCAAAATCGTCAATTTTCACCATTTTCAGTTTAGAAATTACACAGTAATAAAAGTCGATTTTGGATATATCCTGGAGGTAAGAACCCTTCCGCCCGGTTAAAGCTATTCAGAAAAAATACGTCTCCAATTTCGTAGATTCAAAATTTTAACTCAAGAGAAGATTCATAAAAAAAATAATATTTACCTATCGTAATTAGCAATTCAAATGATATCAAAGCATTTGATATTGAATAATTTTTTTAGGAAATAGGTATCTCCAATTGATAAACTGATTTAAAAATGTTTTGACTATTCTTGGAATATCCATTTAATAGGGTGAATGCACCAGTAGTCGGCAGTTTAACTTTTTTTTCAGTTTTTAAGGTGGTACTATTATGAGTGCGAACATGGTATTGGGATGTTAATGGTTATTGTTGTTTAGTATTTTGTATAGTTTTAGACTCAATTAACTCTTTTCAAGCAGTTTTTATTAAATTTGAGCAATTTACGTCTTCTTGAAAAAACACGATTTGTGCCCGAAGTCGGCACCCTTAATCCTAATGTCGGCAATTTGTGACCCAATTGTCGGCATTGCTTTTTTTATTAAGAAAATAATAAAATCTTAAAAGAATTCAAGCGGTCGTATATATGGAAAGACAACAATTGGTACCACGGTCTTGCCATTTGCTGAAAAGACCAATAGCACTGTAATTGTTTCTTTTTCATTCCCCTTTTGTATGAAATATACATTCCGATATCCTTTTGGAGCCAAAACTTTGCCAGTTTTAGGGCACATACTAAAACTAGTTTCATCACCATTAAATATTCGGGATGGATGAGCTAAAATATCCAAAGCGTTCTGATCATTGAAACATTTCTTTAATCCATCAAACCATTTTCTTATGGCTACCGCTCGACCCTAACTAATTCCTTCTGCTTCTCTAATTGATAGACAGGGATGACGTATCAAAAACCCTTGATACCATTTCCTTCCTGGTCGACCGTTTAAAAACGGTGTGGTTCGCTGTTCTTCCTTCACGATTGTTTGAACCGTGTTTAGCAAATCCTCACTTTTTAATGGAAATCCACATTTTGCTAGATCTTGGCACCATTTTACTAAACGCTTTTCTTCAAAATCTGACAACACGGTTTGTGGCCCCATTTTCCTAGCACCTTCAGAAACACGTCCATATAATATGTCCATATTTTTTACTGGCACCTAATACCGAAATCTTCCTTTCTCTTATTTCACAAAGAGCATTTTTTAAGGCTTCTTCAGGATATTGGTGCATGGGTCTTTTTCCTGGTGTGTCCATATTTGTAATTCTAAAATGTTGGGAAAATAATCCCTTCTAAATCTCAAAATATTACTCGGTTTTGCGATCTCCAGACAAATAAAAGCTGCTGCCGACTTCAGGATTCTTTAAAAATACCCATTTGCCTGAAGTCGGCATCACTATGCCGACTATTGAAAATCATTGAAATTTTTGTTCCTAATGTCGGCATTAATTAAAATAACCAAACAAATTATTTTTTGTAAAATCTTTTACATTGGAGGTAATATTTAAACAAACTTTTATCTGTTAAAACCGCTTTGATAACAAAATCACTTAAATTAATATGGTTACTTACTGTTTTAGTTGGCCCTGAAACAAAAAAAATTCTTGAAAAACAGGCACTACCGCACCTGTTGAAAGATGGTCACTGAATGATGACAAAAATAGATCAAAATATTCATCTCACCCAAATTTAAACACTACATAAAGATAAATGAGTGTATGTTAAATTAAAGTTAAATCTTACTTTTGTATAAAATTATCGTTATTCCAATTTATTAAGCTTTTAATTCAAAAATGCAGACTACTGGGTCATGCCGAACTTAGGAGCCTTTAACCTATAATGTCCCTTAAATAATTGAATAAAAACATTGGTCTGTTTATGTTTTAGTAAAATGTTTGTACAATTTTATTGATTATTTTTTTTTGGTATGTATTTTAATAACAACATTACTAAAGTTTTATTATATGATTGCGATTATTTTAATGCTCAATAAGTATTTACTGCAAAAAGGTGCTAAATAATATCTAATATCAATGAAACCAAACAAAAAATAAATTGAAAAAATAAAATAAAATTACAATATTAAACTAATATTATTTACTATTAATAAACACATTTCATAATTAAAAAAAATAGATAAATTAAAAACATATTTATATCAGTTGATGGTTCCAGAAGATATTTACCATTATAAATCTGAACTTTCAAGACTAATAACCTTTAAAACGAGCATTGTAACTCGACAGTGATTGATGGTATCAAAATATTAACTTTAATCGAAAAATAGTAAATTGTATGCTTTGCAGCAAACAATAAGTAATGACCCTAGAGAAATACACCTAGAGCGAGCGTAAACTAGAAAAAAACTCGAAACAAAAAATTAAAAAAAAGAAAAAAAAAAAAAAATGAAACAAACGAATGTTGTTTTTGTTTTCACATAGTATTTTTTACTAAAACATTATCACCACCAAGGTTTTTGACATGTGATTTTCCTTTCTATGATAATGACTTCTAGATACGTAAGACGGAAAAAGATTTTGTCTCCTTTGACGTTCGTATCTCCCGTAGCGGACGTGTGATTTCAGTTTACTTTAATTTTTCAGTAAAATCATTATTTGACTGAATGAAACTTTGCGAAATCAAAACAAGTTGCTAAAACTTAAAACAATAATTGGAAGCACATATAATTGTGATTTTAAGCCAACATATCTATGGATATTTTCTAAAAGCTTAAGTTAAATTTCAACTAAATTGTCTTAATAATTCGTTGTTGTTTTACGGTTAAATTTAAATACATAAAATAGTTAATAGCTAATATAAAATACTTAACTACGTCTGAAATAAAACAAGGTTTTAGAATTTAGTGGTTAAAGCAATTAATTAATTACTTATTATGTTTAATGTAAATTAATTCACTTATTAATGGGTTTTTAAAATAATGTGAGATAAATGATTTATTTGCATTATTTTTTCATTGGTACAATATTTTATTAGTTACAAATGTTTAATTTTACTTGAGACTCTATAGGTGATAAATTTGGTAAATTTCGAGAACTCTAATGTTAATATTACCCTTTGCCATTGAATGACTCAAATGTTTGAGTATGTAAGGTTGGTGTTAAAAAAAAATTCATTGTGATGTTATTATAATTAAAATAAAAACAAACTATTAATATTATAGTATTATTATTTTTATTTAATGTGTAAATTTGTTGTAGCTTTTTTTTATGTCAATATATTTTCTTGATTTGTAAAGGGATGTAAGAAAATAGTTAATTTTAAAACATCAATCATTCCAATAACGTTTATATAGTAGATTGTATGAGACTGTTTATAGTATGTATGTATATGTTTGTAAGTATGTATGTTATTTTTAATATGTAGGGATTTTAATTAAATACATAGATGTTGTTCTACTTATGTATGTTTTGAATGTTTAATTAAATTGAAAGCTTAAATTTAATTTCTACATAATTTCTTAATTCTATATACATGTATATTGCTCTTAAAATCGTTTTACTTTTTCTTTAATTAGAATACAAGTTTTTACTCAATAGGTAGGGAATTAATAAGTGTGTCTTTTCAATAAATTGCTATTCAATTACTCTATACATTTTACACAATTTTTTTAAGGCAGAAATGTTGCATACAATTTGGAAGTTTTTTTATAGAAAATTGAACAAAACAAAAGAAATTCCTTAACAATTAAAACTAACCTAAACTTTACAATACACACTATACATTTAACAATATTTAATTAAACAGATATGTTTTTCTATGTATTATATTTTATTCTTTACTGAGCTAAACAACTAGGAAAATAAAATATGTAAATGTTTTAAAATTATGCAATGTGAGAGTTAAAGATTTAATAAATCGTTAAAAGTTAAATTACCAACTAAATTATAAAACTAACAAATTGAGAATACTAGATTTAGGAGATTTTCTGAGATTAGTTAATAAATAATAAACTGCATTTTATATAACAAAAAAGTGAAATGCAAATAGAAATATATTTTTTAGAACCAAACAAGTTTCAGTTTATTTTTATAATCTTTTACATTAATTTTTTTCAAAATAAAAATCAATGAAAAAAAAATAAAAAATACGACAACATAAGGCAGGGCTATCTATGATGACGTTAACCAATTCATAAGAAAATATTTTCGAATAATCGCCTTGTCTGTAATTCGAGTGATTTCAAAAACGAAAGATTTTCAAAATCGAATAATTGACATATTGATGTTCTGCAAATCGCACGATTTTGTACATTGAAACAGGTTTGTGTACTGGAAAGTAAAACGAGCAAATCGTGTGGATTCGATTTACAGAACACCAAATCATGTGAATTCGTTTTAAAATCGAAAATGTTACTCGGACTCGATTTACAGAACATGGGGGTATGATTTCGAACATTTTCTTTTTACAAACTGGCCTACGTCAAGGGTACTAAATAAATAAAATGATTTTGTTCATTTCCACAATTATGAAAATGCTGAGTTATACAATATTTAAATGTTAATAAATTCAGCTATAAACTAAAAAATAATAAACTATTTTTTTTAATACAATAATATCAATATAATTTATGATATAGTACTTGCCGGATTTGCAGGTTTTACAGAATATCGTTCCCGTACTCAAAATATTTTATTTATTTATTTATTTCATTTATTCAGAATCAAGCCCTAAGGGCCAAATATGATTCAAATTCCTCTCAGAAAAAAAATTTTTGTACATAAAATTAAGAAAATTAAAAAATATATACATAGTATGCAAGAAATTTGTAGTATAACTTAAAGTATAATAATTGTAAATAGATTACATGACAATAGTATTAGGTAATATGCAAAGGGGAGAAATTATAAAAACATAGAAACAAAATTACAAACTTTGTTCCAAGTATCGTTTCAGTCTACGCTTAAATGTTTGATTCGAAAAATGAAATAATTTTAATTTTATGGGAAGAGGATTCCACACCCTTAAGATTCTCACGTGAATCTTAAGGGTGTGGAATCCTCTTCAATAGACATACATATTTTGTTTAATTTATTCTATATCTGACTAAAACCTTTAAATCTGTCAAGTACTGCAACAGATCAAAATAGTCTTTAAGCAAAGTACAGTACATTTATAAAATATATAATTCTATGCTAAAAAAATATTGTTTCATATTTTAGAAATAAAATCATTTTGTTTTATACTTAAAATCAATTTTAGTTGTTTGGTAAATGACATACTTACTATTAGTACTCATGATAGCTCTAAGCGTTCCAATTCAAACGATATTCGTCTACCATTAGCAAATGTTGTGAGGTCACCCAACCTATTTTTTTTTTTTTTGGAAATATAATAAAATAAAAATATTTTATAATTTTTATGGATTATGAAGACTTTTATAAAATATATACCACCAGAACTAAACTACAACAAGATTAATTTATATTAAAGTTTAATCAAAATCGAACTTTCGATACATCAATACAGCGCTTATGTTGTTTTAAATCGTGAAAATCATCCTACAAATGGCCTAGATATAAGCAAAACATATGATGACTATCTCTTTTTTTCCACCTAAATTTTTTTTCCAAAAAAAAAAAATTGTTAAACAAAATATATTTTTTGTCGCAAAGTAGGTCTGGGTTGATTAACAACTCCCGCGTCATTGTAATTATCTCTTAAGTGCAATCAGGCCCGTTTTCGTTGTTTTGCCTTCGACAATTTTGCGTCTCACTCTGGCACGTGTGTGATGTAAGGTTCCTGTTCTACGTTGTTTGCACCAACCGCGTGTTTTTTAGTTTTATGTGAACACTGGTGGAGACCATATAAAACTCAACATCGATACTGGTGGAGTAGCATTTAAAACTCAAATCGTATACTGGTGGAGTACCATTAAAAACTCAACGTATCAACTGGTTGAGTACCATTAACACTCCTGATTTTTACAACAAGGTTTAAGCGTTCCAGCTTCCTATATGAAGATATAGGTCGACTAGGGACCAACTTGAATCGACGTGGTATAACCTGGCAATTTGAGAGTCTTTACTCCGCCAACTAACTTTAAATTAAATTAAATTAAAAAAAATATATATATATATTTTTTTACCCAAAAGGTAAAGTTATATAAGTTTGTCATTCAGTGTGTAATATTGAGAAATATTCAATCCTTATGCAATTCTAAGTCGATTGAGCTTTGTGCGTCTGTGTAAAACACTCTCACATCCAAAATACATAAACAAACTAAACAGGATTTCATAAATAAAATTATTATTGTTCTAAGCAGTTTGGTATTGAAAATCAGCAGAATTGGTACAGTAGTACCAGAGTTATGGACCAAAATATGAGACAACCTAAAAAAATGTTGATAATACTGATCCAAAATTTTACACAGATTAGTAATGTAGTAATACTACAAGATTTTTGAAATATCAAAACCTAATTCACCATCGCGGTCCATATAATATCCACTTCCGAGAATCACTATAATACCCACAAAACTCTTGTCAATAGCGTTGTTTAAATGAAATTCAACAAAAATAGACCTCAATCATGTTAGAATATATTTGGAAAATAAATAAATAAAAAAAAAATATTTATTTATCACAATATTTTATGGTAATAGGCCCATAATGTTTCATAGCTCCAATATATGGTCTACATTAGAAAAAAACATTAACTTATATGACTATTGTTCCAAAATTATACACAGCTTCACATGTGGAAAATTCACTAAACGAGAATATTTCTCGAAATCCTGTGATAACCATATTCAAATTTCAGTCAGAATGCTTTTGTAACTTGTTTAAATATATTTGTATACCTATACCTACACAGCCGAATATAGTACTCTAACTTGTTTCATTTGCGACTTAATAAATTATATATGTATGTACAGTATCGGACAAAACATTTGCAACTAGCATAGCAATTTTATAATTAGCTCACATAAAACACACGGGGTAATCAAATTCAAATTTTTATATTACTTATAAAACAAAAGGAACCTCAAAAGCGATATTAAATAAAAATTATTTTAATTTCTTCTATACATAGACATTTTTAAAACATAAAATAAACATAAGACGAAACAATTGCAACTTAAAAATATTTCACGGTAAAATATTTGTTTGCTTAATATTTCGTAGCGACACCCTTACTATCTATTACGGCTTTGCATCTTCGTGGCATCGACTCTATTAAATTATTAATAGTAACCTGTGGAATAGCATACCACGCATTTTAATCCGATTGAAAAATTCATCAGCATTTTTGACGTTATTGCGATCAATCCGCTGCTTTACAATTGACCAGAGATTTTCTATCGGGTTCAGGTCCGGTGATTGAGGTGGCCATTGCATTACATTAATACTGTTTTGCATAAACCAAGTTTTTACTAGCTTCGAAGTATGCTTCGGATCGTTGTCTTGCTGAAACGTCCATCGTAAAGTCATTTCCCACTCAGCATATGGCAACATAATCTGCTCAAGTATGTTTTTATAAGACCATTTATCCATTATTCCCTGAATTCGATGAAGTGGGCACAAACCATTGGCAGAAGAACATCCTCAGGCCATGACATGACCGCCTCCATGTTTGACGGTCTTTACACAAAATTCTTATTGTACTTGTTTTCCTTTTGGTCTTCTAACACGAGTTATTCTATCACTAGCGATAATATTGAATTTTGATTCGTCACTGAAAAGAACGTTTTTCCATTGGTTTACTGTCCAAGTAATATGTTTTTGAGCAAACTGTAGTCGTTTCAGTTGATTACGCTTAGATATGAGAGGCTTTTTAGCTGGCCGATATGCTAACAAATCAGCATCAATAAGACGTCGAGAAACAGTTCTTACTGGAATATTTAATTCTCTAACAATTAACGCATCGGTTCTTTTGTCAGTTTTTCGAGGCTGACCGCCTTTGCTGATGACCTCCACAGACTTCGTTTAAAACGTGATAAAATTCGAAAAATTTATGATTTATGCACCTTATACTTAATCGATAGTTCTTTTTGAGAAATTCCTTGATTGAAATCATCAACAATACGTTTTCGTAAAACTTTACCGAACTTATCAGGTGCCATCTTTATCGAAATTGCGGATAATTAGTAAAACTTGTCTTTTATATAAAATATTTTTGCAGCTAAAAGAAAGTGAGATTTTATACCAATAAACTAAGAATTGTAACAAAACAAAAGTAAAAATAACGGTTTTTAAACATTAACAACAAAAACTTTAAGAGTTGCAATTGCAATACTATACTGCAAAAATAGAACTTTGCTATAACTGAACCTAAAAAATGTATTAAGTTATTACTGACATAATAAGAAACTTAAACTCACAAAATCAAGTTTAAATACTGGAAAGATTTTAATTTTACGAAACAAAACTTGTATTTTGAATGTTAGTTGCAAATGTTTTGTCCGATACTGTATATTATGGATCTTTATAGGTAGCGGATTCGATATGTGTGTTTTATCAACTTTCAGAAGCCCCGCATTACTGATTGATATATCAATGATGTATTCCAATTTATGTTGCTATTTAAAATCGGAGATATAAGCAAAAAACGCGACTACCAAAATTTTTTCATCAGATTTTTTAACAATAATTTTTTTTAACAAAATTATTTTTCCGCAATATATTTTTATATATATATTTTTTTTTAATTTTTTACTTTTTCTAATTTGTTTATTTATCTTAAAGTACCTTTGTTTAAACAAAAATAGTTTTCAGTCTTTACCTTAAAGTATACTTTGGCGACGGTTTATAAGATTCGGTACCGGCGTAGATTTGTTTTTCACAACACAAGTTGTAGTAGTTTTGTAAGTACGAGGGGTACTTACTCGGTTGGTATTTTATAAATTTATTACACATCTATCTATATTAAAAATTTCAAAATTTTACCTTCTTGTTGTGCCAAATTATAAAACTCCTGCCATTTACTTTGTACATCCCAGTATTTTTCCTTAATTTGATTGCGATCTTGTAAATAGGACACGGCAAAGAAATATGCCTTCAAAACATCCTGAGGCATTGATTCGAAGTGGAAATAAACTCCCAGAAACTTTTTACTTTCAGCAATAATAAAATGTTCATGTGGATCAAACGACGAAACGATATTGTCAATAATATGACTCTGCTGATATTCATCTATCAGGTTTTTAATGGATAAACCCAAACGTATGTTTAACGATACGGACACAGTTTGGCCCAACGTAACTCTTTCTAATTTGTTCACCTGAAAAAATATAACAGATATAATCATTAAGTTGTTAAAATCCAATTAAATAACTTACTTGCTGTGGCGTTAGCATTCGCCCAGATCTAAAGAACTCTTCTAAAGCTATTAAATAACGAGATTCGTTGAAAGTTCTTAAACAAATGGATTTAATGGCTTTTAAATTTGCATACAAATGTAATAATATGACCACGGAAAAAACACCATAAAGTACACTGCAAGAAAATGAAGGAAGTAATTAAATTAAATTTTCATATTTTTTTTAAAAAGTATTTATATATGCTTTCCATACCCTGGTGTCTTGATCACAGTCAACAAATATAAACCCAAAAATGAAGCTATAAGATTTACACAAGTTTCTTGCGAACTGTCTTTTGAATTGACATCGGCCAGATTACCACGCACAGCCTGGTGTTGGGTTAAAGCTGCTCTAGTTGCTCCACCTTAAAACATACAAACGTTTGATTAAATTTATTTACTTTAACTTTATATTAAATCATCTTAGTTTACCTGCTACACCTACTATTGCTTTTAGAACTGTTGTGCCACATAAAATTTGTGTGCCCAAATGAACGTACTTGGGAAGCACATAAATTTCTATACCCATTGCTAAATCGTTAAGAAAATCTGCTCTTAAACGCCACTTTTTACTATCTATATCTAATTGGGCACCCTTCCACCAAGAAAACAATATACGCCCTAAATGTCCACTGCCTTCTTTTAAAATCCATGTGACTGTAGCTGAGTAGGCATTTATGTTTTCGTTGCCAACTCCAAGTCCCTTTAGAATAGCATGTGTACAAAGTGTACCTGTAATGGAAAAGTTTGCACAACATATGTATTATGTAAATATTTACTTATGTTAGTGATGTAAATATAACTTTTACACATCTGTTATTCGAACACTTTATATAATCACAAAACTAATATTACAAAAATCATAATATTACCTATTCCTCTGCAAGTAGTTCAATATTCATAAAAGTGGATAAATGTGAATAAGTTGTTTTATTTAAAACATAAAAAATCTAAAAATTATTAACGAAAAAATTTTTGATTTTTAATAACCGAGTTTTTTTTTTTTTTTTTTGTATACCTTTCACCATTGGCGACCCAATAAAGTATATATTATAAATAGAGGAGTCGATATAGCTATGCCCGTCTGTATGTTGAAATCAACTTTCCGAAGCCCCCAAATAACTTACATACATGATTGATACTAGTGAATGGTATGAAAAGCTAATAATCGATTTTCAACTTTTCGATCAACCATTTTCATTTCGATTTTTACAGTCGATAAATCCAATCCAATATTCGATTTTTTAATAATCGATCTGCATTTTTGGGAACTATATCAAATTACCCATATACGCTATAATTACGGATCAAAATCATATTTTGGAAGAGTATTATAACTCCATTATATTAATGTGCTCGTTTTATAAACCGCAACGACAAACATTTGACAACAATTTTATGAAAAAATTTCGTGCTCTTTTTATACAAATCTTTTCAGTTTCGCTTTAAAATATGAGATCCTCCGTTAATATTTTTCGCTGTCAGCTGAAGATTAATATGTTGTAAAATTTAATGAAAGCAAAAACGTAGACAATACTAAAAATTCCTGAATTTGATTTCTATTTCGATTAATCGTCATCAAAAATCGATTTCAGCATAAAAATCGGAGTGTATAATCGATCACGAAAAAATCGTTTTTAGACCCTGAAAATCGATGTTCGACCATAATAGTAATCGATATTTACTAATTGATACATTAATATATCAAATATAGTCCAACTTAGGTTACTATTTAAAATCGAGAAAATTGGCCCAAAAATTACAGATATATGCTTAATTTTTTCTCCAAATTCTAAAAAATTTTCACCAACAATATTATGTTATTTTCGAAAGAAAAAAAAAAATATTAAAGTTGTTGAAATACCCCCATATGCATAAACAGTTTATAAATTTATCAAAGGTTTATAAAACAAATTTTGTATGGAAATTTTGTTTGATAAACCTTTGATAAATTTATAAAATGTTTATGCATATGGGGGTTAATCTCTATATTATGCATACAACTGATGACAATGAAAGATTCGTAGATTTGAAAATTCATAAGTTCGAATTCCAAAAATTTTTCAAAAATATTTGAGGTAAATTTCTTAAATTTTTAATAGAATTTTCATAAATTTTTAACGTAATTTCAGAATATAAGCTTTTTAAGATATGTTCGAAGCCAATGATTAATTTTCTAATTATCTGGGATTTTGAAAAAAAAAATCTTTCAATCATGTAAAATACATTACTAAATCAATTTTCTTGTCTATAAATATCCAGAAAATACTTTATAAACCAGTACGAAATGAATATTGTACAAATTACAAACTTACACTTATTACCATGGTGAATAAATTTTGGAATTAACACAAGAATTTCCATAATAAATATTAATAAGGCTCGAAAACATAATTTTAAAAATAGCTGAATTATTTGTATCTCACAAAACATACCACATATAGTACTACAAAATGCCTGCACAGTGTCCCAAATTTGATAGGCAGCATAGTCGTCACTCACACTGTCCGGATAACCCTTGGGCAGAAATATTTGCTGGAATAAACGGTATAGAAAGAATTTTTCATGGATAACCGCTTTGTTATCACTCCTCAGTGGTACGCGGACAATAGATTTTTGTTCTGCAACATTTTTTACATTATATTAATGACATGTTTTATACATACATAATTAAATTAAATAAAGCAAACAAAACACACTTACCGGCTGGTGTAACATAAAGTATTTCTTCACCTCTGGTGCCATACTGTTCACGAAAATGTATTCTCATTCTGGCAGAATTACAAATTGAAATCCTCGACGGTATTATTGATATTCAGGAAAAACAAAGTTTAAGGTCGTCAAATAAACTTTATAACATTTGTTGTAACTTCTCCAACGCTCTGCTATTAAAGTCAGGCCAAACAAAATTTATTGAGTTGTTAAACTTTAGTGCCAAAAAAAATATTTTATGACGGCTCACAAGTTTTTTTTCTTTCGAGTTTAGTAGAATTGTATTTTTTTCCTTGTCAAAGATCCAATTATTTTAATTAAACACTTGACTTAAGGTGGCGTTACTTAGCTGTTGTTTGTTTTCATTACTTTCTACTTCTATTTAAATGTGACCCCTTCTCCAAATGTGTTCTTCGTTAATTGTCAATACTAGTGGTGTTTTTGGTGCCACCCACACCCTTAACAACCAATAAATGTTTTGTCTATCGTATCGGTATGTCTGTGCGCTGCTGATGTCCTTGCTGCCTCTGCTGCGGTTCCTGTAACTTTTTCCAGTTGTATTTTCCCTAAAAAATTGCACTTATACTCTAATAGAAAAATTACTTTTTATATTTTAATGGATTTCTTATATTAATTAACTAGTTATTTTATTTGAAAAATTGTTTTAAAATTCTCACAATTCTTGTAAATTTTTTATAAAAAAAGAGTGTAACTGAAAAATTATCAACTAGATTTTCACTTGTTTTGATGGCAACAAATAGAAAACCAAAGTCGTATGTTTACAAAAACTCAACGGCGTTGTTAAAGCAGAGTTGTTTTTCTGAGATATTCAGTGTTGCTATATGTATGTAAATAAAAACGTTAAGTTTCCTCAATATTGAAAAATATATTTTTTTCGGTGCATGGTTTTAGTAAAATAAAAAAAATAAAAAATTTTAGTTCACCTATGTACAATTATTACAAAAAGAGACCAAACAACGTAAAATAATAAGAAAGTGATTCGTACAAAGTTTGAAAACTTTCGAAATTATAGTTTTCTAGATATTCGAAAATAGCTATTTACTTTATGGGAGGGACTATTGTTCCGATCCCCACAATTTTTTAAACAAACTTCGTGCAGTGACTTTTAACAAAGTTTAAAGACTTTTGCAATTATTGTTCTCCATATACTTGAAAATAACTACTATTAACTTTGTAAGGAAGGTGCCACTTGTAAAATATACTCTGAAAATTTTAAATATTTTTAGGTAAACCAAATTTAAATATTTTTTCTTTTCAAATTTATTTTTTTTTTTTAAGTAGTTTTTAAATTTTTTTATAATTTTAATGTTTTTTAAATTTATTAACGAAAAAATTAATGACTGAAAAGTATCCATATTGTCTATATTAATGACTTAGTAATCCAGATATAGATAAAAAATAAGACAATATATCAGCAATTTGTTGACCGATTATCAACCGAGCCTGAAGAATTCCCGATATATTGATGTATAAATCATGTATGTAAGATATTTGGGCTCTACGGAAAGTTGATTTCAACATACAGACGGACATGGCTACAGTATTGGCCATAACTAAAGCGTGAATTTTTTTCATATTATATTTTTTTGATAAACAAATACTTTTAAAGTTAATCTTTCTATAAGAGGTAGCTTTAAATCAAAATATATTTATAGCTGGAAAATAAAACGGACAAAACTAAAGCACCCTCATGTATATAATATAAAAAATTTTTTAATTTATATTTTGTTGCAAATCCTTTGGTTTGGATGACACAAGCACATCTCTTAATCACAGAAGATATTAAGTTGTTTATGGTGTCTTGCAATATTCTTTCCCAGGATATAATAACGACTTGAAATTAATCGTGAAAATTGCCGATCCTTATTTCGGCAATTTTCACGATTTATTTTCATATTAACAATCTCCCACAAGTTCACAATAGGATTGAAATCGGGAGATTGAGCAGGCCAATGAAGAACTTGAATCTTATGCTCTGTAGCCAAGTCTTACAATCTTTGGAGGTGTGCTTAGGATCGTTATCCTGTTGGAACCTCTCTATAAGTGGCATCTCTTCACTGGCATAAGACAACATTACATCTTTCAATATATCACGGTACATGAACCGATCCATAATCCCATTAACTTTATGAATTGGCTCAATTCCTTGACCAGAAAAGCATCCCCAGGCCATTACATTGCCGCCTCCATGTTTAATTGTTCCTTTGCAATACTTAGGATTCAGTCTTTCTACTTTTCGTCTGCGTAAACGCCTTATTCTATAGGAGCTTTTTAATTTGTATTTGTATTCGTCAGAAAATAGTACTGTCTTCCATTTTTTGATACTCCAGTCGATGTGGGCTTTGGCAAACTCCAGTCTAGCTTTCTTGTTCTTGTTCTTAATCTTATAATCTTAAACTTGTTCTTATTTGACTTGCAGATGCTGTAGGATCTTTTTGCATTGCTCCTTTGATCAAGGAACCATCATATCGTGTGGTTTTACGCGGACGTCCTCCAGAATGTCCCGGTGATATACGACCAGTCTGCAAAAACTTTGGAATCAGTCGGGAAATAACCGATCTATTAATTGAATATTGTTTACCCAATTCATGCCGTGATAAGCCCGGCTTCCAGTCTTCAATAAATTTAATTTTAAATTCACTGGAGTACTTGTTCCTTGGCATCCATTGTTTTTTCACAATATACTGTATAGAATTTAAATTATACAGACTACGCCTTCCTTTATTTTTATCTTCTGGAATTTTTAAATGCATCCGTTGTGAGTCCCATTAACTGATATTGCAAATATGCAATAGCATAGTCAAATTTTTACACATCTTACTAGGGGGTGCTTTTGTTGTGTCCGTCGCGTTTTGAGTTTTTGTATGTTTTATCATTTTAAATTAGTTGTTCATAGAATTATCCTTTCCTAAATGAACATTATATGAACATATGAGTTAATAAAATATATAGAAAATACATCCCAAAAAAATCTTTTTTATCCAAAAAATTATGATATGAAAAAATTCATTGAGGGGGTGCTGTTGTTATGGCCAATACTGTATATCGACTTCGCTTTCTATAAAGATCAAGAATATATTCTTTGTGGGGTCGCAAATAAAAAATGTAGAAATTACAAACGGAATGACAAACTTATGTATACCCTTGCCACTCATGGTGAAGGGTATAAAAATAAAAAGGCATACATGGTTACGGTACTTTTATTGCTTATGTTCTGTACAATACTGTAACTGTTTTTCCTAGAGAAAATTTTGTAAATAATAGTGTTTCTAGAGAGAAACTAATTAGGATTCTCTGGTCACATTTTGTTTTTGAGATATGCTCTCAATATATCTGCGTGATGAAATTAGGTTAGAGCTAAAAAAATCATTATCATCGACATTCGTAAAAAACCTCATTCGCATTCCTGAGCTCCAAGACGTTGCCGTCTTTTTACATACTACTTATCATCATATACATATTCCATATTATGCAATAAAAAGCCTAAAACATATAATTGGGGTAAATTTGGTGTGAATAAAAAATAAAAATACATACATATTCTTACAAAAACATAGTTCTTATCGTAAACACGTAGCGGTATAAATCGCCACTACTTTGAACTTTGTATCCAAAACTGTTTACATTTCATTTCATTCAAATCTTTCTAAAGAAGCAATTTTAATGTTGACACAAATTAGTTATGTATGTACGAATAAAAGTACATAATGACACAATTTATTTCCATATATGGGGTTATTTTAACATTATTGCACTTTATGTTGCAGTCAATATCAAGTGTTGCGAGGAATACAAACACATTCGTATCACATTTTTTATTTTTTTTGGAAATCTTTAAAATTTCTTGAGTTTGCTTAGAAGCATGTTTAATAACGACCATTTTCAAATGAATTGCAGATCCCTAAATGGGAATAAAGCCACAAGGATTAGTAAATCCACAATTGTGGCTCATCGATTATCAGTACATTTTCAAAATATCATAACACCAACAAAAAGTCCTCAAAAAGTAATGTATATACCTATCTATATCTATATTAGTTTAATTTTAAAATTGAATACAATTTTAACGTTTTAGTATTTGGATAGTATTAATCATCATTTAGCAGTTTTTCGAGAAATGTTAATAACCTTGGGCCAAGAAAAAGACGGTCCTGAGTTGCGAGAAAAATTACGGAAATTAAGATGTACCCTCCTCGAAGAATGCCAAATTACCGCACAACTATTAATACCCTTGCATAAATGTAGCTCCACTGAAAACCTCTCAGTTGAAAATCACCATTATTTAGTAATATTGTTTCATTTGTTGCAACTATTTTTACGCGAACTAACTAAAAGTTACCGTCTTACACAAGTTTTACCCATGGACATGAACGAATATTTTGGTAATTTCCATTTAATTTACAAGACTCTTTACAAATAAAATGTTAAACATTACTTATCAGAAAACCGTGCTGGTCCTTCCAATCTTGGAAATGTAATCAGTGAAATTTTATTGTGCAAACAAATAACACCTGATTTCACGTTGGAAGAACTATCAAGCATTATTTTGGATAGCCAGGAAATCTCTTCACTGTTGAAAGAAATTCAAGAGTTTGTACCTCTAGGTGAGTTATAAGTGGTTTATTTTATTAACGCTGTAAAAAATTAGCTCGTTTTATATTCTAGAACTTAATTCTAACATAGATATTCACAATTCTTGGCCCTTGAAACGTAAGCGAACATTATTTTGTTGTGGTTCTCAATCTAAATATTAAAAGTTCTATCAAAATTATAACAATTGTTAACTTAATTAAATGTTACAATAAAATTATAAATTAGATAGTATATTCTGTGGTCACTCATATTTTAGTAATTTCTATTTTTACTTTTTTGTTTTTGAAATGTGCGTATCTTTTATTTTAAATTTAACGATTATGCAAGTTTTTAGTTTTTCTTTGTGTGTTTCTTGACTGGGGTTCCTATCTATACTGACTTTGGAATTGCTATTTTTACAAAGTCCCGCGATATTTTTGTCTGGAATTTCTATATACGTTATCTTATTAAAATATTTATATTCGTTCTGAAGACCAAATTTTTTACTAATCGAATGATTTCATTCGATTAGTAATCGGTTCTAGCAATAGTTAGTCTCGAGCCATACTGTTCAACGGTGCTATAGTAAATCGCAAAACCATCGCGATAGTCTGTTGCGAGGGCTAATGCTGGATATCCGCGGTTAAGGTGAGACTTCGGACTTGCTAAAATTTTAGCTCATTATGTGTGGATTTATGGTGATGTCGTTTATTGCATACCGAGACCATTCTTCAGTAAAATATTCTACCTGTGGCTATTGGGACCCTGCCCGTCTGGGGAACATACGGTTGGTGAATGTTTTGTGAAGGAGTATGGGATAAAGATCCTTCTTTTACTCTGCCAGTTCCCCGCCTTGGTGAAGAAGAGGATCAGATTGCTTGGTCATTTAATTCTGTTTTATTTGGGTGACTTATTAGGGATGAGCTTGAGGTCTAAACACTCCTTTATTAGTAAACACTAGGGTATTCAATCGATTAACCGATTAATTTTGGTCGGTTAACTGTTCGAATAATTTAAAAATGCCGATTTTCAAATAACAAATAAACCGATTAATTTGTGTCGATTAACCGATTAACCGAAATTAATATTTTTTTGCACTTTATATAGAAATATAGTTTTAAGCACACACACAGATTTCATTTCTTAACTCACACAGATCATATCTGTAATAATATGAAACAAATGACAGTTCTCAAAAAAGTAATATCGAACCTTTGAATAGTGGTTTTCAGAGTGAAAGAATAAATACAATTTTCAATAGGCAACAAGAGGTGATATATATTTGTCCCACAACCATTTTGACATTTTCTTTTGTTTGTTTTCTATTGCCATATTACTGGAACTGTGTAATTTGGGGTTTTCTAGAAGTATAGTACAAAAATTTAAAGTAAGGAATTTGTAAATGAACCTTTTTCTAGAATGTACTATGACTAACTTTGTCCTAATGAGTCGGAGGACGACATGATAATAGATGAAACTAAAGACATAACTGAAACGAGTCTTTTATCAAGAACTATTAAAAGTATTCCCAATCTGAAAAACTCAAAAAGGACTCCAATGCACAGTGGATATGTGGTGTATGCATCTCAATTAACCATAAAACAAATTCTATCGTAAAGCTAAGATGTCAAGCAATAATTATTTGCAGAAATTCTAGTTATTATGTCAACAGAAAGAAGTATTCGAAAATGGCGACAGAACACACTACTTTCTACTTCAACTTTTTATAAAAACGTAAATAATTTCTTGAAATATGCCTCTCCATAATTGTTTAAAATTGTTAAATCGCTCTAAAACTGTGTGAATTAGAGGTACTAAAGTACTACGGCCTACCCTAAAACAGTTAAAAAAAAAAATCAAAATGTTGAGGGTGTTTCAAAATCATTGAAAACGGTTTTAAACTTTAAACTTTGAAAGCATATATTAAAAGTATCATACATTTGCTACCAATGGAGTTTTATTTTAACTCTACTGTAGCTGAACATGTTTTTCAAAAAATGCAACCTTTGGGCTTTGTAAATATTGGGGCTTCAAAGTCTACGGGCCGAAGGTTGTATTTTTCCAAAAAAAAAAAAACTAAGCTAAACGGCTGTTAACAAATGTCAGTTGTTAATACTATTTAAACTAATGAAAAAGTACATAAAAACACCTCTTTTACTTGTCTTAACATATCACTTCTATAAAAACTAAAAAAAATCAAAAATGTATTTGTAACCGTTCATTACTTTTTTTATTATGAATCGATTTTAAGATCAAAAAAGCAAATTAAAGCATAAAGTCCCGCCTATTCAACAAAAAAAATCTTACAAAAAAAAAAATCATCCATTTAAAAGTTACAGATTTTTGATCCGAAAATGAAGAAATTGGATATTCTTTACTTTTGATTTCTCAAGTTTTATTAAATCTAATGAAAAAATCATTTAAAAGGAAAACATTTCAATGATATTCTTTTTCATACCATTTTTTTTTTTTTTTGCTATTACTTTCTTTGTTGAATTGTTATGATTTCTATATTTTTTTTATGATTTTGTTGTTTTTATTTATAAAATGCTTAAATAAGTATACAAAATTTGTGGTTCCATTTTCAATTTAAAATCAAAATAAAAATTATTCTGTTAATCGAATAATTTAAAATTAAGCGATTATTAACCGGTTAAATCTAAACCCCGATTAATTATTTGCTCGATTAATCCAGAAACCCGATTAATTGAATACCCTAGTAAACACGATAGTTTAAAGTTGCTGATACTTAGGATGAGTAATATCACGTTATCAAAGAATAACGGACACAAGTGAGCTGCGTCTACAGGAAATGGAAGTTGATGGTTATGGAATCTAACTTAAATTTACAACAAAATACTCGAAAGTATTTTCGCTGTATTTATGCTAATGATAGATCCGTAAGTTATCTGAAGGTTTCCTAAAGTTGTTAACTCGATTTTTCTATTTATTAGGATTCTATTATTAATATTTTAGAGAATTTACCAATGGACTGGAAAACATAAATAGTATATTTCTATATAATGGATGCAGTTTATTTTTTATACATTTTTAAAATACAACATTAAAAATCTACTAATTGAACAAATTTATAAAACAAAATCGTTTTAAGTACTTTCAGTCTTGCGGTTCAAATATTTCACCTGAATTTGCACATAAATTTATATATGTTTTACTTCTTCCAACACCCCATCGAGAACACCGACCAGTTGGTTTTCCTATTTTATATATAATACCCCTCTTATCATAGTCATATGAACAGGTCGTATAATAACAAAATTTGTATGACTCGGCCTTGCTAAAATTTTATAAAAATCTTTATTTATATGCATTAAAATAATAAAATTATGCATCTGTACTTATTCATGCAATCAGCACCTAAGGCTACAGCACAGCCTACCCGTGAAACACCATCATTTATCATAGTTGTAAATTGCTTTGCAACTTCATAACTTATTAAAGAAAGCAAACAATTTCAATATTACTCGTTTATACAATCAAATAATAAGTAAACATACTCATGCATAAACTCCTTTGGCATATCAGTAGGATTTTCTATATTATTCTTCTCATCAAACATTTCCCTCAATGATAAAGATATAATTTCTAATACTGGTTTGGGTTCATTTAAGGCTTTAACTATCTTTTTTAAGAACAATAAATACATTATTTAAGAAGAACTTTTAACATCACTTATAAAATAAGTGTGATTACCAAATTTTGTGCTACGTAGGGAAAACGCTGGGTGCCGCGACATGTTGCTTCTCCTGCATTCACCAGTTTTGAGCGATAATGTGATAAAAAGCTCAACTCACTATCCCATAGTAATTCGCGCATACGAACGGCAATCGGAAAATATATATTATTTAAACTATTTTTTGCCCATCCACCCGCAGTGCGATTACGGTAATAATTATGCCAATTTATAAAAGCTGTCTTTACTTTTCTTGTTAAGGGCACATGGGCTAAAAAATCCTTAGATATGTAGGATGGCTGAAAACCTTAAGTGATAAAAATTTCTTGCTAATTAATGTCAAACAATACTTACATTTGTTATAGAGTTTTTGCCATCACATAGCAAATGTGCTTGTCCTCCTCCGCATAATTTGTTTTGTATATCAGCTTGACAATATTCCCAGGATTTGCAGGGATTTAAGAAGACTATTACCAGGAATATGAGTTTGATAACTTTCATAATTAATTTTTTTAAAAGTTTTATTGTCAGTCTATACAGTATCGGCCATAACTAAAGCACCCCCTCAGTGGATTTTTTTTTTGGGATGTATTTTGTATATATTTTATTAACTTATATTGTTAATGTTCATTTAGTAAAGGATAATTTTATGAACAATTGATTTAAAATGATAAAACATATAAAAATACAAAACGCGACGGACAAAACAAACGCACCCCCTTAAAAGATGTTTAAAAATTTTACTATTTTTCTACATATTTGCAATGTCAGTTAACGGGACTCACAACGGATGCGTTTAAAAATTCCAGAAGATAAAAATAAACTGTATAAAACTTAAGTTTTATACAGAACAAGTACTCCAGTGAATTCAAAATTAAAGTTATTGAAGACTGGAAGGCAGGTTTATCACGACATTAATTGAGTAAAAAATATTTTATTAACAGATCAGTTATTTCCAGGCAGATTCCAAAGTTTTTGCAGAATGGTCGTATTGCACCTGGGGATTCACGATATGATGATTCCTTGATCAAAGGAGCAATACAAAAAGATCCTACAGCATCAGCTAGTCAAGAAAGAACAAGTTTAAGATTATGCGTTAGCGAAATAACAATCCGTAGAAGAGCTGTAGAAGCAGGATTGATTATTCAGCCGACGACCAGCAAAATAATCGTTTATATCAGCTAAGATCAAGAAAGCTAGACTGGAGTTTGCCAAAGCCCACATTAACTGGAGTGTCCAAAAATGGAAGACAGTACTGTTCTCTGACGAATCGAAATACAAATTAAAAAGTTCCCAAGGAATAAGGCATGTACGCAGACAAAACGGAGAAAGACTGAATCCTTAGTATTTCAAAAGAACAATTAAACATGGATCGGGCAATGTAATGGTCTGGGGTTGCTTTTCTGGTCAAGGAATTGAGCCAATTCATAAAGTTAATGGGATTATGGATCGGTTCATGTACTGTGATATATTGGAAGATGTAATGTTGTCTTAGCCAGTGGGAAATTGTTAATATGAAAATAAATCGTGAAAATTGCCGAAATAAGGATCAGCAATTTTCACGATTTATTTCAAGCCGTTATTATATCCTGGGAAGGAATATCGTAAGACACCATGAAAAACTTAATATATTCTATGCCTAAGAGATGTGCTTGTGTCTTCCAAAACAAAGAATTTGCAACAAAATATAAATTTAAAAAAAATGTATTATATCCATGAAGGGGTGCTTTAAGGGGCCCATAGACACATACTGCTGACACATAATGCCGATGAACCCTTCGTATACGTGTGTGATTGATATTTTACTACACACCTATCAATCATCATATAAAAAAATGCGTTTGAGAACAAAAAAAATTATTATTTTCTTTTTTTCAGTAACTAAAACGTCAAATTTAAAAATTATATTTCATAAAACTGAAAAAATTTATACAATTGTTCAAGGCGTATTAATCAGGTGAGAGCGTCTCGGCAACAAATACAACAAAGGCAATATTTGTTATTTGTCAAATGATTGAGAATGTCAAAATATGTTGTGGCACATAAAAAACAAACAAACAAAAATATTATGTTATTTTGGTCATCCATTGGACTTTTGAGAACCCAGTCTCACTGCTACTCACCCGATATTAATGTTTTATGAATTTTCTTGCTATTTTTTTACAAACTTTTTTGTTTAAAACCAATTTCAAAAGAATTACATTTTTTTTAATATTTTCTACACAAATTAAAATTTTCTATTTACAATATTTTTTTTTTCAATAACAACAAAAAATATTAACAAAATTTGACAAACTCAAACTCAACATAAACAAACAAAAAATAATCAGCTGTGTTCGTAACTTCACCTTATTAATACACCTTGCAATTGTTCATTTGAACAACTGTCAGCAGTACGAGTTCATTTTAAAATCAAAACTACAGTGCACTCGCGGTAACGTGAACTAATTAAAACCAAGGGAGTTCATGTTAGTGAAATTGTTCACGTTAGCGATTATCGAATTTCATGGAAAAAATATAAAATTTTATAATATAAACCTGTGTTTTACACGCTTGAACGTGAAATTATTGATTAAAATGCATTACAAAACAAAACGAGTTCACGAGAAACTATAAAATGAAATAAAATTACATAGCAAATAAAATTACTCATTCGTTGCCAATAAAAAAAATAATTTAGAGGATACAAACACATTTTTTTTATAAGGGGATTCTCAAAACTTTAAAAATTGAAATTAATGTTTGTGTTGAAGTGTTGTCTACATGATTAGAAAACAAATGCAGTGAAAAAAAATTGTTCACGTTATAGAGCTTTCTGAGTTTGTTCACGTTACAGAGTAGTCAATGTAAGCAAAGGCTTGTTCACGTTAGGGGGTGTTCACGTTAGACGGTGTTCACGTTACCGCGAGTGCACTGTATTTTGATTTTTCATACTGCATTGTCTGTGTGTCGCATACATAAACAAAAATTTAAAATTTACCAACACATGCTTATTGCATGAGCATGAGCAGTATGTGTCTATGGGCCCCTTTAGTTTTGTCCCATGGTTTTGTCCAAAGAATAATAACAAGAAGGGAAGGCTCTCTCTTTTTCTACAACAACAACGTCTCTCTCTTTTCACATACAGGTTGTATGTAAATTCAACACACTTGAGAGAGAAATTTAACTTCAAAACTTTTTATTGAAATTTGCAATTCTAACACTATTTTACAAACACATAATATTTTTATATTTTTTTTACACATATTTAAACTATTAAAGTAACCGAAACATGCTTATTTTGCACAAACGAAAACAAATTTTTTTTTTAATTTTTTTGACATTAAATTTTTGGGCGTTGAAAATAAAACTGAAAAAAACGCATTTGGAAAATTTCGTATTAAAAATTAATAAAAAAATGTAAATATATTAAATTTTTGCAGAAATTATGGAATAAAAAGCAAAAAAATCTATTTATAAAATCTTTCCAGGTCAAATATACATTAAATGATTTGAGAATTGTTTGAATTTTTAAATTTAATTGTAACAAAATTTTGTTATAATTTTTAAGGTCGCTTTTTTACAACAATGTGTATTTGAGGAGTGTGGTGAAAGTGGTTTGAATACCAATACATATAAACAAAATGTTACCAATACATTCTTAGAGTTAGGTTTTATTGACAGCGTTTCACTTCTTGTTATTATTCTTTGGTTTTGTCCGTTATATTTTTTTTTATAAAAAGATTAACAGCCATATGCATAAAAGTTTACAAGAGCTTTATAAACCAATTATAAGCAAATTTTCATAAAGTTGTATTCATAAACGATTAATAGCTCAAAATACATTTGATAAACCTTTAATAAGTGTACAAATTTTAAAGTTCGTTCGACCCTACTTTAAACCTAGTATAAAGTATGTATTCTTTTTACATTTTATTCTGAAAAAAGGTAATTTTAAAAATAATTCTTTATAAATTTGCAATAATAGATGATAATATTGCAATTGATAAACATAATTTTAACTCCGCTGGGAAGTATAGTCCTCTTTAATAATATAAGATTTTGTTCCATATTTCTCCGGCAGTGAACTACATGAGGTTCACAAGTGAGTTTTATTGCCATTTTTGTAATTTATTGTTAACCTGTAACGGCATGTAGTAACTAAACGTGTAAACATTGTGGAAGAAGGTCCCCAGAATCTAATATACCCACTCCGGAATTAAAATTATGTGTTTCTACATAGAATTTCATTCAATTTTGTTAAAATTTAACAAAATGACAGTAAAAATAATTTTTTTTTGTTGTAATTTAAAGTTAGTTGGCGGAGTACTCTCAAATTGCCAGGTTGTCCCACATCGATTCAAGTTGGTCCCTAGTCGACCTATACCTTCATATAGGAAGCTGGAACGCTTAAACCTTGTTGTAAAAATCCGGAGTGTTAATGGTACTCCACCAGTTGATACGTTGAGTTTTATATGGTCTCCACCAGGGCTCACATAAATTAAAATACACGCGGTTGGTGCAAACAACGTAGAACAGGAACCGTTATACGAAGCCTTACATCACACACGTGCCAGAGTGAGACGCAAAATTGTCGAAGGCAAAAAAACGAAAACAGGCCTGATTGTACTTAAGAGATAAATACAATGACGCGCGAGTTGTTAATCAACCCAGACCTACTTTGCGACTCATAAAAATAAATTAATAAAACAAATTATAAAACAGTGATGTTTATTTTATCACAGAATATTCGTCATTCGAATACTTTTAATAATAATTGAACTAAAATATATAAAAACGTTTGTATATTAATGCATTTTAGCTTAGGATAAATTTACTAGAATCAAATATATATTTTTTCTCTAAATACTTTAGTTTTTTTCTTCAAAAATATATAATTACTAAAAACAAACAATGAAAAAAAGAGAATTAACAAATATTTTATCCTAATTGCAAGCAACACTAACAACGAAAAAGGGAAAATAACAGAGAAGCATTGCCAGCTTAGACAAAAAACAGTATATTAGTTATTGTGCCTTTAACAAACGTTTATGAATACTATACTTTTATAAATGATTTTTAAAACTAAAGTGTTTGTTAACAAATTTGTGTTTTAAATCTACAATAAGTTTTTTTTATGCATATAACCGTAAATTAACAACTAGCTTGACCCGGTGCGCTTCGCTACCCCTGTCGTAGTCTATGTTGGAAATTTCAATAAAATCGTGTCGGCCGTTTAGTATTTATTGTTTAATAACTAAAGGTACCAATTTTATCGGTTTTCCCTCTGTTTACCCATTTCTGGTCCTAGTATTGAAAAAAGTTATAGCCTATTGACGCTTCCAAGTAAGGATCTATCTACGTTCCAAATTTCAATAAAATCGATTCAGCCGTTTAGGCGTGATGCTCAAACAAACAAATAAACAAACAAACTTACAAAGACATTTATATATTTATAGAGATTGAAAATAATACATAATAGAAATTTAAAACTTTGTTTTTATAAAAAAAAAAAAATAGTATGAAAAAAATTCACTGAGAGTGTGCTTTAGTTATAGCCGATACTGTATAATAGACTACACTATTTACTTTGCATTAGATCAAAGTATAACCATTAGACCATAGGGTAACACAGATACGAGATGTAACTTTTAAAAACCTAACTCTTGCATATGATTTGTTGTATTTTTAATTGACAAAACGGAGTGTCTCGTCTCTGTATTCTTTTTTTTTACTAATACATTCTCACCACTTGGGTTTTTGACAACTGAGTTAGATCTTTGACAGGAGAGTTTTCGATTTATGTATATTTGTCTATATCTAGTTGTCATCTATGTATAAGACCGACTTAAAATAAACCTGTTGCTGTTTTGGACTGGACCCTTTTCAAGGTCTTAAAAAAGGAAGCCATACTTATCAGTTTATAGTCAATCGGTCGCTTAATTTAATATCTACATTTTCGAAACCCATAAAGTGTATTTTTCCAAAATGAAAGACAATCTATTATTTTTGAAATAATGTATTTTATTAATAAAAAAATAAACTTAATAAAAAAAAATGGGCAGAGTTGTTTATGAAATTTTTCGAAAAACTCAAAATAATAATATAGATAATTAAATTTGTTTAAATATGTGTATTTAAAATCAATATAAAACATCTGATTTTCACAGAAAATCAATACAATGAACAAATATTTTTGAGCTTTCATTAAGATTAAAGAAGATCTATTTTAAACAAAATTTACAAAAAAATAATAATAATAAATGTTTTGTATTATTTTTTTTTAACTATGTTTAAGTACAATTGAAAACAAAATTGATTTGTTTAGTAGTTTGAGCATGATTTGATGTTAGATAATTGTTTTTAAAACAAATCTACTTTTAACAAAACATATTATTAATTCCTTCTTGTTGGGTATGTTTAAAATAACATCTTTTAGTTAAGCTAAGATTTTTTTTAATCTGTTTTCTTTTTTCTTTAAGTATTAATTATACTATAAAATAAAGTACAATATATATATTTTTGTATATATTTAGTATACATATATAATCCATATTAATATCATACAATTTTATAATTTTAAAGCAATAGTCTTTTTTGTTGGTTGTTTTTTTTTTACTTATACAATAAATTTCGTTTAAAAATAGCTCAGTCAAATTGAGACCAATTAAATATGGCCTGGTCCACAAAGTGGATTAACAAAATTTTAAACTAAACTTTATAGTTTGGGAAAAAAAAAAAATTTCAAAATTTTTCTAGAGAAATTTGTTTAAAACAATTTGAAGAATTTTCTTAAAATTTCTGTTTAGTCTTTGTTAGTCCAGAGTTGCGCAAACCAATTAATGGCTCTGGTAACTGAAAACGTATTTCAATTTCTTTCTTTCTTTATACAAATTTTGTAATTGTAGCAAATATTTTAACTTAAAACTAGACTTAATAATGAAAGGGGGCGGGGGGAGGATGCGCTTAAAACTTAAAGATTCTCTTAAAAACTTAAACATTAAAAACGAAAAACACCAAACACAATTCCAAAATATTAACTTGTTGTATGTGTGTGTGTGAGTGTATGAGAGCGGGGGACAACATGAAAATCATTAGGAAGGAAGAACAATTACTGATTGCTGATAGCAATAGTTGTTGCATGAGAGTTAAGGTGGATGATGAATTTAATATTTTGGATGTTTAGATTTAATGGCGTTGTTGAGGAATCATATATGATTTGATGAGGAGGCCGATAACTGTTCCAGACGGGCACACAATTCGGTTGCTAAACGCATTTGTGTGGCAGCTGCTGCAGCACAGGAGGCGGAGGCATTGGTAATGGTAGCAGTATTAGATGTAGATTGATTAAAATGCATAGCTGCTTCAGGATAACTGGGACAGACACCCAACCAACGTGCTTTACCGCAAGCATGCGACTAAAAATAAAGAAAATAAATTTTTGTTAGTTTAAGAACTTTTATTAAAATAAAAAAAATGGATTATATTCAAACTTAGTTTGAAATAAAAACTTACCATGGTAAAATCACGTTTCCATTGTACACCACATTGACCGTCACACAGAGGACAGGGACGTTCAATACTGTAACCACCGCATTCACTGCAATCCAATGAAACATGATCATCAGTCCATGATACACCACAGGTGAAACAGGAACCAATATGTTGTCTCAACTCTTCAATGGTTAAAACATTATCCACTGAAATTTCCAAAGGGCTGCCAACTAAATCAGACAATGATGAAGACATGCTGATACTGCTGCGACTAAAATTAAAATAGATAACAAAAAAAAAAATCATAAATTATTTGAACATTATTTAAAGTTAAGTAGGTATTAACATGTTAATAAATATATCAATGACTTGCTTCAAAAAGGGAAAATTAACAAGATTTACTACTAACAAAACGTGTGACGTTAATAAAAAATTACGCTTAATAAATTTATTATCAACTACCGTTCGGTACTATTATATGTACGTAACAAAAATCAATCAATGAATCGAGTGCAAAAAAAAAATTATTAATCTTATCAGTTTGTTGGGGAAAAAAAAAAGAACGTGGGGAATCAAATCCGGGAAAACCAAAGTTTAAAATCATTCATATTTTTAATCTAGGAAATTTTGTTAGGAATTTACTTTTACTTTAAATTTAAATTTGTAAGTTTGCTATTTTTTGTCATTGAGTCAATTTATAATTAATTTGAAATTAATTTTGTGTTAAGGCACCAAAATGTGTCACTCTTAATATATAGAGTGACAAATAAGTTATTTTAGATTTTTGTAATAAATTGAATAGCCAAAGTTATTGATGAGTAAAAAAGTTACTTCCGTTTTGATATACATATACATATAAATTTTAAATTATCTTAATTGCCTTTACTTACCCCAATGAACTGCAAAATTCAGTGAATTGAGGACCATGTACACTTGCCAAAGACATTGTTGTTGATGGTACTAAAAATAGAAAAAGAATAAACATAAATTAGTAAACATATTAAATTAATTAGCATACCATAGTATGTATTAATAAAAGTTTTGGAGTAATGGAATGAATTGCTCAAATTTTTAATTGCGAATTCAAATTTTATAATTAATTCGAAGTTTTGGCCTACAATTTTATTTTGATTTACGTTTCATTTTCTTAATTTTATTTTTTAAATGTCACATTCAATTTATTTTGTTTTGTGTTATTTTTTTCTGTTATTTAATTGCGTTTTAAATTTACCTACATACATATGTGAATACAAAGACTTTATTTGAAAAATATGGTTTGAAAATATATAATAAAATAGCGGTATTCACAATGTAGAGTACTTGGCCTGGTAATGTAGTAAAAGAGCACAATATCAAAAAACTAAAAACAAAATACATTAGAAATTGAAATGTTTGTCAGTAAATAGCTTTTCTGCTTATTTACTAGGCCAAGTACTCTACATTGTGAATACCGCTAATGTATATTTGTATATGAGTGTAGGTATTTGAAATAAGCAACCAAAATGTATATATGACAAATAAAGTAAATTGAACAAATGCTAAGCTATTTTTAAATAAGGTTTTAACTTAATTAATTGTTGTGATTAAATTTAAAAAAAAAATATATAAGAAATCTTACAAAAATAATTAGCAAAAACTGCAAATTATTTAGGTCACACGAAGGTGTTTTTTAAATTAGTGGTAAAACAAAGAAGAAATTATATATTCATTAACAGTATTTAAATATATCAAAGGTTTATAAAACGAACTTTTTATGGAATTATTGTTTTGATGTTTTAAAAAAAGAAAAGAAACTTGACATTTTAAATACTCAAACTTAATGTGAATTGTCTGTCTCTGTTTCTGTTTACAAACAGCATTCAAGTTTTTTGTTTAAATGAATCATGTTACATTTCATTTGACTCACTTTATTCAAGGAAACGCTTAAATTCATTGTTTTACAGTCATTTTTCAAATAGAGATTTTAAGTTTGTATTTTTTTTTGTAACTAACTGTCTTTTGTAATTGTTTGCCTAAGTTTATTTCTAAATAAATTTCTAGACATTTCGCATTTTGAATATTAATTTTTTTTTCTATAATTTAAATATTTAAATATGCAGAAAATCCATAAAAAAAAAAAATCCGGCTCCAACCAGTTGAAATTGTCTTTAGTTTTGTATAGTTATTTTGTTATTTTTTTTCTTCTTTCTCGCTGTTAATATTTATTACTTTTTGCCATGGTTTTAAATTTCATATAATACAATAATGAATCATTAGATTAGAGCTTTAACTGAACTGGTTTGTGTTAAAATAAATAATAGATGTTTCTTTCTTATAAGGTTAATTTAACCTCCAGTTTGATTTTACTTTTTATTTATTTATTTTTTTTTTTTTTAAATAGGAAATATATAATAATTGAAAGAAATGCATGTGTTTCGTTAAAAAAAATAAAGAAAACAAAGGAGAAGAATTTAAAAAGGAAGTAAAAAGAAGTAAATTTTGGGAATTTACTACATATCCCTCCCCATTAACACGAAGTCTGGTTACAGGTTAACTTATAGTATGAAAATTGCATATTTATTAAAAATAATAACAAATCAGATGAATCAGTTAATCGATTCTTGGTATGTATTTTTGTTACAATTTAGATTAGATTAATTAATTAGCATCTGCGTTTTAACAAAATATTGGTAAAAACCCCTGTGTGTCAATCAAGTTTTATATGCGAATAAATAAAATGAAATTTTAAAATATTTTCCTTATTAAACATTGTTGTTATTATTAAAGTACAGCTTAACCTGTTTTTTTTTTTCTTTATTACAAAATAAATTTTGGGGGATTTACTACTTAAACGTAGGTATTTATTGTAAATAATAACAAATCAGATGAATCAGTTAAATGAATCTAGGTATGTATTAAAACCGTATTTGCGGTTTTATCCAAATATTTGTAAAAACCCTCAAGTTTTATTTGGAATTTTTTTTTGAAATATTTCCCATATATTTAATTGTTGTTATTTATGGTTAAAATTTAAGATTTTTATAAATAAACAAACAATTTGCTAAAAACCCGGTTTCGTATTCAAGCAGTTTAGAGCAAAAACTTTGGAATTTTTTAAATTTTCCCCTGTTATTTTCTATATTGTTATTAAATATTTTTCCCCCTATATACTTAAAACATTGCATATGTAGACGAATACAATAATAATAATCAAATAAATGTTTTCATATGTGTAGTATGTATTTATTTATTTATGTAGAAGTCTATGTGGGTAAAACCAGATATTATTTGTTAATTGCAGTTACATTTTTTTTTTGTATTCAATGATAAACATCATGCAACCAGTTGTAAATGGCCGCAGTGTTTACAATTAGGAGGAATTACAGGGTTACCAAAATAACAAGTTATAATAACTAGTTTTTCCAAAGAACTTTGGCAACTTTATATGCAATTGTTTATGTCTTCTCTATTTCTTCTCTCCCATTAATTGAGTAGCCGTCATTTAATGCACTTTGTGTTATTGTTATTGTTGTTTTCTTTTTGTGCTAGCAAATGTGGCATCTCTTAAAAAAACTACATATATAAAACTGAATTTAGTAAGAAAAAAAGTGATGTAAAAATAAATTATTTTTTTTTGTTTCTTTTCTCAATGCATAAAAATAGAAATGAAACACAAAAAAACTATAAATAACTAGTAATGTATAAATAAAAAAAACCAGATGACAGTTTACAGCCTCACATTCCTATAAGTTAAGGGGGAATCAATTTCATTTAGAAAGTGACTTGTTTTTTTTTTGTCCAAAAATGGTTGCAAATATTTCTTGATATTGTAAAAATTATACCTATACAAAATGTTCAATTCAATATGCCAAAGCAATATAAAGTTGATTAAACTCAATCTGGTTAATCTTAGTTCGTGCGAAATACAAACAAACAAAAAATCTGTAAAATAAATTTCTAGAATATTTGAAATACTACAACGAAAATTATTAATACATTCTGGCACGTTCAGCATGGAATAATATAAAAACGTAGTAAATAAAAAACATTGACCTAACATTCTTTGTATGTCTAAAAAAATTAAAAAATATAGTATACTCTATAACAAAAATTAGGCTAATTCAAGGTGCTTAAAAGAATAAATAATGCAGTAACAAATTTGAAAATAATACAAAAGAATCTAACAAATTAAAAAATAAAAATACGTTACTTTTTTTTAAAACTTTTTAGGAAAAACCCTTAAAATATTTATAAATTACTAGGTACTTATTGATATTTTTAAATTAGAAAGTTTTAAAAAGAATTTAAAATTAAAAAAAGTAGGTATTACAAATAAATTTTTATAAAATTTATAAAAGGTTTCTGAAACAAAGTTTCTATACAAAAATTGGTTTTATAAAACTTTGACAAATTGTTTATGAATAAGGCCTATATTATAGTAAATAGACAACTCTTAAGTTGCAGCTACTTGAATAGTTGTTTTTTTTATTAAACATTGTTCATGATTTCTAGCAAAATTCCACTTTAATATATTTATTACAATGTAAACATTAAACATGTTTTTATACTCGTAATAGTTGTAAAATGACAAATAGAAAAAGGTCTAGCTAAAAATAACCTGACTAGACAAATGGCCTTGATAAGAAAATATTTTTATAAAAATACTACTATGTAACAATTTTATAAATTTTATTTTAATATGTAGGTACACATAGGTATTTTTACTTACTTTGTTTTATAGTTTTCTTTATAAAATTTAAAACCGCAAAGTTTTTCTGCTTATTTTTCCAAGTTAAATAAAATGTCACTTTTATTTGAACACCGTTTGTTTCAAGTTTCAAGTTTTAGGTTTTTTAAATTTTTTAAAAAATTTGAAATTTTCAAAATCTTTTCTTTTAATGTTTGTATTAGTTGTTTTCAATGAACTGTTATTTTGCATTAAATTTTTCAATAAACTATGCAAAAAATACTTTTTAAAAACACTTGTTAAAAAATGTTTATAATTTTGTAGTTTATGTTTTGATTTTTGTATTCACAATATAAATAAACACCGAACAGAGTTGCTAAAAAGACCAACTACTTTTTCAGGTTTCTTAGTTTTTTTTTTTTTTTTTTTTTTTTTGAAATTTAAATAAAGTTTTAGTTTTTTCAATTTTATTTAGTATTAGGTTTGCTGTTCCGTATTCCGTATATTTTGATATATTTTCCCTTTTTTTAGGAGGAGTTCTGACAGCCACGACTAAATTCAATAAACTGAAAATGTACAAGGCAAGACAGTCACTTTTATGAGCGTTTCACATTCACATTCAATTTGCAATTTGTTTGTAGTGTATATAGAGATTTTGTATAGAGAGGGAAAGACTATTTTCCGTCTCTCATCGTTTAATGTTGGTGCGATATTATTGTTGTTATTGCTATAATGCCTTTGCCTTCTGTTGTTAAAATACAATCAGCAAACACAAAAAAAAAAAAAAAAATAATAAAAGCAATATATAAAAGTATCTCAAGTGCAGTGTTGTCAGATTAGGGGATTTCTCCCCAAATTGGGGATTTTTTCTTGAAGTTGGGGATACAAATTTGGCTTTGGGGATATGGGGATTTGATGGGGATGTTGACTACATTTCGGAGATTTTTAGGGGAATTTCAAAAATGAAATTTGTTCGTTTATTTGTATTTTTATTTTATAAATTAAAGCAATTAATAGAGAATATAGAAATGAATTTTAGTTTCATAAGTAAAGCAGCGAATGTTTTTACTAAATTATAAAATGTGAACACAAAATACTGATTACAAAAATGTGTATTATTTAGATAAAGTCCCAAATTTGCTTATGGTATGTTTACAGTATACCACAAGTAATTGGATTTGTCAAATGACTTTCTTTTTTTATGAAATAGTTGAAGTCTCATTATCCGGCCAAGTTTAAAAATGCTTGCAATAAAGCTAAAAAAATTGGAAAATATGCATATTAGAATCAAAATCAAAGTTTACGATTTATTTTATTGTAATAACAAATTTGTTTAAAAAGTAAGAAGTTGTAAAGTAAATTTAAAAATTGTACAAATAAAATTTTGATGACAAAAAATATTTTGGTTTTCATCAGGCAGACAAACGAACCGAATTAGCTGCGACGTATTTAAATTTTATAAGGACCTAAGTATCTAAATTATGAGGTCTAAAACCAATATTAGATTGGTAAACAACTCAAAAGTAATATTTTCTTTAACAAATTATAGTCGAAGTGCGCAATATGCACATTTATGCAAGGATCAGCAAAAAATCACTTCTTAAATGTATAAAATATGCAAAAGCCTATTTTTCAAGCTTGCCCTACTTACTGCAGCAGATATTTATTTCATTTCGTTCTATTTATATTTATAGTTTTATTTCATATTTTTAATATTTTTTACTGGGGATTTTTGGGGATAAGGAAAACGGTGTTTTGGGGATTTTTGGGGATAAAAAATAATTTTTTGGCGATAAGACACATAAAAAAACTGGGAACCCTGCTCAAGTGTATAAGTGAGATTCGAGATACATGTATTCACATTATTATACTCTTTTATTTCAAAGTGTTGCCAATATAAATATGTAAAAATTAACACAATTTTTTATTATAATTATTTTTAAGAAATAGTACAAATGTAATAAAATACAAAATATTTTAACTTAAAATGAGTTAAATTTAATATTATTCTTAATATTGACAACACTAGTGTTACTCACCTACTCATACATATACTAACTAATACGTTTGTATGCATGTGTGAATACTTGCACACCTACCTACATACATAGTACATACGAGAGATAAGTAAAGTAAGTCATCGTATGACAAGTCATAATAACAACAAATTCGCTATACTTTTTTTATATGTATAAAATAAGAATAAATGACAACAATAACAACAGCAGCAACAATAACAACATTAAGCCGCCAGTTGTCGCCTCAAATCAATTTATAATGCAATATAATAACAGGCAGGCATTAAATAAAAGGCAACCCAACCAACCAACATACATGCAGTTTATAAAAAAAAACAAAACAAACAAAAAAAAAATTTCAAAAACAATTTACAACAACTGTTCGATCAAAGACAAAATATTGGTGAGCGTGTGTGTGCGTTTACCTTTTTTGAATGGCTTGTTCGTTTAGTTTAAAAAACAAAAAAAATAAAATACTATACCTTCTCTTATTTTAGAGGGAACGGAAATAGTTGTTTTTTTTTTACAAAAAAAAAAAAAATTGTGTTGATTTTCCGTCTGGCTGCCTTTATTCATTGCTACCAGATTTGTTGATTTTTCGTTATATTGAAGAGTTTTAGTGCCAAAACGAGTCTTCAGATTATTATGATACCTTTTACCATGAGTGGTATAAAGGTCCTAAAGTGATAGATCCTAAACAGGATCGTTTCCTTCGCCAATATACCAGTTGCATAACTAGTTATGTGTCAGTTCCTCCTAAGGATATCTTAGCTGGTACAATATTCCAGTGGTACAATGAATTTAAGGTGAATATACATAATTTGCTCATTGTAGATTTTGTTAAGGGCCCAGTAAAAATATCAGTTGTTCGTGATTATCTCGTTTAAAGCTTATTACACTCTGTTCAAAATTTCGTGCGAAATGCTATCAAACTACATATAAAATATTTGGAATGAAGTATATGCGAAATAATTTCGGAGAAGCAGTACTCTGTTCTTATTGTGGAAAACATGTGAAATACATCAGGCAACCTTATTTTTTCACATGAAAAAATTAAAACCAACAGCTGATCATTTGTTGCATATACAATTTTTCGCATGAAAAAACCATAATTTTTCGCAAATATGAACAGAGTACTAGAGTACGGTTCTTCAGTTAGTTCCTAAGTTGTTATTACTTGAGTAAAAACAAGGTTTTTCGATTTATTTTTCGTAATTTTTACCTCTAATGAGAAAAAAATACATTTATAGAATGTGGATTTAAACTTCTTATGGCGTTTTCTTTTCTAGAATAAATGCTGCCTTTATTCTGCATTTACCCTTCTTTGTATTCTTTTCTGCAAAAATGTTGTTTGGTAATCATATAACGTGTTCTTTTCAAATAATGTTAAGGTTGTTGGGAGGTTGTTGAATTGTTAGCCGCAGGGCAAATGAGGCTTGTTGCTGTCGCCATGGGAAAAATCTCTTATTTCTAAAATAAACCGTACTGCTATTACGCTAGATTGCTAGAGAACTTTTAATCTGGTAGAAAGTGAAATGAAATACTTTTCGCTTTTCGGATGAATACAAATACAGTTTAAGAGTAATTAATGGAAGAACATTTGTAAGCAGTACGAAGTATTATGAGTAAAATATACCACTTGTTAGGAGATTCCAGCACGACAATGACGCCAAACACACCTCTAGGGCTGTAACCGAGACATTACAATGCAACGAGGTACGTGTTCTGAAGTGGCCTGCCTAATTACCAGTTCTCAAGCCCATTGAAAACCTATGGGAAAATGTAGACCGCAAAATACGGACTTAAAATTATACCACAAAGGAAGCTTTATCATATGCGATGGCAAAGTATTTCAAAAGAAACGATTGATTAAAATTCATATTCAAACTACTGCGATACATATTTAACGAATCTAATTTCTTCTCGAAAGCGATTTAATTTTAACTAATAAAATTAATCTGGCAACTACGGTAACAACAAAATCGCATTGTTTTATTAAAATAAAAAAAAAAATGGGGGAGAAATTTAAAAATATTTAGCTTATCTTAAAACAGTCGTTTGTAATTGCAAACATTTAACATTTTAAAAATGTTATAATTTATGATATTTTCAATATTGGACGAGATTATTTTATATAATCTACTTAGAAAAATTCCCATTTTCAATCACACTTAATAAGAATGATATTTTCTAAAAATATATAGTAGAAGGGAGCAAGATTTTTTAAAAACATTTTTTTTTTTTAATTTAAATTTTCTTTGGAAAAGCTCAATTATCTGACATTTAATACTATTTAATTAAATAATTCTATAGTTTTAACACCAGTTTTTTCTACTCTCAATATGGAATAAAACCAGTTTTGTGCAAACAAATTTTGTGTAATTAAACAGAAATTTGTAAAGTGTATTTAGTAGATGTTGCTTTGTTTTTATCATTAATGTTCGATAAGAAGAATTAACACAACTTTGAAGTGAAAACATGGCTAAATAGCTATTTTATGAAAATTAAACTATAATTTACGATGTAATTCCATTTAATATTGTCATGAGTAAAGTAAAAAATGAATTGTTTTTAATGGAATAGAATTTTTGTAATGATTTTTATAAAACTGAATTTAACTAATGGGTCGATTATGGATGGCAAGGTTGCCAGTTTGACAATAGAAATGATAGCTGCCAGTGGCCATCTGAAATACTATTTAGGCAACTAAATCGCTAAATAGCTATTTTATGAAAATTAAACTATAATTTACGATGTAATTCCATTTAATATTGTCATGAGTAAAGTACAAAATGAGTTGTTTTTAATGGAATAGAATTTTTGTAATGATTTTTATTAAACTGAATTTAACTAATGGGTCGATTATGGATGGCAAAGTTGCCAGTTTGGCAATAGAAATGATAGCTGCCAGTGGCCATCTGTAATACCATTTAGGCAACTGATCATGGTTGCCATCCATGATTAATTCATAAGAAAGTCTGGATAACTAGAATGGCAGTGTATAAAAAAATACTTTTTGACAAAAGGCTTTACTTAACCTACACAGAAATCAAATGATTCGATTGCACATATAGAATTTTTCAGTTCTATCAACAGAAAGTCAGTTGATAAAGAAGAATTTTGGTTGAAGCAACCAAATAATTGTTAGCCCTTCTAAAACCTGTAAAGTTCGGTCACTAAGGTAGAATCATCCGATTGACAACAAATTCTGTTGCTACTACGAACCTGTTTTCTCATTTTTTTTATTACAAATCTTAATCCATATAAATATATAAATGTCTTTGTAAGTTTGTTTGTTTATTTGTTGGTTTGTTTGAGCATCACGTCTAAACGGCTAAATCGATTTTATTGAAATTTGGAACGTCAATAGGCTATAACTTTTTACAATACATTTACCAGAAAGGGATAAACAGGGGGAAAAACTGGTAAAATTGGTACCTTTAGTTCTTAAACAATAATTAATAAACGGCTGAACCGATTTTTACTACGACAGGGGTAGCGAAGCTCACCGGGTCAAGCTAGTTTTCTATAAAAACTTGTTCTTGTCTGAATTCTAGCTCAAACAAATAATATTCCTTGTTAATTATTCATTATATGTAGAAAGGATTGAAAATTATTTCATGGTGAAAAATAAATTGTTTTTAAATACATATAAACAAATAATAAAAGTTAAAATTAAAAATATTTACAAAACAACAACAAATTTAACTGATAGCTGATAAGGAAAAACAAAAAAACTGCTGACATTTGATTATGATGAAATTCTTCAGATACATTTCACAGAATCTCTCACTTACAAACAAAAAACACTCTTCAGCTCTCACTCTCTTAGATGATTTGGAATAAAAATGGAAAATTTTCAAAAATCTATTTTATTATAAATGAATTAAATAATAATAATAAAAAAAATAACTCTAATGATTTGCATTATTTTTTTTCTTCTGTACTATTGAAATATTTAAAAGTGTCGTGTGCTATTAATTAAAATATGTACTCTAACCTTCGGATTATTCAAATATGTATTTAAAATGAAAGTAAAAGCATAATCTCTATTTTCACCCAATAAGTAGTTACTTGATCATACAAAACTTGTGTAAGAGTAAACAATGTTAAAATATATGTATTATATTCTATATGTCACGCCTATTTCGTCAAATTTTTTTTTTTTTTTTAAATCTGAACGTAACTATCTTATCACTTTGAAAGAAATGTCACAAGACATAAATATTTTTGATTTATATAAGAAAATTACGATGAATCGAATATGTTGTACTTCTGTGAGTGAATACAAGCGTATACTAAGTACTTTATTAGATAGATCAGTTGCTTTTTAGAATTTTTAATTCATTGAGCATTTTGTCTGCTATGTTTGTGACATTTCTTTTTTTTTAATTTTTTGGCAGCACATAACGTCTTAAATCTAAATGAGAACACGCCCCTTTTATTTTTTGTGGTGTGATAATTGAAATTGTTGCCGGTGAAATAATTAAATTAAATTGCGAAGGGCATGACATTAATTTTTAATTTGTTGTACTAGGTTATTAGTACAATAGTATTTATTTTATATACTTTAAGTGTAAAAAAAAAACAAAACAAAATGAGATATGATTATATAGGCACGAGTATGGCTCATAGATTAGTAAAGTTTGTTGCTTAATAAGAAATTAATTGACTGTACATTAATGAAATTCTAATTGTTTTTGTTGATTCAACTAATTTGTGGTTTAATGACAATTGTAGTAACCGTTAAAGTATCTACTGTTAAAGATACCAGACTACCTCGTGACTTGAAGAGAAATTGAAAAAAAAAAAACTGAATTTCATCTACTCATTAGTTATTATTTCTTGCGGAAAATAAAAGCAATCACTCAAACCAGGGCTAAGTTTAATAAATACTATGGGAACTCTGAACCATCAATATTAATGGTATAAAAGTACAAACATTCTGGAAGCCCAGATGAGGTCCACTACAACCGAAACAATTGAAAAAAAAAATCACCATATGGTGTTGGCCAATCGGAGATTGCAAGTGCGAGAGATTGTGGAAGCCATAGGCATCTCACATGCAGCGTTGCCAATTTAGCGCTTTTCGCGCTAGATTTAGCGCTTTTCGCGCTAGATTTAGCGCTTTTCGCGCTAGATTTAGCGCTTTTTGATAACCCAAAAGTCGCATTTTTAATTCTTAGCGCTTTTTTGAAAAAGGCGCTAAATCAGCGCGTTTTTTTCCTTATTTCGTTTTTGATTTGAAAAAATGGAAAATCATCTTTAAAATTATGCGAGTGAAACAATAAAGAAAGACGAAATCATTTTGGATAGAAGAACTCTGCATAAAATTTCATTAAATAAAATTCCGTTTGTTAAACTTTCATCATTTGTTATTAATTTGTTATGCTTTCCATATTTTAAAGCAAAATACGATAATGTGATGAGTTATTTAAAAATAAAATTAAGAAATGCTTATTTATTTATTTATTTAGTTTATATAAAATATGAACTTAAAATGAAAGATTCATGTTATGAATATTATAATATCACTTCCAAAATTACTTCAAATCATCAGAAATGTTGGACAGTCAACATTTCTGTGATTTCATAAAATGTTGCTTTTGGGCAAATCTGAATGTTTCCCTACATCTAAAAAATCATAACGCGTATTTTATTCAATCAGTAATTTTTAGGGAATTTTCAAAATTTCTTTTAGCAAACCTAAACTTAAATTAAAATATCAAAAATGTAACTGAAATATTTAACTTAAAAATAATGTAAAATCTACTATTTGTTGTAGAATTAAAACACCAAATAGTTGAATTTAATATAATTTTTAGTGATTTTGTATGTAAATGTAATTTTTAGCGCGTTTTGACAGTATGGACGACGCGTTTTGGTTAAAAATAGTTGACAACGCTGCTCATATGACTCTGCAGTTTCAATTTTGAATGATCACTTGGGTATGAGAAAGCTTTCCGCAAGATAGCTGCCGCGTTTGCTCACAATCGGCCGGACACATGTGCAGTTTGAATGGCAACAAATTTCTCCCTCATCCTCCCTATTCCCCGAATTTAGCCTCGAGTGACTATTTGTTGTTTCCCTACCTTAATAAATGTCTTGGCTGAAAGTGATTTGATTCCAACGATGAAATCATCTGACAAAAAATACCTATTTTGATTTTTTGGAAGGGATACAAAAATTAAAGAAACATGGAAAAAAACCTGTGTCTTCGTCCTCGTATTAATATGTTGTTTGTTATGTTGTCTTCTTATGTTAGCACCCGGAAATATTATTGTTTATTTACTTAAAGAGTCTTGTTTTGAATATGATTTCAAAGAAATTTTTGTCATTATAGTAAATTCAATTATTTAAGTGTTAAGTGTTAATTGTTATTTTTAATTTAAGAAAATCAAAAATATTTTGATTAACATATTAATATTAATTAAAATAATATTCAAAACTCGAACTGGCAACTCTTGTAAGCTTTAAAAAGTATAAAGTTAGAGCCACATTTTAAGTTCAATATCACCTTGTGCACTTTTATTTTATTCTTTATTCTATTTTTAATAATATGCATTCTTTTCATGCACATTCTTCGATAGCCACAGTCAGGTTTTTAAAGTAATGGTTTCAAACAATTTACGTAAGTATGAAAAAAAACTCATGATACTAAATATATTCAATGCATTTCTAAAAACTAAGTAAGGACTGTAATCGAAAAAATCTTAACACTCAGTGTCTCTATACACGTTTATCAATTCGCAGAAATGAACACAAACTTTACAATGTACAAACACACATGTACACGACAATTGATGTTAACGCTAACAGCGACAATGATCAACTCAACTCCCTACTGCAGCCTCTGCCACTATTTATACACACGCCATCTCTCGGGAATCTTCTACAATGCTCTTAACGGACATACAGTACGTTCGAATTCTAGAGCCTTCGATGTCATTGCCAGCAGCCCAAACATTTAGTGTTGCCATACTTACAAACAATGCCAATAAACGCATGCTACTGATGGACGTGCCTTCAAACATGATGAATGCTCCAGGCAGTCGTTACATACCGTTGAATTCAAATCGTCATTGCACATTCGTAACAATATTTTCAACAAAACCCAATTTGGTCCTACAAAAAGTAGGTCAAAAAATCAAATGTCTGCCGTCAAACTGATTCCAATATTATTAAACAGTATCGGGAGAACTTGTCCATTGATAGACTACCTGGTTAAGATAGAAGGAATGGTCCACATGATGTGTCTAAAGCTCCAAACACATCCGGTAGGAAAGCAGTCCGGTTATCTCAATACTGGGATTATTTGTTACGAAAAGTTAAAGCGTATGCAGGTTTAAAAACATACAAGTCTCAAAAAGTTCCTGACAGGAACTCTGCTAAAAATTTAGAGGCCAAAGACAGAGCACGGAAATTGAAATCATATTGTGTACAAACAAGTAAGAGAGCTATATTCGGCTGTATACCCTTCACCAAATTATACTTTAAAATAAAATTAATTTTTTTTTTTTAATTTTTAAAATTTTTTTTCGAATTTTTTTTTTTAAAGTTTTTTCCAATTTAAAAAAAAAAATTTAATTTATTAGTGAAAAAAATTTATGACAAAAAATTTTTTTTCGTGAAAAAAAATTCGGGTTAAAATATATTTTCTCGATTTTGACCCATTGTAGGTCCAAGTTACTATATATATGTATACATTATATACATCGTTGCAATGGACTTTGAAATATCTATCATTAAATATCCATATTGTCTATATTTATGACTTAGTAATCGAGATATAGATCAAAAATAGGCCAAAAATAGATGGACAGATTTTGCTGATTTTAAATAGGAAACTTCTCGAAAGCATGACTGACAGAATTATTGAAGATTTGGATCCCGAAGATATCTGGGGTCTTCAGAAAATTGATTTCAATAGACGTACATGGCTAAATCGACTCCGCTATCTATAAGGATCCAGAATATATATACTTTTTAGGGTCGGAAAATTATATTGTGGAAATTACAAACGGAATGACAAATTTATATATACCCTACTCACGAAGGTGAAGGGTATAAAAATATACCTGCTGCAAATGGATGACGAAACGTATGTTCTGGCAAATTTTTCGCAGCTTCCGGGTTGCTGGTGCTCGAGGGAATGTTGTAGAAAAGTTAGGGACCTAAAAGCAGAAAATATTTCTAAAAATTCTTGGTATGGCAAGCATTATGCAGTTGCTGCAAAAGAAGTCAAACATTTGTTTCAAAGGGCTCTATAAATACCGAAATTTACATCAAGGAATGTTTACAATAAAGGATTCTTCCATTCATAAGACTTCTTTAATGTGTTCACTTATTTTTAACCTGATTTGGCATCCTGTCACTAAGGTAAACAATGTCTTGAGTGGTTCTAGAACAATAATGTAGTATTTGTACAAAAAGAGAGGCAAATTCTCCAAACTGCCTGGAGCTAAGGCCAGTGGAGAGATATTGGACTCTTGTTAAAAGAGAATTGAAGAGCACAAAAAATGTGTCCAAAAGTGTGGTAGATTTTAAACAGAGATGGACTACCTGTTCGAACAAAGTGACAGAAAGTTAAATAAAAACCTTAATGGAAGGGTTTCCGGAAAAGGTTAAAAAATTCAAATAAAAACTGTAAATTTAGTGGTTTCATTTTTATTTACATATATGTATGTTAAGAATATTTCGATCTCAGTCCTTAGTTAAAAAATATTCATTAAATAAAATTTCAATTAATATTCAAACAATTCATTACAATTCAATGAAAGTTTAGCTAAATGTATTTCTGAATTTTTCAATTATACTTAAACAATTGCATAAAAATTAGCTTGAAATTAAGCTACAAATAATACGCAATTGAAAGTGATTTATAAAAAGGCTGTTTGAGTACCCAGTGCCTTGTAACACTGTCAAAATGGTCAAAAGCCAAACAAATTACATTTTTGTTTAATTAAAAAAATTTAAATCTTTTTAATAGATACAATAAACTAAATACGTAACGATGTAAATTGCAGAAAAATTTACCTAAAAGCTAAAGTAAACAGAGCAACATTCGTATCGTTCCTTTCAATAATGTACTGAAATCTGTTGTAGGGTATTTATAATTTCATAAATATTTACAAATGAAAATCTCTGTGTTTAGTTAGTTTGTATTTTCTCTTGATGCGTTAATTCTTATATCAATAATAATGTCAACAGTATGTATGTACAATACAACCAAGAAGTATAAAATGACGTACTTTAGATACTATATTCCATAAATAACAGCCGCTATAATTATAGGGGCATATATAGTAGTTTTACGACGTTTGTAACATGTGGAAATATTCTAGGTAATTTCCATTTGAATATTCTAAATCTATATACAGATAACAGTATTTTAGAGATAAAAGGCATTAACACATGTTTTAGGGATGTCCAAACAAAATAATCTATAATTTTTACACTTTAATACCTTTTATTGTACTTAACTAAAATATGTAAGTAAATTTTCGTCTGAAAACCGGCGCTAAAAACCTGAGAAATCTCAGGAAATCTCCCAGAAAATGTGAGTAATTCCTTTATAAGTTTTCTTCTTAAAGTTACAGTATTATTTCTGCACAGTTAAATAAATGAGTTGTGATTTGTTCCCAATCGAATGATTCGATTAATGCATTAAATAGTTCGATATTAGTAAAAGAAAATCAATAGAAATTACATAAAAATTACAATTTATTGGGTGTATAAATTAAAAATGCGGTATATACAATAGATAGCGTATCTTTTGAACGCGGTTTTTGTTTTTAATGTCATTTATATGTCATTTTGAAGGGTATATATCTGTTATTTATTCTCACTTAGTTATAAAGTTTGATTATAGTGTAAACAACAAAGTTTTTTTTTATTCGGAAAGTAGAATTTTGTACCAACAAAGCGTCATATGCCGGAAGTTTTACTTTACTTCTTTAATTTGAAAAAAAAGTGCCGCTGAAGCATACTGATTGCTCACTGAAGCTTTTGGTGAATGTGTCGATTTCAACGTGCGAGAGCTGGTTTGTGCGGTTCAGAAGTGGTGAGTTTGACACGAGAGACAAAAATCGCCCAAAACCAGCCAAAAAAGTTTAAAGACCTAAAATTGGAGGCATTACTCCATGAAGATTATTGTAAAACTCAACAAGAGCTGCAAAATCATTGGGAGCTACTCAAGCAACAATTTCAAAAGCGAGCAGTAGGATTCATACAAATGTAGGGAAATTGTGAACCATACGAATTGAGGCCGTGAGATATTGAAAGTAGATTGTGCATGTCCGAAATGCTATAAAAGAAAATCTTTTTTGTACCAAATCATTACTTGAGATGAAAAATTGATACATTACAATAACACGATCGTATGTGAAGCTCGGCCAACCAGCCGAGTCGACACCAAAGCCAAATATCCATGACACTAAGGTAATTCTCGGTATTTGGTGGGAACAAAAGGGTCCTATTTACTATGAGCTGCTGAAATCTGACCATACTATCACCTGTACCGAATGCAACTGATTCGTCTAAAGCGAGCATTTGCCTAGAAAATCCCAAAATGTGCGGCCAGACATAGAACCGTACTATTCCATCATAACAACCGTCGGCTACATGTTGCAATACCTGTTAGTTTGTTTCGATCGATGAAGAACGCTCTCTCTGGGATACGCTTCACTTTGGAACAGGATATCTGAAATTAGCTTGATTCGTTCTTGGCCTCAAAAGATGAGCAGTTCTTTTGGCTCGGAATCCATATGTTGCCAGAATGATGAGAAAGGGTCATAGCTAACAATGGCCAACAATTTGAATAAATTTATATTGTACAAATGTTTCAAAATAAAGCTAAAACTTTGAAAACATGCCGAATTTTTAAGTCATACACCCAATATATGAGAAAATATTAAAAAATAAAAATTTCCTTAGAGGTTTTTTTTTTTTTTTTGATTTTAACCTATTGGTTAACGGTCTAATTCATAATAAAACCTTATTGTAAATTTAAAACACAAATTTGTTAACAAACACTTTAGCTTTATAAACCTTTAATAAAGGTATTGTATTCATAAACGTTTGTTAAAGCCACAATAAGTAATGTACTGTTTTTTGTCAAATCTGGCAATGCTTCTCAGTTATTTCCCCTTTTTCGTTGTTAGTGTTGCTTGCAATTGGGATAAAATATTCTTTAATTCTCTTTTTTTAATTGTTTGTTTTTAGTATTAATACATTTTTGAAGATAAAAACTAATTTTTAGATAAAAAATGTATATCTGATTCCAGTAAAGTTATATTAAGCTAAAATGTATTAATAAACAAACGTTTTTATATATTTTATTTCAATTATTATTAAAAGTATTCGAATGACGAATATTCTGTGATAAAATAAACATCACTGTTTTATGATTTGTTTTATTAATTTATTTTTATTGTCATTTTGTTAATTTTTAACAAAATTTAATGAATTTCTATAAGGAAACACATAATTTTAATTCCGGAAAGGGTATATTAGATTGTGTGGACCTCCTTCCACAATGTTTTCACATTTTATTACAACATTTCGTTACAGGTTAAAAGAAAATGGCAATCAAACTCATATGCGAACCTCATATAGCTCACTGCCGGAGGAATTTGAAACAAAATCATATATTATTATATTGGAACATATTCCCCAGCGGAGTTAAAATTACGTTTGTCAGTTGCAATAGTATCGTCTATTATTGCAAATTTATAAAAAATTATCTTTAAAATTCCCTTTTTTCCAGATAAAATGTAAAAAGAATACCTTAAAGTAGGTTTATAGTAGTGTTGAAGCTACAATAAATATTTAAAATTTATGAATGGTTTATAACAGACTTATAAGACTATTAAACGTTTATGAATACAGTTTTTTGATTTTTTCTTATTAACGACTTATAAAGCTGTTTTAAGTTATTATGAATTAGACCGTAAATATTTAGAAGTTTCCATTGCATTGTCAGCCAGTGAACATAATTTAATTTTTACCGATTATTTGAAAAAATTTGGCTGGTTTTTGACTTAACTTAATATTAAAAGCTTTACGGGAATGAAAAAATGTCTTCATTATTTGCCGGGAATGGAAAAAGTCAGGGAAATTTTGAATCCTACTATGAACTCCATTACATCTCTTCCATAGCCATATAAAGTGTTATTAAAATCGATATATATAATTTAAATGTCAAGCATTTTGTCTGATAAATATTTGTTATTTATTATCAGTTGTTTTTTACTAGTGATGACAATAAATAATATGCTTGTAGAGATAACAATAATATGTTAGTGTTATCGATAAACTTAGCTTTATATCAGTGTGTTTAGAAGTTAGTATTGGCGATTGATTTTTGAAACAAACGATATGTTTTATTATCAACAAAATAATAAAAATAAATTTGAACTTATTATTTTTTCCCCAAAAAGCAGTGCCCTTAATTCGTCTTAACCTCTAATAGAGATCACTTGGTTGTTTATCCATTATAGCGTATTCAAATACGTATTGTCTGCTATTAGTTGCTTAGGAAAATTTATAATTATTATTTCACACCTCAAAGAAGAAAATAAATAAATAAATAAATTTGTAAAAGAAACTTAAACTTAATAATGTATGGTAATTGCTGAATAATTGAATATGTTAAGATAGGAGGCGACGACGCGCCGTAGACAATACGCGCTAAAAAATGTAAATAAACATTTTTCACAAATTGTGAATTAATAAAAAAAAGAAGGTTTAAAAAATAACACATTATTTTGAGCATTAAAACGTAATCTTAGCTTTAAGAAATAAAATGGAAAAATTTTAAATTTTAAAAAGTCAATTAATAAGAAATTTTCCAATAGCAACAAATAATAAAGCAAAATAACGCGTGTTATTTTAATATGTGTTCTACATTTAGCTGTTAAATTGAATTATTGAGCTTAATATATATTTATTTAATTTTTGTTGTTTAAATAACACTTGACAACACATGAATTATTTAAAAACTTTCATATCTCAACTACAAGTAGTCAAACAATTTTAACTTTAAATTGAAACAAACAAAAAAAAAAAAAAAAATGGAAAATCTAATCTTTAGAAAACTTTAACTAAATCAAAAACGTTTAATGTTAAAGTACAATATAATACTGTTATTATAAAATTATATCGTTAATAAATATCGTTGTTATTATTAAAAATTTTAGATAATATCCAATTTATATTATCTGTCAAATTAAATTGCAGTTTCAATTTACGTACAAAAAACACGTATGGTACGTACGTACGTAAAAAATAAGAACAATTATTATTATTAAACAACTGATTGCATTAAAAATCAAAACAATCATCATCAATGGAAATTTCCTTCACAAATTCATGTTAATATTATTTACAAAATAAAATACATACATATGTATGTATGTAATAGGTATTAGCAACAATAATTTGAGACTTTAAATTATGTATATTGAAAATTTATGTTTCTAAATATTTACTTTAGGGTAGTGAGTAAGTAAGTGGTGTTTGGCGGCGTGTGAATTTCTAAAAATATTTATTATTATTAATTAACATGATGCTAAAATGCATTATACTCCACAAGAATAAGTACAAAATTTTGAACTTTTATCTGTTGATTTTTCCACTTCTTTATTAATATTTAAATAGATTTATTTCAAACTACATAATCGTACAAAGAGCAACAATACTTTTTTTCTTTAACAAGATAAATTATTTATTTTTTTTATTTATTTATTTAAATAATCTAATTAATATTAAATAATTCGTTTTAATATCTGTGCTAATTGGCTATAATTATTAGAGTACTTTGTCAAAAAACAAGGGAAAATTTTTTCCACAAAAAATTCAAATAAAATAAACATAAACAAATAACACTTTAAAAAGGAAAGGAAGTTGATTGATAACAAATATTTATACACTTGACCCCATTAACATATATTCTCTGTTAAAAAAACTTAAGTTAGTCAAACAAATTGCCAAAATACAGAGATCTTAGTAAAGAGTGCGCGAATTTTGGAAGGTAAAATTGATACGATCGTACTTTTTTTTGATACTATTTAATAATCAAAAGTACCGTAGCATTCCATCCACTCATTTCATAATTTCAAAAGATACATTTTTTATATTCCTGAAGACTCTTTTCATCCTTGGAATCCTTTTAATTTTGTATGTGTATTTCAAAAAAAGTATTTTCTATAGAAAATTATATGAATTTTCTACAGAAAATATTGTGTATAACAGTATTTTCTATAGAAAATATTGTGTATAACAGTATTTTCTGTAGAAAATATTGTGTATAACAGTATTTTCTGTAGAAAATATTGTGTATAACAGTATTTTCTATAGAAAATATTGTGTATAACAGTATTTTCTATAGAAAATATTGTGTATAACAGTATTTTCTATAGAAAATATTGTGTATAACAGTATTTTCTGTAGAAAATATTGTGTATAACAGTATTTTCTGCAGAAAATATTGTGTATAACAGTATTTTCTATAGAAAATATTGAGTATAACAGTATTTTCTATAGAAAAAATTGTGTATAAGAGTATTTTCTATAGAAAATATTGTGTATAACAGTATTTTCTATAGAAAATATTGTGTATAACAGTATTTTCTAAAAAAAAAATTGTGTATAACAGTATTTTCTATAGAAAATATTGTGTATAACAGTATTTTCTATAGAAAATATTGTGTATAACAGTATTTCTATAGAAAATATTGTGTATAACAGTATGTATTTTCTCTAGAAAATTTTGTGTATAACAGTATTTGTGTATTGGGTGTATGTTTTAGCTTTTAACTTTTCTCATTTTTCTGGCAACATATGTATTCCGAGCAAAAAGAACAGCTCATCTTTTGAGGCAAAGAACGAATCAAGTCAATTTCGGATACTAAGGTGAAGCGTATCCCAGAGAGAGCGTTCTGCATCGATCGCAACAACGGTCTGGACAATAAAGTGGGTGAGGAAAAACTTCCCAACCACTTTATTCTAAACAGTTTTTAACAGGTATAGCATAATGTGGCCGACCGTTGTCATGATGTAAGATTATGGTTTCATGCCTGGCCGAGTTTTTCGGCCAATGCTCGCTTCAAACGAATCAGTTGCGTTCGGTACTGGTTCCATGTGATGGTCTGGCTAGATTTCAGCAGTTCCTAATATATAGGACCCTTTTGGTCCCACCAAATACAGAGCATTACCTTAGCGCCATTGATATTTGGCTTTGGTGTCGATTCGGCTGGTTGGTCGGGCTTCTCATACTCTCCTACGCTTCGGGTTATCGTTGTGGATCCATTTTTCATCGCAAGTAATGATTAGGTGTAAAAATGATTTTCTTTTATAGCGTTCAAGTAGCATATCAGACATACAAAATCGTCTTTCAAGGTATCTCAGCTTCAATTCGTATGGTACCCAATTTCCCTGCTTTTGGATGAATGTGGATGTTTGCAATCGTTTTGAAATTGCTCCCTATGATTAAGCAAGTTCTTGTTTGAGTTTTACAACAATCTTCATGGAGTAATGCCTCTTGGTCTTTTGGCTGGCGTGGACAATCTTTGTCTTCCGTGTCAAAATCACCACTTCTGAACCACACACAACATCTCTCGCATGTTGAAACCGATAAAACACGCTTCAACGTCACTTTTTTTTAACTTAAAGAATTAAGCAAAACTGCCCGCACAAAATTTGCAAAAATTCGACATTTTACAAAACAAAACTTTATTGTTTACACTATAATGTTTAATAACTAAGTGAGAATAAACGACAGATATATGTAAATTTTTTATTTATAACAGTATTTTCTATAGAAAATCTTGAGTATAATAGTTTTTCTATATATTATTTATACCACTAAACTATGCAAATATGAAAATAATAAAATAAAATTTAATTCAAGTACTTGAGGGTGAAAGAACTACTATTTGAATATTCTTTCACATCCCTGTCACGAATAAAACAATGTTGGTTGGTAACTTTAGTTCGTTTTACTGCGTTCAAAACAGCATATTTGGCATCACTGTATTATGTCAAAAGTTTTTAATGCAAATGGTTGGCAGTGATGCCATCCATATAAAAAAGTTCTGCTCTGGATGATACAATTTTGTTCTCTCGTTTTCCGCCATTTTTAACTTTAAGGACAACAATTATTGAACAGTTGGTATTTTTTTGGTAAATAGTTGGGATTTTTTGAAGCTTATTTGGTTCAGTAACAATACAATATGTATAACTATTAGGAATGAATTCTTTTAAGTATCTAATATTCTCTTAAAATTGTGTTGACTATTTGCAAAATAAATAGTACAAAAATCAACATTAAGGAGTTTAAAAATAAATTATTAATAGACTTACAACAAAAAAAAAAAAAACGATCGACAGCTATCTAACACTGCTATTACTACTACCACTATTCCGTTTAATTTATTTATGGTTTTTTGTCAATAATTTTCAATTAAAATAAATTAAGTTGAAGATAAAATGTTTGAACAATCAACATCAATATTTGCAAACAAGTGATTTTGAACGCCTCTCGCTCTCAAGACAATGCCAAACGAAAAACACTTCCCATTCATTAAAAACGAAGAAAATTTCGCACATACATATTAAATAAATACACTGGCCCCAATGTTGTTGTGACAAAATACAATAATTCAGTAAGTGTGTGCATAAAAATACACTTGAAAAATTTTAATATATTTTTCTTTTAATAAAAGAAAACACACTTTGATTATGTGCCTAGCATTAGGGAAATCATGTCACAAAGTAGTGATTATAAGAATTTAGCAAAAAATAAATCGTCTGTTGATATTCTCGATATTTGTATTGATGTTTTTTTTTGTTCTTTCAAAATAATAATAATAACAATACATACTTGCTCGCACGAAAAGCATAATATTAATTAATTTGTATTTTGTATACTGTTGCCAAGAAAAATATATTTTCTATTTTATTTAGTATTTTTATTTTTCGGTTTAAATAAACAGCAAAAAAAAAAAACTTCTCTTCTGCTACGTCAGGGGCATCACAATCACGTGAAAATCATTTTGAATGGTGTCTATTTTTGGATGGATGGCTTTGTTGTTGAAGAAATTGTGTTTTTTTTTTTTTTTTTTGTTCAAAAGTTATTTTTACTCGCACCTTTTCGTTTTTGTTTTGCTTATAATTGTTTTATGGCAGTCATACATACGTACTTATTCGTACTACTTTTTAGAAGTGAGAATAAATTGTTTTATTTCGTCGAGATTACGGATCAGCACGAGCCCTTTGGCCATTATTTAAATTTTGTTTATAATAATATACATATGTAAATACCATCCAGATCTATTTTTAGAATTTATTTTTGTGTTCATTGTTTTCATAACAGGTAATCTATATACATACATACATATATACCCTACAATTGTTATCTTAAAATCAACATATATTTTGATAAATTAAAATTACTTTCTTTACCTGTAAATGGAAAATTCCTATTGATGGACATATTTTAATTTGTTTCTTTAATACCGAGATAAATATTTCAAGTATGTGCTTAGTCACATGTCACTTAAATAAAATGTTTCAAAACAGATCAACTTTTGCTAAAATTGGACAATAATTGAAGCAAAATTATTCAAGAGCTTAGAATTTTGGGTTTGCTGCTAGAAACCGACTAAAGGCCACTTTGTCACTTTCTGTGGGTCACGTGGCAGTGATTATTTTCTCAATTTCCATCGAGTTCATAATGCATACAATACAATATGGAAGGTGCTATACATTTAAAAATTGCGGCAACAACTATCTGTTTTGGTTTAAAATTTGTGAAGTCAACAGATATAGAATACACTTCGACAATGGAACGATGTACTCCTCTAAAGTCCGTAAATTCAACAAATAGATATTATCAACGGTGAAAAAAACCCAGCAGGGTAAGAATTACCAAATATTTTTACTCAAAAAGTAACTAAGCCCTGATAGGTATCAATTTGTATACATTACGCGTATAGGAAAGGGGGTACAATCGTATCTATTTGTTTTCGGAATAATTCGTCAATTTGGAGCAATTTCATCTGAAAATTTGCGATTCTTGGATACAAAGAATCCATGTATCATCATTACAACCAATCAAAGTCACTGCTTGGCTTAAGAAGCAGTGACACAAAGCTCACACGATACTGGGCATTTTGAAGGAAGCTTTTCTGGGTCGCCTAATGTCTCGTTTGGGGATTTGCACTAGCAACAAAGAACGTTCAATTTGACCGCACTAAAGTTATTTCATTCGGATTTTTTAAAGACACCGGTCTATGTAAAGAAGCCACAGATTTTAGATGTTCTCAATGAGAATGAGAGCAAAATTGTGCTGGATAATCGGCACAAGTTTAGTCCTCGACAAAATCAGTGTTTATAAAGAATATATAAAGAATCATTCATTAAGAGCTTCCTATCTTTAAATTTAAATATAACAAAGTGTGTGTGAGATGTCATCGAAATTTGTTATTCGTTTGAAAAGCCTATCTCTGTCATGCATGGAATAGACAATCTTATGGATGTCAGCCATGGCTTCGCTGTGTGGCGCGCATCCGAAATGTCAAATTTTCCATGACTCTGGAGCATAAACCTAGCTGAATTTGTCCGATGGTTGCATGGGTTATGTTGGCTGTGATTTGTGGCTTATACGCATAGACTTGCGTGTTAAGAAAAAGACTAACGGGGTCAAATCGAATGATATCGGTCACCTGTTCTCAAAACCTTCAAGTGAGATGATCGTGGCCTCAAATCGCTTGTGCAGAATGTCCAATTTGGCGTGAGCAGAGGTCCAAGTCGATCGGTGCCAAGCCGGCTTAGCGCCGCCGCCGAAATTTTTTTTTCGATGAAAGCCGCCGCCATGTCCGTCGGCTGAAACCGGCTGCCGTCGACCAGCAGGGTCGCGTTGGAAACTACCAGAAAAAGACAGGTAGTTGAAATTATAAATAAAAATATTAAATTTAAACTAATAGATTAATATTTAAGATAGAAAATATCTGATAGCAGACAGGAAATATTATCATTTGTAAATAACGGACCAACAATTGGAAAAAACGACGCAATGGAAATTGAAGTAGCTTTGAGATACCAACAACATCTGTCTCATCACAGCAAGCATTTTGCGTCGTGTTAATGAAAAAAGGAGTCGTCTAAATGCAACAACAATAAAAAAAAACCATTGTTTATACACGACAATTTCAAAATTGTTGAGCCTTTAATAAATCCACAATAGTGAAAATATTTTTTTAATTAAATTTTAATACTAAATAAGTTTAAATTTAAACTTCAATAAGCTATAAGTATCTATATACTTGTTAAACCTGATTTTTTTATTTTTTTTTTTTGTTAATAAAAAATAATTTAAAAAATTAAAAACAATTTTTATAATTTTGAGCCGCCGCCGATTAAATTTTCTTCAGCCGCCGCCGAATATTTCCCCACGGCTTGGACCTCTGTTTCTCACTAAAGCTAAGTACTCTGTTCAAAATTTCATGCGAACTGCTGTCAAACTACATATAAAATTGTTTGGAATGAAATACATGCGAAATAATTTCGCAAAAGCAGTACTCTGTTTTTATTGTGGAAAACATGTGAAATACATCTGGCAACCTTATTTTTCCACACGAAATAACATAAGCGGCACTTATTTCGCACGAAATTAAAACCAACAGCTGATCATTTGTTGCATATAAAATTTTTCGCATGAAAAAACCATAATTTTTCGCAAATATGAACAGAGTACTAGGCTTAATGGATTAATTTTGTTAGCATTGCCATACTTTTCAGTCAAATAACATGCGCATTTCTCAAATTGTTCATATAAATATGGCAATACTTTAAATTTTATAAGAAAAGGCAACCGCCTTTTCTTATATAAAATGTATATTAAAAGTTATATTGATGTTAATAAAGGAAATCAAAACAAAGAGCTGCTGTGCTGAATTGTTTATTTTATTTTCCAGCAGTTTGTGCTTTAGCATTTTATACTTAGGTTTAACTCGCCAATGATTCTCAGTTAAACCTAGATTATATCGTAAATAAACAATAAGTGAGAAACACAATTTTTAGTTTAATTTAGGTTTAAACGAAGAAAGTAGATTATCTTTATCCCAGAAACTAGCTCTAAATGTCAAACTTTACGATGCTGGTGTCAAATTAACGTATCTACACGGATGCTGTCAAATATATGTTATGTATACACGATGCCAATTTTCATACTAATCGTAGTATGACTTGAAGTACGGTTTTGTGATAGACGTTACTACAAATCATACTATTTCATTTCAAAAAATTTAAAATAAAAAAAATATCACAAAATAACTGACATATGTATATGAATAAGCTGTTGATGAAATAAATTTCGTAGTACGACAACATAAGACACGATAATAATTATCGTACTTATCGAAGCTCTGCCCTCAAAAAATCAAAATTTTTTTGATTTTCATACTTCAGTAGTACGACAACATGATATATGTTACTAATTTCATACTTATACGATTTATCATACGACTTATCGTAATGTGGATACCTAGCATAAGTATGTAGTAACTTCAAAGACTTTTTCAAGTTTTTAAAATCACAAAAAAATACAAATTTAAAACACTACAATATAAAAATGAAAGTGTAAATATGAAATGTATTTTTCAAAATGATTTCTTGACAAACTGGATGATTTTAATAATATTTAAAATTTGAAAAGTATTAATACTCAGTATTGCCGTCTATAAAAAAAGCCTTAAGAAATAAAAATAACTTTTAAATATGTATTTAGAATAAAATATACATCAAAGCTGTTAACGAGCCCTTAACTATAAAGTGTTTCTAAAAAAACAATCGATTAGTTATAAAAATTATTAAAAAATTACAAACAAATACTTAAAAACCCTAATCAAAAGACGCAAAACTAGTTAAGCTGCCATATTTATGTAAATCTAGTTTTTTTAATATTTTTCACAACTTCTATTACCGATTAAAAATCCAAACCAAAAATAGAAGTAAATCCCCAACATTTAATAATAACATACGACACAAATAAAATCGTGAATTGAATTCTATATGAATTTTTGTGTTTGTTAAGGTAGGGTCACACATGACAAATATTTGACGAAAAAGACGTAACCACTAAATAAAATATATTTGTATTCTTTTATTTATTTCAAAAACTTATTTTACTTAGGATGATTCAAAACAAACAATTTAGTTTTATTTTATTTGATGCTGTTTGATCTTACAAAACAATTGTAAGAGTAAACACGTCAAACAAATTTGTGCTAAAAAAAGTGGTTACGCTTTTTTGAGCAAATATTTGTCATGTGTGACCCTACCTTTAAAGTCGTATCAAGATCTCAAGTAAGTAATTTAAAAATAAAACTAATTATAATTATTTTGACATACCGTTCCACTGAATCACAATTAGTTGAATTCATTTAAGTGGGCATGTTTGTATGTGTATTAGAGGCGGTGAATACGTTTTACACTACTGATCTTCTCTCTTTCTATTATAATATTCAACGTAACGGTATACGTATTCACACTCAATACTTGTTTAAACAAATATTTCTCTATGTGTGGTGCTTTATGAAATTATGGGTGTAAATATTGTAGGATTTTGAGGAAAAAAAAAAGTTCTTTTTGTTAAACAAATTTTTGCTGACATTCATTTGACAGATGAATGACAGATAATAAAAAAAAAATCACAGCAACAAATAAAATACAATGACCTTGTTGTTTTCTTTTTAAGTAAGTTGGGTACAACTACCCTCAACATTTAACGAATCTAAATAAATAAATAATTAACTGCTGTTTTAAAGACATTATTATTTTCTAAAGAAAGTACATATTTGTTTGGATGACTTGCGTTATTATAATTTTAATGAAAAGAACAATCGATAAAAGGGGGAGTGTATTGTAAATTCCTGGAAAGTTTAGTTTGTTATATAAACTTTACTTTTTTCGCATTTTAAAATACTTTCTATTGCCACACGTCCGTCTAAATAATAACTGAAGAAGGAACTTTTTATATTATTATTATGCAGCTACCAATCCTGTTATTTAATGTTAATGTATGCAAATGTACTTATATTTTGTTTGTTTTTATTTTTTATTTAATAACAATGAAATGTGCAAAGTTGCGTCAATAAACTCTTAACGAACAAATAAATACATAATTTTCACTTTGAATGCGAACATTTTATACTAAAGTGGCAATAAGCACAACTGCTATTTTAAAGAATAAGTTGTTTATTCTTTTTTAAAAATACGTATCATTATGACGTATGTTTGTCTTTACAAATATCGGAAGAGGAAAAACAAAACAACAACAACACAAATAAACAAACACACTTTGAGGTAAAGGTTGGTTGACCAACGTATTTGCGGCTAAAATTCCATTAACATTTAGTAAAACTAGTACCTACCACCACCCATCATCATCATCATCATCACATTTAAAACTTGTCACATTTACGTAATAAAATGGGTAAATATTGTCATCATTATAATAAAAAAAACAGCAGCAGAATTTTTTAATTTAAATAATGACTTTATAGATTTTCTAGTTAGTACTATTTAAAACAACTTGGTTCTATCTATTTAACCTTTGCACGTGTTTAAAAATTAAGCGAGGTTCTTTTTTTTCGTAAATAATTTTTGTTGACCTTCATTTAAATATAAAATTACTGTAAATTGGGTATAAATTTACAATTGTATTGTAAATTTTATACAAATCCATAAAGAAAGCATTACTAAAGAATTGTTCAAAACAATTTGGCCCATAATCATAGTCAAAAATAAAGTATATTTTAAGACAAATAAAGTCGTATTTACTTAAGGGTGAACTTTTGGTCTACCATAGACAAGTTAAATTATACTTTTGACATTAAAGTCGACTGTAAATATAAAACTAGCTGAAGCTGTTTTTAACTCATTTAACAACAGCATCAGCTGTTCTTCGCCATGTAATAAAGTTCGACAAAAAGTCAAACATTTTTAAGTTACAAGATACTGGCAGAGATTTTGCAATTAATGAATATTGAATCAATAAAATTAGTACCAAAATAGCATAAAATTGATATTAATCTTTCCTTTTCTATTTTCCACCACAAACTGCTTTTTTTTTCTTTAGTTTCCCGGTAACATTTATTGTTTGTCACCTTTTGTTTGTTTGTTTTTTTTAATTTTCTAAGTCAGCTGTTCAGTGATGCCACTTGTCCATATTTTGTTGTATGAAAACATTTCCTACATTTGAGGTGGCACCCAGTTAAAGTCGGTTCAATTTAAAACATACTTTAATGTTGACTATTGTTGGAAAATAATAAAAAGCGGGTTTTTATTTTAAAGTAGTTTTTAAAAAGAACCGACTTTATTGTTTGACTATGATTATGGACCATTATTTTCTGTCTCGTGACACCTCTGTATACTTTGTGACAAAAAGTCAAAAATGTTTAAGTTACAAGATACTGGCAGAGATTTTGCAATTATTAAATATTGAATCAATAAAATTAGTACCAAAATAGCATAAATTTGATATTAATCATTCCTTTTCTATTTTTCCACCACTAACTTGCTTATTTTCTTTCTTTTGTTTTTTCTTTTTTTTTAATTTTCTAAGTCAGCTGTTCAGTGATGCCACTTGTCTATATTTTGTTGTATGAAAACATTTCCTACATGTGAGGTGACACCCAGTTAAAGTCGGTTCAATTTAAAACATACTTTAATTTTGTCTAATAAATAAAAAGTGGGTTTTTATTTTAAAGTTGTTTTTAAAAAGAACCGACTTTATTGTTTGACCATGTTATGGGCTTTTGTCTTCAATATAGATTTTGATCAGAAACTTGATGCGAAACTTATACCTATTACAATACAAAACCCTTCCACTGATGTCTTAACAAATTCCATAAAATATAAAGCAGCAAATAGTTTGGTCTCAGCTATTTCGTTAACGTTACCGAAACATCCTATTAGCGTTATTTCTTAAACATTTCAAATCGGTAGGCAACTTTGATACAATGGAAACTTTCTTGAAAACAATTGCGGTTTTCAAAAACTTGGCCTTTTACCAAATATATTTGGGGGATTCAAACGGTCCGCTATTAGTTCAAATTGTCATAATGTCCTAATATATTGTTACGAATGTACAATAGCGATTTGAATTTAACTGTCTGTAACGACTGCCTGCAGCATTCATCATGTTTATAAACATCAGTAGAAGCTTCTACTTATCAACAATGTTGATAGCATGCGGTTATTAACATTGTTTGTAAGTATGGCAACACTAATCGTTTAAGATGCTAACATTAACATCGAAAGCTCTAAAATTCGAATGTTCTAGTTGTCCGTTAAGATCATTGTAGAAGATTAACGAAAGATGGCGTGTGTATAAATAGTGGCAGAGGTGGCAGTCGTGAGTTGAGTTGATCATTGGCGCTGTTAGAGTTAACATCAACGGTCGTGTACATTTTGAGTTTGTACATTATAAAGTGTGTGTGCATTTCTGCGAATTGATAAACATGTATAAAGACACTGAGTGACTATTTAATTTAGTTTTTGCTGTACATTTTAAATAAATAAAGAGTTGTTACAATTTTAAACTACTAAAGTGCTTTTATTTGCAATCTAAAGGATTCCGGTTTATTTAAATGAAATAAACCCCCGTTTTTAAAAGGTAAAAACGTAACAATATTATGATAGTTTAAACAAACTGTTGTTGTGCTTCAAACAAAAAAAGTGTTCTATCATAATATATTAGGACATTATGACAATATGACCTAATGCAGACCGTTTAAATCTCCCAATATTGTATATGAGGGAAATTAAAAATTTTGGAGAATCGTTGAAACTGAATTCCGCTGGCTTGTCATTTTGTTTGTGTTTCGAAATAAAAAAAGTGACACATATCGGTAGACCATATAAAAAAAATCACAAATATTAGGTTACTAATCTTTCACCTTTTAATGCTATGGTCAGTTAAAACTACAAAATTTAAAAATATGTATGAAATTTACAAGCTTTTTTTACAGTTTTTTCATTTATTTGATATCTGTACTAGCAGTTTTAAACTTAGAGATTTAATCAATACTCTCATTTTTAAACAAGTAAAAGAGCTATATTCGGCTGTGCCGAATACCCTTCACCAAATTATACTTCAAAATAAAAAAATAATTTATTTAAAATTTTTTTTTTTCGAAATTGTTTTTTAAAAGTTTTTTCCAATTTAAAGAAAAAAAAATAGTTTTAATTTAAAAATTTATTTTTTTTTAATTTATTAGTGAAAAAAATTTTAGACAAAAAAATGTTTTTTGTGAAAAAAAATTCGGATTAAAAAATATTTTTCCCGATTTTGACTCATTGTAGGTCCAACTTACTATAGCCTTATATACATCGTTGTAATGGACTTTGAAATATCTATCATTAGATATCCATATTGTCTATATTTACGACTTAGTAATCGAGATATAGATCAAAAATAGAGGTTGTCTCAGATTTTTGCTCATATCTCCGTTATTTATGGACGGATTTTGCTGATTTTAAATAGAAAACGTCTCGAAAGCATGTCTGACAGAATTATTAAAGGTTTGGATCCCGAAGATATCTGGGGTCTTCAGAAAATTGATTTCAACAGACAGACAGACGGACGGACATGGCTTAATCGACTCCGCTATCTATAAGGATCCAGAATATATATACTTTATAGGGTCGGAAAATTATATTGTGGAAATTACCAACGGAATGACAAATTTATATATACCCTTCTCACAAAGGTGAAGGGTATAAAAACCGTACTGTTTGTATATAATTTGCGAAAGAACATTTCAACTGGTCGAAACAGAAATGGAATACTGTTCTGTTCTCTTTTCAGATGAACCGAAACATAATTTAAGAGGCAGTGATGGGAGAACATTTGCAAGACGACCGAAGGGAAATAAGCTAAACCACAAGTACACAAAAAATGCAGCCAACAAGTGGCTGTTTTTCAATTTTAGGTATGTTTCCATTTTAAATCATAAAAAAAATACTATGACTGGAATCGGATACAGATTCATTATAAACAATATTATGTATCCATGCCCATAGTTTGGAGTTTCCAGCACTACAATGACCCAAAAAACATCTCTATGCTTGTAACCAAGTTATTATAATTTAATGAGGTACATGTTTTGAAGTAGCCTGCCCAATCGCCCGATCTAAACTCCATAGAAAACCTATGGAAAATTATAGATCGAAAATATGGACTCAGAATTATAGATCGAAGGAAGCTTAATCAGATGCGGTTTAAATCTTTAATTGGTTAAATGCATTGTCGCTGCGAACCAGTAATAAAATACTAAAAGAGCCACACACAATTTTTGTAAAAATGAAACCTAAGTTTCCATAATTTTGTGAATACCATAATAATACATATTTTTTATGTTGTTCTATTTTCAGGATTTAATTAATTATTTTATGTTATTAATTTTTTTTTTGCATTTTGACTTAATATTTGGAATAAAAACTTTATTACTCCTACGACTTTTTTTACTATTCTTCTTTTTATTTGTTCTTCAATTTTATGTACTTAAAAAAACAATAGTCTAACAATTTTACGTCATAATAGTGTAAACACAGCTTCAATTATATTGTATTTTAATAAACTCCTCCCCTCTTTATTCGTCGCAATATTTTTGTTTTCTTTATTAGATAAATTAATTAAATAGAATAATTTGTTCACGAACATCACTTGCATGAATGACGTTAGCTTTTATTACGTCTATCTTGTCCATCCAATCTTTCATACATTCAACATTTTCTGAATGATTTTTTTCAATCAGGAAAAACTGATGATAAACTACGCAGTTATAAAAATAAATAAGTTATCGTGCCCATAACTAGCATACAATTTAATTTTATCATACCGACAATCACACAGAAATTATAGATAGTACAGTAGTTAAACATATTTAAAATATACCTACATACATACTCGTATGTATTTCAAAGATTGACAAAATTAAAAAAATATAAAAACAGAAAACTAATATAGTACCCAAAGAAGAAATATAAATTAGTTTTAACAAATTTTAATGGGGTTTGTAATGGTGATGTATTTATAACAATTTTATTTAATTATTTGAAAAAAGCGTTCTGTTTTCAATGCCTAAAAAGAAGCTTTACATACACTCTTTAATGGATATGGGGGGTTTCATCTCAAGTGACCCAGAAAAGAAATCTTAGATATTTTTCTCTTATAACAGCTATCTTACTTTTTGATCTGAATATATTTTAAAGCATGTCCCCAAGTTAGGGAAGTGTTAATATGTACTTTTTTATTGCACTGTATACAATGTTTACAATTTTCATGTGATTGTCTTTCTCTCTCTCTCTTCTCAATTCACACGTGTATACATACATACATATGTGTTTGCCTGTGCAATACATATTTGTACTCGTATTTACAAACAAACAAACAATCCTTCATTATTGGAATTTAATTGATGACTCTAAAAATGGTACATTTGCAAATAAATTAAATGGAAATTAAGAAAAGAAAAATTGCTAGTATGTAGCTGTAGTATAAATAAATCAACATTAACTTAATTTATGCAATTTTATTTTCCAACATACACACACTATGAAAAGCAGCAGAAAGAAACCTATTCAGAGACATAACAACGTACATACATACATATTTGTCTATTTCTTTGTATTTTCGCCTTAAATGATTTTGTGTACATAAATTATTTTAACCTTCGCAAATGACGTTAAACTTTAACGCTTTTATTTTTTAAAAAACAGGACAGAAAAGTTAAGTTTAAATACCCATGAGTGCAGTAAACAGAATGTGTATTAATTAAATCAGAGAGCTTGGAACTTATTCAACAATTAGGCAACATTTCCGGAAAACTGTCAGTCAGCATTTTTTTGACAGTGTAGTCAAATCAAAATTTTTTTTCTTAAATTGGAAAATGTGTTAAAATTAAATAGAGAGTTTAAATTATAAAAGTAGAGTGTGTAATTAATTCGTTTTGCACAAATCATTAAACTATTATTATGATCAATATGTGTGTAAGCACTCACTCGTATGCTTTTTTGTTTTGAGGTTCTTTTGTTTATTTATTTTAATACTTTTGTTGAAAACTCACTTTTGTATTTAAGAAAAAAAAAAAAAAATAAAAATAAAATTTAAGTACGGCTTGGCATGTGCAACACTTAAACGAACATTTACTTTATTATTTATTTTTTCATTATTTACTTTTTCATTATTAAAAATAGATGAAATTTGTATTTGCCTTTAACGAGGGAGGAAGTAAACTCTTAAATTATTTTAAACAAAGAAACTTGAAAGATTTATTTTTATTCTGGTATTAAATTAAAAATTTATAGGTATAATAAATGATTTTAATCACAAATAAATCAAATATTTCGCACTACATAATCAAAATAATAAAAGTGGCTAATCTAACAGCAGTTTTTTAAATCCCAGATAATCAAATAGTTGGATTTCCGTTAAACCCAAAATAACTCGTCCTCATAATCAAAATACCCAAATTGTGATTTATACTAGATTTTGTGATAAAAAGAAAACAAAGAACAGTTAAAGGATTTTTGTTTAAGATTTGTTTAATGGTATTTTTTCTATATAGTTTCTATCCGTGTAGGAATTTCACTCAAACTATGTGCTGAATACGCTTTAGTTCTTTAATTTGAAAAAATTGCCGCTGAAGCACAACGATTGCTCATCAAAGCGTTAGGTGAATGTTCGGTTTCTACGTCTTTTTTTGGGCACGGAAAACAAAGATCGCCCAGGCCAGCCAAAAAGTTTGAAGACCAAGAATTGGACGCATTACTTCATAAAGATTGTTGTAAAACTCAACAAAAGCTTGCAAAATCATTGGGAGCTACTCAACTGCAATTTCAAAACGTTTGCGAGCAGCAGAATTCATCAAAAAGCAGCTAAATTGGGTACCAAACGAATTGAAGTTGAGAGACCTTGAAAGACGATTTTACATGTCCGTAATGATGTTTGAACGCTATAAAAGACAGCGTGTCTAAGATTAACATGGGTACCTGCCGCGAAGGCTTAAACCACATGGCGCTCTTAACACCGGATAGAAACAATGCGTCTATCAGCGCCATTGAATGACTTGCAAGGTACACTCAATTGGCAACTTCTTGTACAAAGATTGCACAGATCAATGTACAATCCCCTTGCTCGCGAGTTCGGGCTATCTAATCCCTGCCATCCATAGCTAGCTAGCCAACTGACCAGCCCAGGACAATTATCAAAGCTGCAACATCCGGCCTGGTAATCCAGTCCGATGTATGGTCTCTGACTTCAAAAGCTCCCTGCCGATAAAAGTCAAAGTGAGTGTACTATAACACACACTTATGACCTCGACAGAAAACCAAGTCCAACGACCAGTACATCACGAATGCTACTGCCTTAATACAAAAATACTTTAGCTAGATCATTACATAATGCAATTTTAAAGCAATTTATCATGAAATATCAACAAATTTATATAAAAAAAGCAAAAATTTCCGTCATGTACACTTTCATAATATTTATGAACATGTTCTTATTCTGAATGAAAAAAGTTTGGGGAAAAAAAAGTCATGTTCGATTAATAATATTTATTAAAAAATTCATTCCAAATATGAATTTCTTTTTTCTGTGATTTCGAATCTGATGTAAAATTTTTCAGATTCAAAATGGCGGATACAATATCTGAGATATTCTTACAAAAAATTCGCACTTTTTCCTTCACATAATCCCATTCCTCATTCACAACATTGCCGCATTCAACTTTACCAACAATAAAATTGTAAACAGCAGCCTCTCTGACCACTTGCTATGCAGTTGCCGTTAAATTATTACAAAAACAAAACTTGCTGTTATTTACTTTAATATTTTCTTTATCAAATACCAACAACAAAAAAATACATTCTTGAAAGTGCAAAACATAACTTTTTGTCTCAATCGAAAGTAAAATGATACCGTTAATACATAAATGTGTGTCATCATTGAGCAACATTTGACGTAAACCAGTGATGTCAAATAAGACTTTTCGAATGCTAAACTTTTACGGCCATATGCATAAAAAAAAACTTATTGTAGATTTAAAACACAAATTTATTAACAAACACTTTAGATTTAAAAATCATTTATAAAAGTATAGTATTCATAAACGTTTGTTAAAGGCACAATAACTAATATACTGTTTTTTGTCTAAGCTGGCAATGCTTCTCTGTTATTTTCCCTTTTTCGTTGTTAGTGTTGCTTGCAATTAGGATAAAATATTCGTTAATTCTCTTTTTTTCATTGTTTGTTTTTAGTAATTATATATTTTTGAAGAAAAAAACTAAAGTATTTAGAGAAAATATATATATTTGATTCTGGTAAATTTATCCTAAGCTAAAATGCATTAATATACAAACGTTTTTATATATTTTAGTTGAATTATTATTAAAAGTATTCGAATGACGAATATTCTGTGATAAAATAAACATCACTGTTTTATAATTTGTTTTATTAATTTATTTTTATTGTCATTTTGTTAAATTTTAACAAAATTGAATGAATTTCTATGTGGAAAGACATAATTTTAATTCCGGAGTGGGTATATTAGATTCTGTGGACCTTCTTCCACAATGTTTACACATTTAGTTACTACATGCCGTTACAGGTTAACAATAAATTACAAAAATGGCAATAAAACTCACTTGCGAACCTCATGTAGTTCACTGCCGGAGAAATATGGAACAAAATCTTATTATATTATTAAAGTGGACTATATTTCCCAGCGGAGTTAAAATTATGTTTATCAATTGCAATAGTATCATCTATTATTGCAAATTTATAAAGAATTATTTTTAAAATTACCTTTTTTCAGGATAAAATGTAAAAAGAATACTTTATAGTAGGTTTAAAGTAGGGTCGAACGAACTTTAAAATTTGTACACTTATTAAAGGTTTATCAAATGTATTTTGAGCTATTAATCGTTTATGAATACTACTTTATGAAAATTTGCTTATAATTGGTTTATAAAGATCTTGTAAATTTTTATGCATATGGCTGTTATTATGCTGCTGTCATGCAATATATCTACATTTACCTGGTTCAATTCACAGCTGAAGTTGTTGTTGTTGTATTACATTTGCTTCTTTTATTTACAAATGTCATTCACATGAAAATTATATGATAAAAGTTGCTTAAAAATTAAGCTATTTGCATAGAACTTTCAATAAGTTTTACAGTTGTTTTTTAACAGAAATTGCCAACTTTCATTAGAATCAGACGTTATGACAAATATATAAAATTTCTTTGATTGTTTCCTATTTATTACCATTATTTGATGACGTCCCTAAACATTTCCTCGAATCATAAAACAATTCATTCTCCCATTTTTTATTTATTACAAGCAGTACAAATGTATAAATTAACTTTCTACTCTCTATGCTGTCACTCTATAGGTATACCTCAATTTTAGGTTCTAATTTTAAAACAGCGAAAGGCATTGAGCTCTCAAATGAGCTCTCTTGTTTTTGTTTTTTACATGTACGCAAGCACACACATTGTATAAAAACAATCAAAGCCAGTCAGTCTCGCATGAGCATTGATGGAAGCAGGTTGTTTTACGCTTTTCGCTTTTATGCTTGTTTATTTCAGTTATTGTTTTTGTTTTTTTCTCAAATTTTTACTCAACTCATACAACTACAATATCTAAAAACTGTAGTGGTGTGAGTTTGCCTTTCGCTGTTTTAAAACCGACAATATACATATGTATGTATTTCGGGAACACATACTTTATAAAAAAAAAACATAAAAGAAATCTAATTTTAAACAGACATTGCGTTAGTAGTGCGAAACAAATCTAGACGAAAAAACATGGCATAAATAAATCTATTCGTAAATAAGGTCAATTTAACTGTACAGATTTGACATTTTAAAATTTGTTTAACATGTTGTTTTAAATTTGTATTTTTTTTTTTTATTTTTTATTAATTATTATTTTTGTTGTTTGGCGAGGTCCCTGTACTTTCAATTCAATATAATGTCAAATAAACAATTTTTTATTTGTTTATTACAAAACAAAAGCAAAAAACAGACTGCAATGCAAATACTATAACGTATTAATATGTAGTATAGCAAAACATACAATATATTTTATTTTTTTTTTTATAAGTGTGTACACACGTCTGTATATTAATTTATTTGGGAATTTACAGACGCTACGTCAGTATTTTGGTTCTTTAGCTGTTTTTTGTTTGACAATATTTTTTTTTCTTTTGCATTGTTGTATTTTTTACGAACCACAGTTTTTAATAAATTCCCATCAAGTTTTTTTTACGCTTTTTGTTGCTCTTAAGTCAATGAGCCTTTCACAACAAAATAATATCCAATAATACATGTATATTTTGTAGCTATATTTGTTAAATCAACTTTTAAATTTTTAGGATTTCATGTGATTTTTTTAGTAAAATTGTTGCTAAACAAGAAATTAATATTTTGCAATTTTTGTTTTTAAATGTTTTTTTCAAGTTATCAACAAAACGATTAAAATACTATACAGACATACTTTTTTTACTTACTATATTATGTAGGCATGTATATTGTATTAATATTTGTTTATATTAAACAAAAAAAAAAAGTTTTTCTTTATGGCTAACAACTCAAAAAATGACTATAATTAGATTTTTTTTATTATTTATAATTTATTTAAAATTCATATTTGATTAGAAATCTTCGTGGTTGGTTGCTATAAATGTCACTACTCATTCAGTACAAAACACAGCCAGTCACTAATTTAAATAATATAGCTAATAATAAACTAAACTGAAACTAAACTAAAATAACAATATATATATTTATAATAATCATTTGAATTTCCGATTACTGTACGACTGTTAAATAATAATTCGTTTAGTGGAATATTAATTTAGTTTTCTATAATATAAACAAGTTATTTTTGTTTAAAAATCTATGTATATTCATAATGACTTTCAATAATTTGAAAATCATGCTATTATGTTTTGATTGTCATTAAAAGAATTTAAATCTCGTGTTATTTAAGAACAAAGAAATAAAACGATTTCAGCTATAATGTTTAAATGAGTATTAAAGATAAAAAAGTTAGTTTTTGCATAAGTTCATAAATTCTAAAAATAAGAGGAGGTTACTACTTATGTTTTGAGATATAGAGTCAAATTTAATTTTAAAATTTTTCTTGGGATTTTTGTATGAATTAACTTGCAACAGTGTAGCTAGTTATATCATTTTACTTTAATTTTTGGACCATAGTTTCAATCACCCCTATCGCTAATCAATATTTCACATGAAATATGTTCCCTTTTCCCATTTTTCGTTCATTAACTTTGTTGACGTGAAAAAAATTCCCCATGTTGTGAAATTTTTAGACGGATTTTTGTAAACAATAAACAGCTGTTACGAACAAAATCAACTATTGTGAATGAAAAGTTCATGGGAATTCACGATAGCAATTTTCCCTTCGAGGGAAATGGATATTTCATGCGAACATAAATTTCTCATGCTACTGCCGATAGAAGTGAATATTAAGTTGAGTTGGAATTTTGTTCGAGAAATTTTTTTTTTCGAAATTTTTGTCAAATTTGATACGTTGTATTTTAAGAATTCATATTTTTTTTTTGGAAAATTTAGTTTCTGTTCAATAATTTTTAAATAGATTTGGTGAACATTTGTTAATGCAGTGAAATTGTGAATTACTGATGCAGTAATGACCAAATTTCTCCCATCTGAAAGTCAAATCATACCGTGAATATAAAAATGTGTCTCATCACTGCCAACTATTTGCATTAAATAACATTTGAATTAAAACACCCACAGAAAAAAATGAACACATCCGTGTACAATTTGACACCATTCGGTGTCAATAGTGTATCAACCCCGTATGTGCACAAATCGTACACGAACGGTGTCAATTTGACAACGAAGAAATGACACCATACCGTTGCAGATTTGACACCATCCGTTGTCAATTTGTCACCATGCTGTTCTCGATTTGTCACCATACCGTTGTCGTTTTGATACCGTCCGTTGTTGATTTAACACCACCCTTTTTTTAATTTGGAATCGTGTAATCCCTTCCCTTTCCAAATTTACCATAATATTTATGGAGATTAAAATAAAACATAAAATACCTTATTTTTTATATTGTCTATTGTCTCCTGGTACTGTTGTACTTCCTTATAGACCTTTTATTCAGCTATCTCCTCATTGATCTTATTGGTTTCACTGCATTTATTCACTTTTTGTTCACAAAACCAAATTTATTTAGCACTCATTTAATAATTTGTACTTTTGGGTTCTAAATAACAAAAACTTAGTAAATACCACTTGTTATTCACGGTGAGATGAATCTTCGCACAATTTGACAACGTTCTGTTGTCGATTCATACCCGTTTGTTTACAAATTGTAAACGTACCGTTGTCGATTTTGCAATGTCGTTTTTCCCTCAGTGTATTTTTTCGAAAGCTGTGATGCAATATAACTGTTTACAAACGTAACCTTGTTGAATTCTCAATTTAAGTTGTTGTTGTGTATCGTGAATTACATTTGCTTCTTTTATTTGCAAATGTCATTCACTTGAAAATGATATGTTAAAAATCTCGCTATTTGCATAGAACTTTCTATTGCTTGATTCACAACAATCTGTATCGTGTATCTTGTTTATTTGTTTTTGAACAATGTATTTTAAACGTCTGAAATCAAATAAGAAAAGCAGTATTCAGAACTAGGTTCTCATGAAATAAAAATAAAAATAGAGTTGAAAAAAGTAAATTAATGCATTTTTTTTTTTTGCAAAAACTATAAATTTGCTACTGACATTAAGAAAAATTGTTTGTAAAACAGCACACCATACTGTGACTTTGAGCGGGTGTAATGTCTCTTCGTGGGTTACACGCGGATTTTCAGTGGCCCAGAAGCGTAAATTTTGCTTATTTACGTACCCGTTAAGATAGAAATGATTATTTTTGATGAAAAATCATCTTCCTCTTGGTGGTGATTAAGGATGGCTTGAGCGTAATTTAGACGCGATTGGCGGTCAGCAGCTAACAGCTGATGCACCGTCTGGACTTTGTACGGAAACATCTTCACATCTAGTACCAAAATTCGCTGTAAAGACCGTCGTCTGGTCGATGTCGACGGCGCTTCCATGACATCCTCGGCTACAGCAGCAATATTCTCTGCAGAACGGCTACTCCGGGGTCTGCTACGCCTGGCAGCATCTCGTGTTGTGCCAGTCTTTTCGAAGCGAGCGGCTAAACGCCGCAGTGTTTCACCAGTAGCCGTTAGACGGCCAGGAAATCTGCGACGAAATTCACGTTGTGCCAAAGTCACCGACCGATTATTGGTCAAATAAATAGTCAGCAATATTCCGCGTTCTGGAGCAGTGTAGCGTAACATTGTTTATTAACGTGCATTTCGCATGTGTTTACTACACAAATGTCAAAACAGAACTGACATTAGGGGCCAATCGCAAAATTTATAGCATTATTCTTCTTCTCAACAACTGACATTCACATTGCATTGATGGTTGGGACACCAATACAGCCATCAATGCATAAGTGTATTGTTTTTTAATACAATAATACACTCGATACAAGGGGTTTTGTGAATTAAGCAAATAAGTTTTACACCATTTATAATAGAAATTACCAATATTTGGACATTTCGATGTTATATTCCATACATAATGGCATCGACACACTTTATTTTATTTAAATTTAAAGAAAGGAAGCACTTAATCAAAGATCCTTTATATACATATGTATGTATCAATAACATTGGTTTATGTTCTTTCAACCCAGTTGAAAGACAACCTCAACAAAAATTTTTTTTTATTTTCCTTTTAGCACGTGATGTTTAACTTGAACCTTAGATTAAAAATCTAAATATGTTGTTATTGCTAAAATATCAATGATCCAATAAATAAATTTGCAAAACAAATAAAAATCTTGGAATATTTTTTTGGTAAAATAAATAATACAAATAATTGGTCAAGTGATACAATAACGGAGTGCGAAATTATATGAAATCACGTTTTTCTTAGGAATTTTTTTTTTCTTCTTAAATCGCTGTTTATTAAAACGAATTAGGTGATAATTTTAATGTTTGTTTGATAGACGCTAAGATGAACAAAAAAAAATTCCAATATTTTCCATTCATTATAATAAAGTGGGTTTAAAGAGTATTTATTTTTAAACAGTTTTGGGGAGATAAATATTTCTTAATGCAGCATTTAAAAGCAATTAATACATTTATGGCAAAAACTATTTATAGATATTAACAATCAAATAAATAATTTTTTTTAAAAATAACTTTTGAAATTCCCATTAATAGCTCTAGCACGTTTCTGTAGAAAAGTATAAATTATGGCGGGGAAACTACATTTAAAAGTTGTTATCTTTACTTAGAAAAAGGTAAATAGAGATTTCCCTGTAATATAAATATAGTACGCAGAAATTTGTATTAATGTAATAATTTGTTTATTTAATTAAGGAATTATTGTTTAAAATTTACATTATTTGAACTTGACTAAATTCAATGAACTTTTTGTGTACTTATAAATAACACTTTTAAATAAATATTTACTCACAAAATAAACTAAAGACCCAGTAAACATTGGACCAACAAATAAAGTTATATGATTAATAAACAATTTAAAAGTTACACGATCTTAAGGAATACTTTTTTTTTTCTTTTCACCTTAAATTATTATTGTTTGTTTACAAAAGTTCATTTACTTTATACTTAAATATTTATTTATATTTTGTTTAAATGCGAATAACAGAAAATACTATAAAAATCGTATTTATTATTTTTTTTTTTGTTTTATTTCTGCGAATATAAATTTAAGATGTTTCCTTTTTGTGTGTTAATGATGAAAAATACTGATAAACTACCATGTATATAAGATTTGTATTAAAATTTCAATTAAAACGCAGTAAAAATGAGTTTTACTTATTTGAAAATGTCTATGCCAACTAAATATTATATTGAAATTCAACACATTGTTTCTAATCTTAACCCGGTATTGCCCAGAACTTTTTTTGTTTTGTATTTTGATCAAAAGATGTATACTCATGTATTTTGCCCTTCTGAGCACGAAAATGAGGTCGATTTTTCAATAAATTGTTTAGTTTTTCCGGAAAACGTGAAAAACTAGCGTTGCCATATGGTAATCCTGGGTCGCCTAGGGTACAGGTTTTTTTCGAAAAAAAAAATATTATTTTTGGATATGCTTAAAAAAAAAACGATGTTTCAAACATGTTTATTGAAATTAAAAATAAAGAAAATAATTCATTTTTGTGAAAAGAAGGAAAAAAAATTTTGAACTTATGTAAATCATGGTTTGGTATGGTAACTTGCAAAACACTTTACGCAAAGCCCAACGTTGCATTTTACACATGCTGTTCTTCCGTTAACTTTGCATCGATCACCAGCACAGTGTCTACGATTTGATGGTACTACAAAATGTCCAATTTGATCATAACGGATAGTGTGTTTAACTCGACCCGGCTGTTGTGCATATCTGTGGGAGGTCATAGGACCAGATGTTTTGGCTTTTGTACCATAATGTTTGCAGTAGTATACTGCAAGTTGTTTTCGAAACTCAAGCTGAGTCATTGTCGGTTGGTCTTTTCGATAAAGCTGCCAAGCATTTTGAATACAAGCATCTATGAGCCAGGTAAAAATACTAGACCACCACTTCTTTCCTCTATATGCGATTCGATATTGAGCCAAATTTTGGTCCAATCGATCTACTCCGCACATATATTTGTTGTATTCCGTGATTGCAAGAGGACGGGGTACATTTATTTTAGCTCCCCTTTCCTTAGAATAACGTTGTGCCATGGACTTCGGATTTTCGCCAAAGCAAGTAGATAACATGCAGACAACACTATTATCTTTCCACTTCCCCAAACGAATACCTGTGCTTTTCATCTCAATCGATTCGGAATAACCTCTTTCCATCGACTTGAAAGTTTTTTTATGTGCTAGTGGACAGCTTGCTGGAATGCGATTTTCACGTATTGTTCCCGTAGCATTATATCCGCATGATTTCAAATAAGCCAACAAAGGATAGCTGGTAAACAAATTATCAAAATAAAATGAAAATGGTAGCAATTTCATTTCATCGGAGAAATCATCAATCATGTTTACTAATGGAGCCGCGCATTTTCCAAATTTGGCTTCATATTCAGAATTGGACCGAGGATTCTTTCCCTGGTAAATTTCGAAGTTCACCAGATACCCCGATGGAGTGCAAAGAGACCAAACTTTATATCCAAACCGTAATGGCTTGCCTTTAATGAACTGCTTGCAACCATGTCTACCAAAATAGGCTATCATACTTTCATCGAAGGATAGGTTTTGTTCAGTATGAAAATGCTCTATCATTTTTGCTTTTAGGTGGTCTGTAAGAGGACGCAATTTCCACATTTTATCGAAATTTGCGCCCTCTTTCGAAGGGGCCTTGGAATTATCTTCGAAGTGAAGACACTGCAAAATCTCTTGAAAACGATTCCGACGCATGGTGCTACTTACAAGATTGTTGCGAATGACTTCATCCTGACTCCACAAATTCCTAAAATTGGAGTGATAATTGAAGCCCGTTACTATCAGTATGCCGATAAATGCGCGCAGTTCACCGACTGTTATATTTGGATTCGGTCTATTATGTTCTGTTGCATATATTGCACTTTGTTCACAAATGTGTGTCAATATTGCATCATCAAAAAACTTTTCGAATTGTTGATGTGGTAGTAAGTCACGACAATCCTCATAATTTGCAGCTGGAAAAATGGGAACAAGATATGATGAATTATTCTTTATCCACTGGAATATCGTTTCCTTGTTTCCTGGCGGTAATGCAACATTAGAAGGTTTTGGTTGTACTTTACGTAACCGCTTTCTATCCGGCGATGCTGTACGCTTTGATGTTGTTGGTTGATCCCCCATATCTTGAGATATGTCTTCTACAATAATAGAGTGTAACTCTTCCTCATTTGGGGCTAACGAATTCAAGATTAAAAAAATTAAACCAATTATAAACTTAAATTTTTTCAAACATGCCTCCAAGTTCATCTTCTTCATCAATGTTTTGTAAATGGCGTCCACTAGCCATTACAAGTTCACAGCCACCTTTTAGCTGACCCGGGCAAACATTATCTGGAACTCCATCACATTCTTCTTCAGCATCATCTTCGCCAGATATGTTTCCATCTATAGGAGGTTCGATGTAAATGGCAGTTGGTAAATCGGTAAGCTCATTATCATCTTCAGCTTCATCAAGCTCTTGAATATAATCGAGCATTTGTTGTAATGACAAACCCCTAAGACCGCAAAATTTATGAAATGACAACAAAATATTAATAACTATACAAGAAATGTGCAAAACATCTCAGAAATTCATATGAAACGCGAATAATTAAACCTGTACCCTAGGCGACCCACGATTACCATATGGTAACGCCTTGAAAACAATATAAAAAAATAGTACAAGGAAATAAATTTTCTTAATAAATTAAATCACGTTTCATAGTTTATTTCTTTAGCTACTAACGGATATAGTTTTTATTAAAATTCGTTAAAAAATTATTACTTAAAATGAGTACTTACCGACGTGCCATGTCTTAAAACGGAAAATTTAATTTTTTTTTTTGTGACCACAATTGAAGATGCTATAACTTCGGTAACTTAACTCAGAATAAAAAAAAATACACTTGTTTGGCAAACAACAAATGTTTTACATTAATCTGAATGTCTTTCTTTTACTTCTGTTATTTCTTTTTAGATTAATTCGTGAAAATATAACGGCATATTTTGCGTTACCATATGGTAACCGTGGGTTATTTCGGGTAAGATTTTTTCAGTTTTAATATTTTTTTTTTTTTTAATTTTGTATATAATATGTATTCTTATGACAGACGACACATGATCATGGCAAGATCATGCATGTCTTTTATATAAGTCCGTTAATACTCTTTGTATTTATTAAGTTTAAATGAAATCAGTACGAAACAAAACAAAAAAATAATAAATAATAAATGTTCCACTTGTAAACATTTTTGCCACGCGCAGACGAAATTTAGTACTTTAGTGCCACCAACGCTATCATAACAACAACAAAAATCAAAGTCAGCTAAAAATATTATTGATATGTTAATGTCACTCTCTAGTAGGGTTCCTAATTTTCTGTTCCCGGGAAATAATAAAAAAAATCTGTTCATTCCCGGGAATTCCCAGTAACATTTTTCAAATAACACAAGTCAACAAATAAATAAACAAATTTTAGAGATACCGTTAGTTGTCTTGTATTATTTTTAAACAAACACAAACACCGAAATTTTTGCCTGTCTGGAGATACACCCAGAGTCTCTGGTGGGAATCGAACCCGCAACCCCCCATATTATCTTCTAGTCTAACTAATTTTTTTCCTACATGTAGCTTTGGATCTACCTTTATTTTTCCATATTGGCTGTCATAAGTAAATTCTTGTGCCTGTTTCGTAATAACATTTCTATAAATGAATTGATTTTAACATTCATGTTAAAACATGTGTAATTTATGTTCCCATGAAATATCCATTTCCCTCGAAGGGAAAATTGCTATCGTGCTATTCCCATGATATTTTAATTCACAATAGTTGATTTTGTTCGTAACAGCTGTTTATTGTTTACAAAATTCCATCCAAAAATTTCACAACATGGGGAATTTTTTCACGTGAACAAATTTGATGAACGAAAAATGGGAAAAGGGAACATATTTCATGTGAAATATTGATTCGCGATAGGGGTGATTATGTCCTCATTGTGAAAATGTTATCGCAATGGCCGAAATCTATTTTGTTATATTTATGGTGAATACACAGTCAAAAAGTTTAGAAAACCTATAACAAACAATAATTTCTTAATTAAAATGTCTGAGTACTAGTACAGGAATATCTGTTTTTACCTTTTTCTAAGTAAATATAACAAGTAATGAAACGTGTAAGAGCTATTACTGTGAATTTATGTTTAAAAAAAATTATTTATATGTATTAATTGCTTTTAAATGCTGCATTGAGAAACACTATTTCAATTACTTTAATGTTTGATCCAGGTTTGAGTACAGAAAAACTAAAAGCTAGTATTTTGATGGCCCACAAATAAGAGTTTTAATCATACATTCAATGAATTATTTAGAAGTAGCGGCTTGGAAATCTTGTGAAAAATTTTTTAGAAAATCAGAAGGCTTAAAATTACGAGGAATTTGTTATATACAAGGAGCAAGGAGAACGTTTCAAGATTTAAAAGTGATGGAAGATAGATACCAAGATCGCTGGGTTGAACATATGATGGCAGATTACTGTTGGAGTATGGCATCACTGCTAACCATGTGCATAAAAAACAAACATTTGACGTAAAGCAGTGATGCCAAGATTACTATAGTGATGCCATATTACTGTAGTGATGCCATATTACTAACACCCTTTATTGCCCAACTTAACTTCCTGTAAATCATTCAACAAAAAATACAAAATTTTAATAAATAAAACAACAAAAATGTGGCAGCGAAATCAGTAAATTAAGTTTAAACAATAGATTTTTCGCTACAAAAAAAAACAAAAAAACTCAATTAGTGTATGTAATAAACTAAATAATTTAATACTGTAGCATGCACAGAACCGTTAAAAACACAAAAAGGGTAGGGGAAGTGTAAAGCGTATGCTGAACATGGAACACAAACAATTTTTTAATGCTTAAATACACAATTCTAACGATTTTTTTTTCAGTTTGCTTTGTTTTTGCTTATGTATATGTGTTTAGAATTTATTTAAAATGTAAATTTCTAAAATAGAGCTAATAACTATGACACAGCACAGCGCTACCTTTAAATTACACAACTGTGATCCTAATCATTTGATTTGTGTGAAACATTACTGTTGTAGAAAAATCAACTGATATAAATAATATGGCACAGAGTGGGTTGACATGAAAAGTGGTTGTGATTACCTTGCATTTGTAAAGGCTAGGTTGGTTATCTAATGCTTTAAAGGTATAGCTTAATAATTTACAATACTTTCATAGAGATGAAATTGTACATATTTAATTATAGTTTGTCAAGTTGTTGGCATTTGTTCATACATAAATATGTTTATTCGAGGGTCGCACTGAAAGTGTGAAAACTGGCATTTATAATTATTTATTTATTTTATTTGTCAATTTTACAAACATTTTAACTAAATTACAAAGTGTGACCCATTTATTTACTTTTTATATAATTAGTGATGTTTCCATAATTTATTGAACTCATCTAAGTAATATTTATTAAACAAATATTTACAAATTTCAAACATCTGATGTTATTTCTATATAAATATTTGTGGGTGTTATTTTTTTATAAAAAATTTTCACGTTCACGTGAAAATTATTTACACATATCTACTATAGACTAAATTTCACAAATTTAAAACAAAAAAAGAAAAAAAAAAAACTGTTAATACAATTTAAATAAAACAGAATACAAAATAATTAAAACATCTACACACCACAAAATACTAGTTAAAACCAAGGCATACCAAATATGGTCAACATTTTAATTAAATATTCTTTTTTTATATATTACATAATAGTTTTTGAAATACGTCAACTTTTTGTCACTTTTAACACTCTCTTGCTCTCCCTTATAAGTTTTAAACAGTAAACGAACGGCATCCCGTAAAATCTAGTAATAATTTGTGCAAATAATAAAAAACCCTAATAGCTGGTTCACACACGTCAAGTTTGCTGGCGAAAGTCTTGAGTTTGTAGATGAGGGAGGAGATTGCGAAGATTTTCGACTTTTTCTTCCTCTATCTTCTATAAACTCAAGCCTTGCTTAAGTAAACTTGAAATGTGTGAACCATCTCTTAGCTTTTATGATTATTTGTACTTATTATTAATTGTAAAGGTAATGTTTTAGTGCCAAAGCTCGGGTATATGAAAAATTAAAAAAATTATTATATATAGATTCTATTAAAAAAGATATAAAAACATTTATTTAATTGGGTGTATGACTTAAAAATGCGGAAATTTTTAAATTTTTAGCTTTTATTTTGAAACATTTGTACAATATAAATTAATTCAAAGTATTGGATATTGTTAGCTATGACTTTTCTCATATTTCTGGCAACATATGGATTCGGAGCCAATTTCGGAAACTCTGTTCCAAAGTGAAGCAAATCCCAGAGAGAGTGTTCTGCATCGATCGACACAAATAGTAGTCGGACGGGACACGCTCTGGACTATAAAGCGGATGAAGCAAAACTTCCCAACCACTTGATTCTAAATACTGTTTAACTGGCATTGCAACATGTGACCGAGTGTTGCCATATTGGAATTTTACGGTTTCATGTCTGGCCGTATATTCTGAGCGATTTTCGGCCAATGTTCGCTTCAAACGAATCAGTTGCGTTCGGTACAGGTTTCCTGTGATGGTCTGGCCAGATTTCAGTAGCTCATAATAGATAGGACCCTTTTGCTACCACCAAATACAGAGCATTAACTTAGCGCCATGGATATTTGGCTTTGGTGACGATTCGACTGGTTGGCTGGACTTCACATACGATTTCCTACGCTTCGGGTTATCGTAATTTATTCATTTTTCATCGCAATTAATGATTCGGTGCAAAAATGATTTTCCTTTATAGCATTCAAGTATCATTACGGATATTCAAAGTCATCTTTCAAGGTCTCGCAGCATCAATTTGTATGGCACCCAATTTCATTGCTTTTGGATGAATCCTGCTGCTTGAGTAGCTCCCAATGATTTTGCAAGCTCTTGTTGAGTTTTACAATAATCTTCATGGAGTAATGACTCCAATTCTTGGTCTTCATACAATTTTGGCTTGCCTGGGCGATCTTTGTCTTCCGTGTGATAATCACCACTTCTGAACCACACAAACAATCTCTCTCAAGTTGAAACCAATTGAACACATTCACCATAAGCTTTGGTAAGCTGTTGGTGTGCTAAATTCCTGAATATGACAATTCATTGATAAAAAATTCGATAATTTCGAAACAAAAAAAAAAAAAAAGTTCTTGTCTACACCAGAGAACACTTAGAAAGTTGACTGCGATGAAACAGCTGACTATTTATTATATTCAGTGGTTAAGACAAATGAACTGTCAATTTACTTGTTTTTGTTGTGACTTGTTTTTGTTGACAGTTCACTTATCTTTTAACAAAAACAAAATATATGTTGTTTTTGTATTGTTGTATTTGTTGTAGTGATGCAGTCACCTTTCTAAGTGTGGCCTGGTCTACACTATAATGTTTAATAACTAAGTGAGAATAAACGACATATATGTGCCCTTCAAAATGACATATAAAAACCGTGTTCAAAACGTACGCCATCTATTGTAAATCCCGCATTTTTAATGTACAATTTTATGTTCACCCTCGTATACAGTAGAGTTTATAGTATTTTACTTGATTAAATTTTGTTTTACAAAACAAATTCATTCAGTAATATAAAAACGATAGACTGTTTAATTATTTATTAATTAAAGCTAAAAAAAATAATATATATATATAATCAAATAATTGTCTGTGTCTCATATTTTATTTATAGCTCGGATCGTTAAGAATTATTTTAATTATAATTCCAACTGATTATAAAATCACATTACATTATAACGTGTTTAATAACTTTGCCACAATCCCGATAAATATCTGCTCGTGAATGTAGAACAGATGACGAGAACTTGTGATCAAAATTGCGTTGTGGCGACTGGGGGAATTTACAAATCAATGAATGTCATTTCTTCGCAATTTTAAATAAAACAATAAAAAAAATTGTATTTTTTTTTATTTATATGTTATTTCTTTTGTTTGGTTAATTTGTTTTGTAGCAGCTCAAATACAATTTTTTAGTTTAAACTGTAATAAGTGTGTGTGTGCGTTTGAAATTTTCGCGTTTGTGTGTTTAGCAAATTTATGTTAATTTTCTTATGGATTCTGTTTCAGATCATTTTAGTCATTATCACCTTAGCTGTTGTCGCAGTCAGCAATGCGGTTATTTGTTTAATTTTACAATACCCAGAAAAAATTTGTCATTATTTATTATTTTGACATTATTTTTGTATGAGTTTCAACAATTTTGTTTTGATATCAAGAACTTTGTGTGCAATTTCTTTATTTTCTGACATACAAAAATACTCCATATTTTATTTCTTTATTTATTTTTTTTTTTGTCGAAGATCACAGTTTGAGATGTGGTGTGGGGCTTGGCCGTGTCGGTTCACTTGTACGTAAATTTAAATAAAGTTTCAAAGACACTCTCATACAAATACATACATTAATTTATATAAAAAAAACACACACACAAATGAATATGTATTATTTGTACAATTTACTCATTCATTTTATTTTTCTTCAACCCAATGAATTTTTATCGGTATACGTTGGTTAAAACTAGTATTTTGTGGTGTGTGGAAGTTTTAATTATTTTGTATTTTCAATTCTTCTTTTTTATTTTATTTAAATTTTATCAACAGCTTTTTTAGTTATGATGAATTTGAGAATTTTAGTTTATAGCTAAATTTATTTAAATAATTTACACGTTCATAGAATTAGTGGAGAACAGTTGTCTGGAAGTTTTTTTTGTTAAACAAAATATTTACATACATATTTATTTAGTGATGAGATTTTTTACAGATGTTTGTCATCTGCAAATATTTGTTTTATAAATATTAGAAAAGTTAAATAAATTAACGTAATTTTTGTAATTATATTTAAATGTTAATAATGAGGAGTTTGTTCGGAAATGCATCACTGCACTGCATGTAATATGCAATTTAGCTTCTGGCAACTCTGCACTTGTCAAATGTAAACAAACATTAAACACGCGTCACTAAAATGGCGGCTCTGCATATGTTTATTTACAGTCAATCGCAAAAAATTTCAAGTGAATTTGTACGGTCTATGCAATTTACATCATAGTGCATCATAGTGGGTAGTGCACTAAATGTTGATTGAAACAATCATTGCACTATCACTAAATAGAATTGCAAAATATTTATTTTGCTCTATTTTTCACCAGCTTTTGTGATAATGGTTCTTTCTTCACTAGCACTAAAAAAATAGTGATAATTTATTCACTATCACTAAACGCAGATTTAGTGCAATAACCTGCTGCATTAAACATACTAACTAAATTTTTAAAAATCAGTGGTCATGAAATTATTGAAGCCAAATTCGAATAATAACAATTTTAAATCTTTTGTTATTTTTAATGAATTTTGAACTTAAAATTTAGTGCAAAACTTGTAGTTGCACTCTAATTAGTGCTGGAAAAAGTAGCAATAAACTGAAGATTGCTTTTTTTAAAGCACTATCACTAATGTTTAGTGGGGCTTCTAATTTTCAACTCAGCACTAAACATCAACAAAATGATTGTAACAATTTTGCACCATCACTTAGTATTAGTTCAAACTGCAAAATTAGTGCACTACCCCCATCTATGATTAATATCAACTTTAAACTAATTAAAACAAAAAATTAACATAATTTATTGTTATTTAGTACACACATTTAGGTATGTTACAACAGTGGGTCAAAAACACAGGTTTTTGGATAAATTTTTTTTATTTTTCAACATAGTCTCCTTTAAGCTCTATAGACTCTGTCCAACGTTTCTCCAATTTTTGTTATCCCTTCCCAAAAACAAGATTTGTCACTAAAATAGGTATTTTTTTGTGAGATGATTTCAACGTTGTAGTCAAACCTCTTTCCGCCGGCCGAGACATTTCTTAAGGTTTGGAAACAAGAAATAGTCACTCCGGAGAATAGGGCGAAAGACGGAGTATTTCGTAGCTTAATTCATGGATTTTTAGCATGGAATGCATTCCAAATTGAAAACACTAAGCCGTGTGAGATGCCTATGGTCTCCGATTGGCTAACACCATAGCGTAATTTGTTTCAATTGTTTCGGTTGTAGATACTTCAACTGGGCGTCCAGAACGTACGGAATCATCCGTGCTTGTACGACCACTTTTTTACCATTGAAATTGATAGTGAATATTTATCAAGCTTATGTGTCAATTATGGATGACAATCGAACTTCAGTTGCGTTGCCAGAGGACAACCACAAATTTCAGGTTGCCAGTTTGACAGCAGAAATGATAGCTGCCAGTTGCCATCTGTAATATCACTAAGGGAACTGACAACGCAACTGAAGTTCGGTTGCCATCCATAATCGACCCATTAGCCTTGGTATGAATTATAGTTTTTTCTGAAAAAATAATGCTTAACAGTTAATGCATGTCACGAGCTAGTGTTCTATCAATGGTTGCCAAACACAAACTAAACGCAGCTTGTTCAAATTTTGACAGGAGCAACTGATAGATGCCTGTTGACAGGAGCAGTATTGCCCTTTCAGTTAAGAGCCGGGAAATTCAAAAAGTCGCGTACTCATTGAGAAACCCTCGAATTTAATTTATGTGTCATCTACTATTTTAAGCATCAAATGAATGTAAAATTATATACATATGAAGAAATTAAACAATTTTAGAGAATCATTTAAACTGAAATCAGATGGCTTGGATTTCGAAATGAAACAAGTTAGAGAGCTATATTCGCCTGTGCCGAATCTTATATAACCTTCACCAAATTAAACTTTAAAATATTTTTAAGTAAACAAACTTAATTTTTTTTTCAAAATTGTTTTTCAAAACTTAAATTTTTTTTTCAAAATTTTAAAAAATGTTTTTTTTAAAAATTGTTTTCTATTTTTTTTAAATTTAAAAAATTTTTTTTTTTTAACAAAAATTTATGGCAAAAAAAATTTGTTTGGTAAAAAAAAATTTGGGTTAAAAAATATTTTTCACGATTTTGACCAATTGTAGGTTCAAACTACTTATATAGATCGTTGCAATGGACTTTGAAATATCTATCATTAGATATCCATATTGTCTATATTAATGACTTAGTAATCCAGATATAGATTTAAAAAAAGGCCCAAAATCGAGGATGGTCCGGTTTTTTTCCTTATATCTCAGCTATTTGTGGGCCGATTTTCTCGATTTTAAATAACAGCCGAGCCAGAAGAATTCCCGATATATTGATGTATGAATCAAGTTTGTAAGTTATTTAGGGTCTTCAGAAAATTGATTTCATCAGACAGACAGACGGACATGGCTTAATCGACTCCGATATCTATAAGGATCCAGAATATATATATACTTTATAGGATCAGAAAATTATATTGTGGAAATTACAAACGGAATGACTAAATTATATATACCCTTCTAACGAGGTAGTATACCATACACTAAAACACTAATCTCAGGTTACTAATATTTCACCTCTTAAAGTTATGATAATTTAAAAGTTGAAAACTTAAAAATAGGTTTTTAAACTTACAAGAATTTTTCATTTATATGATAACAGTTTCTAACTTGTAGATTGAATCCAATATAAATTAAGCTAAGTACTCTGTTCAAAATTTCGTGCGAAATGCTGTCAAACTACATATAAAATATTTCAAATGAAATATATGCGAAATAATTTCGCAAAAGCAGTACTCTGTTTATATTGTGAAATACATCTGGCAACCTTATTTTGTCCACACGAAATAACATAAGCAGCACTTATTTCGCACGAAATTAAAACCAACAGCTGATCAATTGTTGCATATACATTTTTTCGCACGAAAAAACCATAATTTTTCGCAAATATGAACAGAGTACTAAGCTTTAGAGTCAAGAGATAAGTTTAATATGTAGATCGGGTGAGCGTATATTTTAAGTACTTAAAATTGTTTATCAACCAATAAAATCAAAAAATATCCTTGAATATTTCACATTATAAAGGGTATTTTCTAGCAGATGCCCTTGGCAGCCAGTGCTATCTATATAAATATATAAATGTCTTTGTAAGTTTGTTTGTTTGTTTATTTGTTTGTTTGTTTGAGCATCACGCCTAAACGGCTGAATCGATTTTATTGAAATTTGGAACATAGATAGGTCCTTACTTGGAAGCGTTAATTGGCTATAACTTTTTTCAATACTTGGACCAGAAAGGCGTAAACAGAAGGCGGAGAAATTTAAATTGAAATAAAACAGAAAAAAACTTTTTTAACATCCATCCAATTGGCTTTATTAATTATATAATTTTATGGGAATTTTGTTTAGTGATGAAGCACACTTTTGGTTAAATGCGTATGCCAATCAATAGAATTGCCGCATTTGAAGCGAATATATTCCTCAAGCAATTGTCGAAACACCATTACAAACAGAAAAACTCACTGTTTGGTTATTTATTAAAAACAAAAACCGCTTTTAAAAGATACGCCATTTATTTTAAATCCCGCATTTTAAAGTCATACTCCCAATATATTCAATAGTAAATTAGTTTAGAAAAATTCTCCATATCTTTTGATTTACCTCATACATATATATTCTAAACTACCCCACATACAAAGAACCCATATTAAAAACTATGTACTTTAAAAATATATTGAAAAATACATTGAGTTTTTAAAAAAGCTGTAATTTATAAAAAATTCAAAATCGTCTGTAATCAAATTAGAAATGGTGTAAAATAAAACATTTTCGAAAATTGAACGCCATGTCTTAAATTGTCCATGTTATTGACTTTATAATGAAATTAATTGTCATAAAAAAAAATGTTCATTAATATAAACACGAGTATATATTTCGTACAATAAACCTACTACAATCCATCATAATAATAAATTTTGTACATATGTTTGTTTAAATATTAAACACTTAATAATTTTGTGTTGTTTTGTTTTGTTTTTGAATACACAAACAAGATCGACCTGTGTTATTATAAATGAATTAATTAAAAATAACAATAATTTGTTTAAGATGAATAGAATGGAGAAACAACACGTGAGGAAATTCGATCACATCACATGTTTAAAGCAACCAAACAAAAACAATGTGTTGAGATGAATACTATAAAAACACATGATATTTAAATTTAAGAAATTAATTCTCTACTAAATACATACTACACATGATCGCAATTATTTTCGTATAATTAGGCGTAAAAAAAATATATATTTTTATTATTGTATAAGCAGAACAATTTAATTTGATTTAACGTTTTTAATTTTTTAATAATCGCCATACCCAGTGGAGAGATACTGTGGGTTTTTTTTTATTGATGCGACATTTCATTTGTAATGCTTCGATAAGTTTTGAATTTTGTTTTGTTTTTTGTTCCTTAAAAGGTAAAGATTTTCTTGATTAGAATGTCAAGTCAAACGTGTAGATATCTCAAGCTGTCTTTCATTTTGTTTATATATTACAAAAGGAGGGTTTCTTTTTAATTGGTTTTATAAAAATTATCGGACACACCGATAAAAACAAATAATTAATCAAAATATTAGTGTTTTATGTGTTATTATATGAGAATTTGAGGCAATATTTCAATTAAGCAAATAATTAAATTGCTCAGTTTGATAAAATGCTTTTAAAGGTGTTATCAGTATAAAAATATTTATCGAATTATTAGAAACACACCCGTTAATTTATATGGGTATATGGTGGGACCGTCTGCCTCCGTCTGTTGTTAAGAAGAAAATCGGGCTAAAGATGTCTAGTATGAAAAATGTATGAATCATTGTTTTTCTGTTTTAATTGGCTCTAAATAGTAAATAGTAAAATTGAAGGTAATATAAGTCAATAAACATAAATTGTGCATAATATAAATCAAAACATTGGTAGCTTTAGCATATTTTTGAAAACCAACAACAAAATACACAGGATTGCCATAGTAAAACTCAAAATGGTTTACCTTTTTTTTGCAATGTGTATTGCATCTACATCTCTCTCTCTTTCAATATGGCGAAATTACAATAATAGAGAAAGTGACCAAGAAGAAGAAAATAAACAAAGATGTTAAGATGTTGCCATATTTTAGTTGTTTTCTGCTTCGCAAACATTGTTTTAAAGTTTACAAATGCAAGTAGGTTCACACTCCGCTATTCAGTTCATTATTAAGTGCGAACAGTCTTGCAAAAGGTATAAAATTTCGCATTAGCACTGAATACTGAACTCCGCTAATGACAAAAAAATATAAATCAATGGGAAAAAATTTCATTTGCCAGCCTTAGCATCATGTATGTTGAATATCACTAATAATGATATATTGTTTTATAATTTACACCTGTTTCCTTAATATGTATTACTGAAACTTGCAACTCTTTTATAAACATTTGCCAATATCATATTTTGCCATTTCCATTTGACCTTATTCCATTTTTTTTGTACCTTAACTATGGTTTACTCACATTTAGAATGATGATTTGTTTATTTAGTTTTTTGAAAATAAATATTGATCATAAAACCACTGAAGCATAAAGATATTGTCGAAATGGAAAATATATTGTATTATAATTATTAGTTTACTGCTGTATTTTTTGAATTTAATTCACATGTTATTTTTTTTCGCTTTGCAATTTTTTTTATTTACGATGAGTACAATTATTTATTTGTTATTTGCTTTTTGATAGATCGTTGTTTTTTGCCAAAAAAGAAAAAAACGTTTGCGACATTCACGCGATTTCTTTTGTATCTGATAATGATCATGTGATATGTTGGTTAAATATTGTTTAATAAACAAACACAATAAATACCCATAAGCACACTCATAATTAACCCATTCTAATAGGCTATAATATTTCTGCTTTTGAAAAAAAAATATTAGATTTAAACGTAGAGCGCCAGGGAAATAAGCAAGCAAGGAGTAAATGGACTGAATCATGTCAAAATGCTCTGCAGTCTGATTTAAATTACAATATTATCCAATATTAGACGTAAAAAGTCTTAAAATATCCATATAAATGTAAAAATGTTGCCATCTATCAAATCATCAACAAACGATGCGTTATAGATTTACTAGTGCAATTCTATGTCATTGATTATTAACGTTCTTTCCTTTGTAGCCCTTAAAACAGTGTTTGCTAAGCTACAAAAAAATACTAAAATATGGCAACATCCAAACATCTTTGTTTATTTTCTTCTTCTTGGTCACTTTCTCTTTTGTTGTAATTTCGCCATTTTTGAAGTCAGAGAGTGATGCCAACGCAATATACACACCAAAAACACAATTTTAAGTGCTGCAAAAATGTAATGATGTGATAATTGTAATCTTGGGTATTTTGTTGTTCGATTACAACATGTTGTAATCGAACAATATGAATATTATACACTAAACAATTTTCCCATGATTATTTTGCTAATTACAGGGATTCCCTTAAAAATTGCGGGATTGCCAATAGTTGGAAGTGATGCCACTATTTTTTAGGATCCAATTAGTCGCCGATAGCTGCAACAGAGATGTACAAAATTACTGCCTTTACAAGGGAATTGAAATATTGGAGAAGAACCATTGAACGAGAAGCATTACTCTTCATGTAAATTATTTGCAAATATTTGAAAACAAATGTACATAACAAATTTAGCTATTTCGATTTCAAATGGGTTAAATGTTTATTTGTGAATTAGTTGTTATTATAATTTAATAATATGCATTAATAATAAGTGAAATTAAGTTAAATAAATATCTGTTTATTTTGTGGTATAATTTTCCATTCATTTGTAGAGGATAAAGGATTTGTTTTTGTTTGTCAACAAAACCATCACCCACGAAAGTGCAAATTGACAGGTGTTTTTAATTATTTTCTTTTATTTGTCAATAATTTGTAGCTTTTATTATTTGTTTAGTTAATATTAAGTGTTAATAAAAAATATATGTATATTGATTACTGTATATTCATTCTACAGTTTGTGTGTATTAACATTTATTTACTTTTTCTTTTTGCAGTATTAATTATTTTGTATTATAAAAAAAAGTGAAATAAACTTTTTAACTTTTTTTTTTTTTTTGTAAAATGTTAAATTTTTTGTAATGTATCTACTTTCCAAACCATTCTATGCGGAAATACAGCTTTTAAACAAAATTATTTGTACGAGTGCAATTTACTCGGTACCGGCAAATTGACAGAAGGAAGAAAAGAAAATAAAAAAGAATGAACGAGTTGAGCTGAGCTGTTGTCATTAAGTAAATACAACTTTTGCATATTAAATGACAATTTAATGTGGAAAGATTAAAAATTAAGTGTAAAATGCAAATTCCAATTGTAACACTTTCAGATTTATCAAACATATTACATACTGCCATATGAATGTCGGTGTTGAAGTTAACTCATTCACACAATCACTTGTTTGTTGCTTTTTGCCCCGGAGAATGGGGCCATATAATTTCAGATATGCCTTACTCCGTCCCCGACTATTGCTGTTTATTGCTAAGATAAATTATTGACTGATTGAAGTGCAAATCATTGCAGAAACAATTAGTAATTGAAATTAATAGTATTCCAATGTGTTCAATTGAAATTGTATTTTTTTCTGTTTTTCAAACATTCAGACATATATAGTTGTACACCTTTGGAGTAAGATAAGCTAACTAAGAATTCTTATCGTTGTTTCCAATAAAAATGTTTTGTTAAAATTATTATTCTTTTTATAGTGTGCCAGGAGAACTTTACTATACATATATTTGTATGTATATATATAAAGTGCAATTAATGATGTGCATTAATTTAAGGAAAATTCCATTTGTGGATAAACATTCCGTTTTGATATTTATATATACATACAAATTGAATATGAAATTCTTTACAAGATATAGAATACACAAGTGGTTTAAATATAATGTGCATAATTATTGCATTTAATTAATTCAATACTGTCGTTGTAATATTAGAATTCATTATTGTAATGCAATGAAAAAATTTACAAAAAAAAAAAAATAAAGAAAATGTGTTTGAATAATGTGTCAAGTTATGTGAGCCGTTTGACATTATTGAAGGAAACAAAAGAAAGAATCGTAGAAAGCAATGAAAGTTTATACTTATATACTTAATACTTTCATTGCTTTCTACGATAGGAATAAATCCAAAGGTTAATTTAGTGGAAAAAATAATAGCAGCAAGTGGTGGTTTAGCGTTCAAAAAAGTAATAGTTTGCATCACTGCTATCTTTGTAATGCAAATTTAATACAGTGATGTCAGAAAGTTCTGTAATCACCCCATTATTAACGAAGTTCAGTATTAAATGCGAACAGTATTGCACCATTCCATATGCAAAATTTTATAGCTTTATGTGTGTGTGTTTTGTTATTGGATTGATGCATTTGCAATGATTTTTTTTTGCAATTTATCAACAAAATACACGGGATTGCTTCATTACAACACTAAAAATTATTTAGCTTTTTTGTAATAGACCAATTCACAATCTTGTGCAAATGGTCTTGCATCATTACACTAACAAATTATGGACCATTGAATGAATTTACAATACAAATGCACAAGATTGTGAATACCGCAAATGTGAATTGCATTGACATCTCTCTCTTTCAATATGGCTGAATTAAAATAATAGAGAATGTGAACGAAAAGAAGATGTTGACATATTTTGCAGCGTTGCCAATTTAGCGCTTTTCGCGCTAGATTTAGCGCTTTTTGATAACCCAAAAGTCGCATTTTTTCCTCTTAGCGCTTTTTTTGAAAAAGGCGCTAAATCAGCGCGTTTTTTCCTTATTTCGTTTTTGATTTGAAAAAATGGAAAATCATCTTTTATGCGAGTGAAACAATAAAGAAAGACGGAATCATTTTGGATAGAAGAACTCTGCATAAAATTTCATTAAATAAAATTCCGTTTGTTAAACTTTCAGCATTTGTTATTAATTTGTTATGCTTTCCATATTTTAAAGCAAAAGACGATAATGTGATGAGTTATTTAAAAATAAAATTAAGAAATGCTTATTTAATTAGTTTATATAAAATATGAACTTAAAACAAGTAAGAGAGATATATTCGGCTGGGCCGAATCTTATATACCCTTCACCAAACAATAATTCAAAATAACAATTTTTAGGTAATTTTAGGTAAACAAATTTTTTTTCCAGTTGTTTTTTTTCATTTTTTGGAAAAAAAATATTTTTCGAATTGTAAATGTAAAATTTTTTTTTAAATTTTAAATTTTTTTTTTTTTAAATTTAAATTTATTTTTTTTTTTAATATTTAGCGAAAAAAACTTTTGGTGAAAAAAAAAATCTGGTTCAAAATTTTTCCCGATTTTGACCCATTGTAGGTCCAACTTACTATGGTCTTATATACGTCGTTGCAAAGGTCTTTGAAATATCTATCATTTGATATCCATATTGTCTATATTAATGACTTAGTAATCCAGATATAGGTAAAAAAATAGGTAAAAAATCGAGGTTGTCCTGGTTTTTTCCTTATATCTCAGCCATTTGTGGACCGATTTTGCTGATTTTAAATAGCAAACTTCTCGAAAGCATGTCTGACAGAATTATTGAAGATTTGGATCCCGAAGATATCTGGGGTCTTCAGAAAATTGATTTCAACAGACAGACAGACAGACGGACATGGCTTAATCGACTCCGCTATCTATAAGGATCCAGAATATATATACTTTATAGGGTCGGAAAATTATATTGTGGAAATTACAAACGGAATGACAAATTTATATATACCCTTCTCACGAAGGTGAAGGGTATAATGAAAGATTCATGTAATGAATACTATGTAATATCACTTCCAAAATTACTTCAAATCATCAGAAATGTTGGACAGTCAACATTTCTGTGATTTCATAAAATGTTGCTTTTGGGCAAATCTGAATGTTTCCCTACATCCAAAAAATCTTAACGCGTATTTTATTCAATCAGTAATTTTCAAAATGTCTTTTAGCAAACCTAAACTTAAATTAAAATATCAAAAATGTAACTGAAATATTTAACTTAAAAATAATATTTTAATGTAAAATCTACTATTTGTTGTAGAATTAAAACACCAAATAGTTGAAGTAAATATAATTTTTAGTGATTTTGTATGTAAATGTAATTTTTAGCGCGTTTTGACAGTATGGACGACGCGTTTTGGTTAAAAATAGTTGACAACGCTGATATTTTGGTAGTTTTAAGGAATACAAAAAGTACAATTCTAGCATTGTTTTTCGACCGCTGCACTTTTTTGTAGAAAAAAAAATAAGATTTTTTTGCATTTAATGTGTTTCCAAGATTTTTGAGTAAAAAAAATTCTAGATTTAGTCACAAAATTTGTTACAAAACTTTAGGAGTATAAAAATATGTGGTGAATCAGGAAGTGTTAAAATTATATAGGCATTTCCAAGAAATACATATTATAGAAATTTATTTTATATATTGCATTTGCAGCTAATCTTTATTATTCACATTAGAAAATTAGCCTGAACTATATAAAAAGTATGCTGAAACAACAAATAGGTAACAATGTTTTTATAAAACTACTTGAACTAATCCTTATTACAAACGTGACGGGAAAATATGTCGCGTGCTAAATCATACTAAAGCGAATGCAAATATTTCAACATTACAACTATCAACAGAAAGGCAGATTATTCTATTTTAGTTTAAAAAAAATCGCTGGAAACAATTTAGTTCCAAATTTCATATCTTTGCATACAGTTGTAAAATTAGATGCAGTCGAAGACGAGTTCTAACTTTTCTGCTAATATATGGGAAACTTTAAAACCTATATTTTGCTAAAATATTATCGAAAATTGGAACATTTTTTAAATCTATTTTTTTCATTTCAAAGTAGTACGAATGTTGTGTTCTTGGCCCAGGAAATCCACACATATACTTTTGTATGACAAATTAAAAAAAAAAAAAACAAGTAAGAGTGCACAATATGTAAACCATAATAATATATAGCCTCAGAAATACTCTTCTTTAAGTATATATGTATATTGCCCACTTTCAGCGTTTAGCATCCTAAATATATCAAGAAAACTTTTAAAAATTTTACATTTAATTGCTGACGAACAGATTATATTGTAGAAGTTACAAACGAAATGAGAAGAAAAAATACGCAAAGCAATGAAAGCAACACACATCCAAACATACGTTTTGTCAAATCATGCAATAAATTGTCTTTTTTTGATGAAATTATTATTATTTATGGAGGGATTTTGACGATTTTAAATAGGAAACTTCTCGAAAGCATGTCTGACAGAATTATTGAAGATTTGGATCCCGAAAATATCTGGGGTTTTCAGAGAATTGATTTCAACAGATAGACAGACAGACATTGCTTAATCGACTCCGCTATCTATAAGAATCCAGAATATATATACTTTATAGGGTCGGAAAATTATATTGTGGAAATTACAAACGGAATGACAAATTTATATATACCCTTCTCACGAAGGTGAAGGGTATAATAAAGTTTTTTTCGGAGCTAGCTATACCCAATAGAACGATTTCTTTTAAATTTATTTAAATAAAAATCTATCTTATTAAACAGCTTTTATGTAGCCGTTTGATTACATAGAGAAACAGAAGTGATCATTCGAAAATGATTTTTAATAATCTTCAATCTAATTTAATTTGCCAAACTTTAATCTAATAATTTGAGTATTAATTATTAAGGCAAAATTATCGTCAAAGCTTTTCTTCAATAACCTAGAGGACAGATAAGAGCTAAATCATAAAAGAGGTGGTAAATAAACCGCGCATTGGTCATAAATAATTGACATCACTAGTTAGACGTCCATAACTAAACACATTATGAGATTCTGAATCAAATAATACGCTAAAATTTTAGTGTAGTATGGCAAAATAAATAAATATTCTAGATTTAAAATTTTTTCAACAGATTTGCACTTTTTTCGGAGCCATTTTTCTGATAGAGTTCTGGCAACAGTGGTCAAATAACACTAAATTGGATTGCATTTGCATATCTCTCTCTCTGTCTTTCAATATGGCGAAATTAAAATAAGAGAGAGAAAGTGAAAGAAAAGAAGAAAATAAACAATATTTGTTAAAACGTTGCCATATTTAAGTTCTCTTTTGCTTTGAAAAACTTTGTTTTAAAGTTTACAAAGAAAAGTGCAATAAATTGCATTACAAGGCGAATTTATAGAAGGTGACCTCACAAGAACAGCTGATTATTTTTTATATTCAGTTGTTTAGACAAGTGAACTGTCAGTTCACTTGTGGTTGTTGTGGCGAAAAATACAACAAACCCAAAAGCAAAAACAACAACAGGCAACTTTGACAGTTCACTTATCTTTTTACAAAAACAAAGTACCTGTTGTTTTTGTACATGTTGTATTTGTTGTAGTTCTGTCGTCACCTTCTATAAATTCGCCTTGTTGCATTAGTAAGTTTTATTTTTGTTCGATAGACCTCGTCTTAGTTATAGATTTTCATCAATTACGCCTAAACTGCTAAACTGATTGTTTTGGAATATAAATGCCATTGTTATGTGGAAAGTAATACTGACAATGTTTTTCTTAAATAATTTATTAAGAAAATGATAAAAATAAAAAAATCAAGTAACTTTAAAATTACAGTATAAAAATAGGTTTTTCTTTATTGTTCCAAAATGCGTGACACATCACACAATAACAAATTTATTATACATACGTATTTATTTACAAAAGACATATTTTGATCGTGCATCAGAGCATGGCATCACTGACGTACAAAATTATAAATAGCAACCAGACAACTATGAGCAAAGAAACCAAATATCATACTGACTAAATTAAAGTATTCATCATCATCCTCCAAGTCTGATAGTGATGTATAAAAATAACTCTTGCTTTTTCCAATACATATTGTAAAAATTCGCATAAAAAAAATTCATCCCTCAAAATTAAATTAGACGCCCACTTTACAAGAAATGCTAAATAAACGATGACATTTATGGGATATATATTTCAAAATTTTTGTCGGATAATCAAAATGTTGTTTATGCAAAATAACGTATTTCCCAGGAAAAGAAAATTCATATGTTTCTTGATATTTTTAAAATTGACATCATGCATTATAAATAGTGCAGTGAGAAGAAAATATGTTTATCAAAAAAATTCTATACAATTATTTTCAATAAATATTTTTGTTTATTAAATAATGAGGCAAAACGCGTGTGTTGAGTAATTAAATTTATTTTAATAATATATTTTGTTGATTCTACTTTACAATACAACTGATAGCAAATGTGTTTGTTACATTAGTTAGTAACAGAAAACATGAGGATGTTATTAAAAAATTTCATCAGCTCTGGAATGTTACCGGCGGGCAATAATAGAAATTAGTAGAATTATCTCTGAGATTTATAAAATGACGCATTATTTTTGTATTTGTTTGAAAAAAAAATCCAAAACAAAAACAACAAAAAATAAAATTACGTGTAATTTTTTATTAAAAAAAAACCAAACAAAATAAAAACAAAAACACCATGAATTTCATGATAACTCTACATTCTCAACATTGATTTGATTATATTATTTTGGATAAATCAAGCCATAAAATTATTCTGCGAATTCAAAAAACAACATGAAAATGAATTGTAAATATTTGTGTACAACTAAAATCCAGTAGATACTCGATATATAAATTGCATTTGTAGCAGAGAAAATATTTTGAAAACAAAATCAATTGACACCATCAAGGTGAACAATTTTGAAGTGGTTTTCTACGCATTATGAACTTGTCAACAAAAAAATGTGTTTTAAAACTAATTATTTGGTATTTTGAGTTTTTTTTTTAAGAACTTGTCAATAAATAAAAATAATTTATTGTCTACAATGAATTGTTGTAGTTTGACGTCAATTACGCATTAATCTTATTAACTTATATGCGTTTTAAATGTTTCTAAAAATTACTTTTTTTTTTTTTTTAATTTGTCAAATATGTAAAATTTGCTTTAAATTTGTGGATGTGACGATTATAAGATTTATTAAAAGATAAAATGTCATTTACCCTAACGGCAACCAAGTATAAGTAGTGGGTTGGAAATTGTTGTCTGCACAATCCCAATAAAAACGAAATTAGTGGAACGTATTTTTTTTTTATTAAGTAAATGTCAAATGGTTTCAGTACAAATTAATTTTAGACTATCCCATTCATACTCTTTTGGCAGTATGTGACTATGTAAAAAAGCCTTTTGTGGTATTTTACATACGATGCAATTTAAATAACAGAAACTTAAAAATGCATGATTTGTCATTAATTGTGAACGTACTTTACTTTATAATCCTGAAAGCAAAAATCTACCAAAATATGGCAACATCTTAACATCTTTGTTTATTTTCTTCTTCTCGTTAACTTTATTATTTTAATTTCGCCCTTTTGAAAGAGAGAGGGAGTGATACATGGTAGCGGAGTTCAGTGTTTGATGCATATGGTCTTGCGAAAGTGCAAATGCAAAATACTGTAGCTTTTATTTGCAATCCAACAACAAAATACACAGAATTGTAATTATCACATCATTGCTTTTGCGCAATACTAAAACTGTATAGCTTTTTATGCTGCATGTATTGCGTAGCAAAAAAACAGCCGATATTTGTAAACAATAATTTAATATCGTCACACAAAATTGAAGCTATGGAGCCGACCACACTAAATAAAAAATTAAAAAGAGAAAAACACAAAAAAGTGAACGCTAAATGAAATAAAAATTGTTCTGGATTATTTCGCGGCATTTTAAAACAATTTCACAAAACAATCAAACATCATTTTATAAATTTTATCGACCAATAATTTTGTATATCAGCTGTTACCGAATTTGCATCTAGCGGTATTTTACGCAACATTGCAATGTTGCTTAAAATACCGCTCACTGTCATTGGCAAAATTATTGCAATAGCAAACAATTGCAACCTAAAACGCACAAGACACTGAATACCGCTGGTGTATTTTGTTAGTGTGAAGTAAAAATGCAATAGCGGTATTGACAATCTAGTGCATTTGTATAGTAAATTTACGCAATGGTGTATTTGGTTGGTGTAAAGAAAAAAATGCAATGCATATACAATGATGCAAGACTATTTGCACAAGATTGTGAACTCCGCTTATGTGTATCTTGTTGTTAGATTGCCAAAAAAAAAGCTACTAAATATCCATTTCCAATTTTATAAAACCTTTATTAGCTTGCAAAGCAAAAAGCCACTAAACTATGGGGGGGGGCATTTACATTATGACTTTAAGTCATGACTTAAAATCATGGGCTTTTTTTGTACTAGCAAATTGTGACGCGTAAACATAACGCAAGTTTTCCGTTTTCCATGACTTTTTTGATATTCAGCTTTGAGCTCTTTCCTGCTTGGTTGTTGATAACAAAAAAGGCAAATATGGTTGATAAAAAAGGCATTGTAGGTATAAATGCAAGATTTTGGTAGGAGTTTTGAAAGAGAGAAAAAAAGACATTACTTTAAATCAAAGTGTAAATGTCGACTATGACAACTTCTTAAATACGTTTCTTTGTTTGGGTCAGTGGTGTTAACCGTACGGTAATTACCGTATTGTACGGTAATTTAGACCTCCGAACGGTAGGCAGGTAATTTCAACTTTTGTACGGTAATTTGAAAAAGTTTAAATTTTTAAGCATTCGACCCAAAAAGTTATATTTTCGTAATGCGTCTACATATAACACAGGTCTACAGCAACTTCACTAAGCATTATATGGTTTTGATGCATCATGGCTTTTTTCTATGGATAGATTTTTTTTAAAAAATTTTAAGTAAAATTATAAATTTTGTTAGATGTTTCTCCACATAATGAATGATATCGCAAAAAGGGTCAGGCTCAGTCCATTGTTATTAAAATAAACCTAGAAAATTTGAGATTTGATTCAATCGCCTCAGTAGTTTCGGAGTTATAATATTTAAGCAATAAATATAATTTTTACGTGAAAATAGCAATTTTTTTGTTTTAAGAAAATCATGAAAAATCGAAAACGACAGAAATTGTTCAGATTTATGGCTTTATCGCAAGGCCACGTGTAATAGGAATAAAATGATATATCGACCATAAAAATGTATGGATTCTTTTCGAATTTATTCACAATTAAGTGAATTCGCTCATTTTCACAAAATTTTAAGAAAATATTATTATTTTTGTACAAGACTTTGTATACGGTAATTTTACGCAAAAAAAGGTAATTTTTTTTAGGGCTGTACGGAAATCGAAACAAAAAAGTTAACATCACTGGTTTGGGTTTTCATTTTCTCTATTATTTTAATTTCGCCATATTGAAAAAAGAGAGTGCTGCAAACGCAATGTGAGTTGCAAAAAAAAAAAAAAAAAAACTAAACCAGAGCTAGGCATTTCCCAAGGCGAATTCATACAAGGTGGTGGCAGTTCTACAAAAACAACAATTGGTCTTAACAAATGTCAAAAAACAAAAATTAAAAATGAAACAAATATGTATTAAAACTTAATATGGTGTAGATAATTGAATAGTGAGGGCTTTACTTATTTATGTACAAAATAAATATTTTGTTAATAAGCTTAGGATATGTAGATATTTAAATATAAACAAAAGCTTTGACAACTGTTAGAACCAAAAACGAAAAAAAAAAGTTATCAGCTGATTGACTGACTCCACCTTGTATAAATTCGCCTTGGCATTTCCTATGCACGCGTGCTTTTTGGCCATTATTAAATTTACAACAACGTGCTCACACGTATTAAAAACTTATTCAGTCTCGTATGAGCGTTTATTGAAGGAGGTTGTGTTGTCGCATGTTTCTTGCTTTTGTATATGAAGATTACTAATGCAGGGATGGAAAACTTAATATTTTTTAACAGCAACGTATGGTTTACGTTTTTAGAATTATAAACTTCCAAAAAGAAACGAATTTTAATCTTAATTGCTTTCTTAAATCGATATATGAGTAAAGAAGTCTAACAGAAATTTTAATTTTATAAATATTATTTTTAATTAAAATACCACCATTTTAAAATTAAAATTTCCATGCCTGTGTGTAGTGAATATGAGAGTATAAATTTTTCTCTTTTCATAATTTTCGCTCTTACAACAACTGACCAATCGCATGTGTTGCCGGGCTCTGAACCAGTGATGTTAACTTTTTTGTTTCGATTTCCGTACAGCCCTAAAAAAATTACCGTTTTTTGGGTAAAATTACCGTATACAAAGTCTTAAACAAAAATAATATTTTCTTACAATTTTGTGAAAATGAGCGAATTCACTTAATTGTGAATAGATTCGAAAAGAATCCCTCGATTTTTATGATCGATATCTCATTTTGTTCTTATTACATGTAGCTTTATCGCAAAGCCATAAATCTGAACAATTTCTGTCGTTTTCGATTTTTCATGATTTTGTTTAAAACAAAAAATTGCTATTTTCACGTAAAAAATATATTTTATGCTTCAATTTGATATTATAAAAATTTATTATGAAAATTTGTACATAGCATAGGGAAAATGTTTTCAAAATTCAATCAATCGAAAGAAGAACATTAACTACTTAATTGTATGTATATCAAACAAAAAACTAAAATTTTGTGAAAATGAGCGAATTCACTTAATTGTGAATAAATTCGAAAAGAATCCATAGATTTTTATGATCGATATACCATTTTATTCCTATTAAATGTGGCTTGGCGATAAAACAATAAAACAAAATAATTTCTGTCGTTTTCGATTTTTCATGATTTTTTTAAAACAACAAAAATTGCTATTTTCACGTTATATTATATTTATTGAATATTGTAACTCCGAAACTACTGAGGCGATTGAATCGCAATATATAAGAGGATTAAAGGTTATGTAAATCTCAACTTTCCTAAGTTTATTTTAATAACAATGGACTGTGCTGACCCATTTTGCGATATCATTCATTATGTGGAGAAACATCTAACAAAATTTATAATTTTACTTAAACATTTTTTAAAAAAAATCTATCCATAGAATTGAAAAATTTTAACTTTTTTTGTACTTAGGTAGCCATGATGCATCAAATCCATATAGTGCTTAGTCAAGCCTTTTTTTGCAGTTGATCTGTGTTATGTGTAGACACATTATGAAAATATAACTTTTGGGGTCGAATGCTTAAAAATTTACGGCTATATGCATAAAAAAAACTTATTGTAGATTTAAAACACAAATTTGTTAACAAACACTTTAGCTTAAAAAATCATTTATAAAAGTATAGTATTCATAAACGTTTGTTAAAGGCACAATAACTAATATACTGTTTTTTGTCTAAGCTGGCAATGCTTCTCTGTTATTTTCTCTTTTTCGTTGTTAGTGCTGCTTGCAATTAGGATAAAATATTCGTTTATTCTCTTTTTTTCATTGTTTGTTTTTAGTAATTATATATTTTTGAAGAAAAAAACTAAAGTATTTAGAAAAAATATATATATTTGATTCTAGTAAATTTATCCTAAGCTAAAATGCGTTACTATACAAACGTTTTTATATATTTTATTTCAATTATTATTAAAAGTATTCGAATCACGAATATTCTGTGATAAAATAAATATCACTGTTTTATAATTTGTTTTATTAATTTATTTTTATTGTCATTTTGTTAAATTTTAACAAAATTTAATGAATTTGTATGTGGAAACACATAATTTTAATTCCGGAGTGGGTATATTAGATTCTGTGGACCTTCTTCCACAATGTTTACACATTTAGTTACTACATACCGTTACAGGTTAACAATAAATTACAAAAATGACAATAAAACTCACTTGCATACAACTTTATGAAAATTTGCTTATAATTGGTTTATAAAGCTCTTGTAAATTTTTATGCATATGGCTGTTAAACTTTTTCAAATTACCGTACAAATGTAGATTTTACCTGTCTACCGTTCGGAGGTCTAAATTACCGTACAATACGGTAATTACCAACACTGCTCTGAACTAAACCCTTTTGAGGCATAATGGTGTGATAATTACAATCGTGAGTATATTGTTGTTAGATTGCGAAAAGTATATACGACATTTTGCATTTACAATTTTACAAGAACTTTGTCCCCTAATACAATATCATAGTTCAGTTTTTGGTGCTAAAGATCTTCATTTTACAATCTAACAACAAAATACACAGGATTGCAATTGTCACACCATTGCTTTTTTGTAATGTGTAATGCGTTTGCATCACTCTTCTTCTCTCTATCAATATGGCGAAATTAAATAAATGGAGAAAGTGAACAAGAAGAAGAAAATAAATAAGTAAAGAAAATACAAGATGGAGTCAGGCAAACAGCTGATTACTTTTTTTTCGCTTTTTTAGTTTTAGCGTCAGTCAAAGATTGTTTTTATATTTCAACATCTACATATTCTATGCTTATTACCTAAATATTTATTTTTTACATAAATAAGTTAAGCACCCACTATTCAATTATCATTTGTTTAATTTTTTGACATTTGGTAAGATCAATTGTTGTTTTTGTAGAACTGACTCCATCTTGTATGAATTCGCCTTGAATGTTGCCATATTTTGGTAGATTTTTTGCTTTGCAAACATTGTTTTAAAGATTGCAAATGAAAGTAAGATCACAATCAAACACAAAAAAATGCATCTATGAACTAATATGAAGCAAAATATTAGTGGAATCGAATACCACTTATATTACCTTAATTTGAGAAGTAAATGGTATTGACAATTTTTAATCTAGCTTTAAAAAACAACATCGCTGGTTCATGTTTGTCTAAGTTAGTTTCGTAGTGTAACGACTGCCTGCAACATTCATCATGTTTATAAACACGTCCAGCAGTAGAAGCTTCTACTTATCAACAATATTGATTAGCATGCAGTTATTAACATTGTTTGTAAGTATGGCAACACTAAATGTTTATGCTGCTAAGATTAACATCGAAAGCTCTAGAATTTGAATGTTCTAGTTTGTCCGTTAAGAATATTGTAGAAGATTAACGAAAGATGGCGCGTGTAAGTTGAGTTGATCATAGGCACTGTTCGAGTTAACATCAACTGCCTTGTACATTTAAGTTTGTACATTATAAAGTGTATGTGCATTTCTGCGAATTGATAAACGTGTATAAAGACACTGAGTGACTATTTGAACTGTTGTTGTTGTTGTACATTTTAATTAATTAAAGAGTTGTTACAATTTTAAACTACTAAACGGCTTTTATTTGCAATCAAAAGTATCCGGTTTATTTAAAGGAAATAAACCAACGTTTTCAAATGGTAAAAACGTAACAGTATTTAACTTAACAGCATGTTTAACCTGGTTTAACTAAGAAAACGCTGTTTAATTGCGCTCATCTTATATAACTTAGATTAGGGGAAATATTTGCATAAACAAATTTTCTGCATTTACAAAAATAACGCAGCAATCCCGCAAATGTTTGATGAAGTGTTAAATTCAATGGTGAAGCAAATTCACAAAAGTATTACAAACATGACATAACAAATAATATTGGAATACAAAGTTGCTATAATAAGATTGTTTACAAAATTCTCACGTGAGTACAGTAGATTAAAATAAAATTTCTAAAAATAATACTAGTTTAGCAATAATTTAATAATGAGCACTAAAAGTTGTTTTGGAACATTATAATTTAACATTTCAGTTATTAGTAAATACTTATTTTCAATTTATTCAAATCAAATTGCTAATAATATTGTTCTATTACTAATAATTGCTCAATTAAGTAGAAATAATATAAATTGAATAATATTGTAAGTTTTCTTTTCACATTAATGTAAAAATACTACAATATTATTTTGCATTAACTGGCCATCTGTATTTATTTGCAATTTAAATTGTTTTCAGTTAAATTCCCTCTTCCTTTTCTGATAAAAATTCATTCATTCATTCACTCACTCACTCACTCACTCACTCACTCACTCACTCACTCACTCACTCACTCAGGCACACAATGCAAGGCCAAAAGAAGATGAACTCGAGCGCCCACTATCTGTGGCTACACAAGCTGATCGATCAATCATAATTTCATTCATAAATATGCACAGATTTCATTTACGTAGTAAATTTAAATGCATAAATATTAAATATAGAATATAATAAATATTAAATATTGATAAAAATCATGGAAAAAACATTGTAGTAGTTATAAAATTTAATCATGAGATTAGGGATTAAAACATGATAAAAGTACAATACATAATAAAAAATAAAAAAACGTTTAAAATTAAAACAAGGGAAATGATTTTGCTAATTTTTTGCTTTTGCTATAGGTAAGTACTTTAACAATTGTTTTAATTTAAAAAGCGATAAGCCAAGTCTATACCTCTATAATTATAGCTTTAGCAATAAATATTTATGAATTCTAAATACGTATGAGTATGTAGAAAGTTAAATGGTCATTTATTTTTTTTGCAAACAAAAAGAAAATATATATATAGCTATTTGGCTGGAAAATACCACCAACAGAAAATAAAAAAAACGCTGATAATTTTACAAAAGGAATGCAGGCGAGGTAAGTGTATTTATAACAAATTGTAAAATAATCAAATAAAACTATGAACTTAGAAAGGTTTTGGAAATAACCGAACAATAAATGGGTAATTTAAAGGGATTTACAATAAAAAATTTTTAAAACTGTATATAAATTTTAAAACAATTATATTTGACAGGGAATATTAAGTGGGTATATTAAGTTTTATTATAGTTTTAGGGAAATTATAAAATATTTTTAAAATTGAAATAAATGTTTCGTGTATTTATAGTTGGAAATCTATAATAAAACCTAGTTGAAATGTTACAAGTAAAAATTTTTTCAAAATGAAAGCTTTTTGGAAATAAAATTGAGCTTGAAAGTGTTCATCTGAAAAGTGAACAGTATTTCATTTCTGCCCCGGCCAGTTTAACAGGTACATATGTTCTGACACTAGCACGATTGTCAAATCGCATGTGAGTTGCAATCCGCAAAAGTTGTTTCTGCATACTCTGTAACTCCTGCATTTTGCTTGTGATTTGCTCTCTGCATTTTTTAAATTTCTAATATTTTCATAGATTTTTTTTAGGAAAAATAAACCGGTACTTCATTTAAATTATTCACAGCAATTACAACATACATTTTCTCTAAAATCATTTAGATCAGCTTCTTATTTAACTCGCCAGTGCTTAAAGAACAATGGACAGACAAAATTAACAAAACCAAAGAAAATTTTTTAAATTTCATATTTTTAATAAAAATTTTAAGAATATGATACAAATAAAAAGAAATTCATAATTTTATTGCTTCTTTAAGTTTGTTTTAGTCTAAATATATTACTTCACTTCAGTGTACTTTTGCGATTTGAACTCGCCAAGAGTCTTGCGATTGCGATTTACAAAATTTTATGCGAGTGTCAGAACATGCCCGTAAATGTGCTTTGGCAAATTGTATACGATTTCGAGGGTCGAGAGCAACCAAGACCAGCCTTATTTGCCCTGCGTATAAAAGTTCGAGAACTTATTTCCAATTTTAGATTATTGATAATCCTCCCGAAGAGTTGTTTTTGAAAATTTCTTAAAGTCTATATATTGCCTTGGTGATTTTTTACGAGATCTTCCTCCGAAATGTTGAGTTTTTACAGTATACGTATACATGTCTCCCGACATTTTTTTTATAATTTTTTAAACTGCTGTTTTATTAATTGAATATTTTTTATCAATCCAACATTTCAATCGTTGACTCTACCCATTTTTTATACCCTTCACCATGAGTGGCAAGGGTATACATATATAAGTTTGTCATTCCGTGTGTAATTTCTACATTTGCAACCCCATAAAGTATATATATATTCTGAATCATTATAGATAGCGGAGTCGATATAGCCATGTCCGTCTGACCGTCTGTCGGTTGAAATCAACTTTCCAAATCTAAATAACTTACAAACAAGATTGATACATAAATATATGTGGGGAATTCTTCCAATTCGGTCGCTATTTAAAATCGACAAAATCGGTACACAAATGGTTGAGATATAAGGTAAAATAACCTCGATTGTTTTTCCTATTTTTCATTAATATAGACAATATGGATATCTAATGATAGATATTTCAAAGTCCATTGCAACGATGTATATAAGGCTATAGTAATTTAAACCTACAATGGGTAAAAATCGGGAAAAATATTTTTTATCCTGAATTTCTATATTTTTTTTTTTCAAAATTAAAAAAAAAAATTCAACTTTTTTAAAAATGTAAAGAAGAAATATGCATATTTTTTTTTTTTCAAAATAAAAAAAAATTTCAAAATTTTTAAAAATTTTTTTCGAAATTGTTTTATTTTTAATTCTGAAAAAAATTTTACCCAAAAATATTTAAAATTTGTATTTGAAAGTATAATTTTGTGAAGGGTATATAAGATTCGGAACAGCCGAATATACAGTATCGGACAAAACATTTGCAACTAACATTCAAAATACAAGTTTTGCAACTCTTAAAGTTTTTGTTGTTAACCGTTATTTTTACATTTGTTTTGTTCCAATTCGTAGTTTATTGGTATAAAATCTCACTTTCTTTTAGCTGCAAAAATATTTTATATAAAAGACAAGTATCCGTAATTTCGATAAAGATGGCACCTGATAAGTTCGGTAAAGTTTTACGAAAACGTATTGTTGATAATTTCAATCAAGGAATTTCTCAAAAAGAACTATCGATTAAGTATAAGGTGCATAAAACATAAATTTTTAGAATTTTATCACGTTTTAAAAAAAACGAAGTCTGTGGAGGTCATCAGCAAAGGCGGTCGGCCTCGAAAAACTGACAAAAGAACCGATGCGTTAATTGTTAGAGAGATTAAAAAGTTTCCCTTTAAATCGGCTCCAACATTGGTTAAAGAATTAAATATTCCAGTAGGCGCAAGAACTGTTTCTCGACGTCTTATTGATGCTGATTTGTTAGCATATCGGCCAGCTAAAAAGCCTCTCATATCTAAGCGTAATCAACTGAAACGACTACAGTTTGCTCAAAAACATATTAGTTGGACAGTAAACCAATGGAAAAACGTTCTTTTCAGTGACGAATCAAAATTCAATATTATCGCTAGTGAAAACGAGTACAAGAATTTTGTGTAAAGACCGTCAAACATGGAGGCGGCCATGTCATGGCCTGAGGATGTTCAGGGAATAATGGATAAATGGTCTTATAAAAACATACTTGAGCAGATTATGTTGCCATATGCTGAGTGGAAAATGCCTTTACGATGGACGTTTCAGCAAGACAACGATCCGAAGCATACTTCAAAGGTAGTAAAAACTTGGTTTATGCAAAACAGTATTAATGTAATGCAATGGCCACCTCAATCACCGGACCTGAACCCGATAGAAAATCTCTGGTCAATTGTAAAGCAGCGGATTGATCGCAATAACGTCAAAAATTCTGATGAATTTTTCAATCGGATTAAAGAAGCGTGGTATGCTATTTCACAGGTTACTATTAATAATTTAATAGTGTCGATGCCACGAAGATGCAAAGCCGTAATAGATAGTAAGGGTTTCGCTACGAAATATTATTTTGTCTTACTGAAGAAGTGACTATGTTTATTTTATGTTTTAAAAATGTCTATGTATAGAAGAAATTAAAATAATTTTTATTTAACATCGCTTTTGAGGTTCCTTTTGTTTTATAAGTAATATAAAAATTTGAATTTGATTACCCCGTGTGTTATGTGTTATGTGAGCTAATTATAAAATTGCTATCCTAGTTGCAATGTTTTGTCCGATACTGTAGGTCTCTTACTTGTTTAGTAACTGTTTAAACCTACAGAAACATATTATCAAAAATATATATTGAAATAACGGTAAAACATATGCATTTTACATTTTAAATATACTTTTTTTTGCAGAAATTTAAAAGTTTCCATTGTTTTACCAAAGCTAAGAAATATAACAACATAAAATAAATGAGTTTTTGTTCAACTTTAATGCTTAAAACGCTGAAATTTACTATATTTTAATAGAAAACTTAGTAAATTTGAATTAATATTAGAAATATACAATTCTATTTGATAAAAGGTCATGTTTTTGAAAACTCAAAAAAAGTTTCCATTGTATTAACCATCACTGTATGATCATGTATGAGAACAATCTCAAAATCATTTATTTTTAAAATAACAAAGAATAATAATAAAATTCTTTATTTAACTTTAAAATAAACTTCCATATTGAAAATTATTAAAATAATTGAATAATTGAATCATTAAAGTTCAATTTTTACCGCACAAAATATACAAATTATTAAGTAAATAATTTATGGCATATTTTTAGGCTTAAACAGCAAAATACATTTGCAAGTTATATTTAAAATTCTAAGCAACAAAGTCAAAGTGTCAATATAAATATTTGTCAAAAAATATACATATATTTTTATACATACATTTGTTGATTTATTTATTTGTTCTTTGCTTAAAACATTGTTTAAGCTGTTATATTCTTAAAAGAAATATTTACAATTACTTAATTTTTGCATTTAAAACTCTTTTAAGAAAGTGAAATACATAATATTGTTTGAACAAGTTGTTTTTTTATTTTTTTATTTTAAAACTCATGCATATTTATTTATTTATTTGAAGCAAATTTGACGTCAATGTCTGCCTAACTATACTTAGCAATATAGTTTTATTTTAAGCTAAAAAATATTTACTTAAGTTGATTGTTAAATGCATTTAAAATAAAAGTAAATTATCACAATTTAAATACACCTAAAATATAAATATTGATGTCGAAAATATCAACTCATTAATGAATTTAAAAGTTTATTATACGAGTTTTAAAAAACTTTTTAAAAAATTTTGCTTAAATGGAAAGTTTTTTTTTTCATCTAAATTTAAAAATACTTATTTTAAGTATGTAATATCGTTTTGTTATTCTGCTGAATTAAGTTTTATTTTTAACTTTTTTTTTTTTTGTAAAGCACCTTGTATTTGTTGTAATTGACACCTTTTTTTAAGCACTTAAGTATAAAACCGTGGACGATGACCTATTTACAAGGCTTATAATTGCTTATATTTTTTTAAATTTATGTTTAGCTTTTTTTTTTTTCAAGCAGACGATAATTGAAACTTTTTAAAATTCACATACTTGAACACACTTATGGTATCGTATAGAAAGAAATGTTGATGTGTGTGAATTTGAAAATCAGAATGAAATATAAAAAGTATTGAATTATGTATTTTTTGTGTAGCTTTTTTGAAATTAAACAGTAAAAGACCAAGTTATAAGAAAGAAAGGTAATAAAATAAAAATAAAAGTTGCTCTATATTTTAAAAGAAAAATAACGCATTTTCACTCAAAACAGCTCATTTTCGCAAGAGCACGTTATTGACAAAAAGAATTATAGACATATCAAGTTTACTTGAGAAAGTCTTGAGTTTATAGAAGAGATAGGAAGAAAAAGACGAACACATTTCCAATCTCCTCTCTCATCAACAAACTCAAAACTTGCGCAAGTAAACCAGCAGAGATCAGCCTGCATTGGTATAACCGGCGCACTAAGAACTAGTCCTTCAGAGGCACTGAACACTATACTGCACCTTGTGCCAATAGACCTTCGAATAATGGCCACCTCTGCCTGTAGTGCAGCGAGGCTTCATGCATCTGGAAGTTGGAGATCGATAACATATGGCCACGAGGGGATTCTGGGCCTACTGCCTTCGATCGTTCTCCAACCTTCTGACTATTTAACCCCATGCACAGATTTTGATAGGGTGTTCAAGGTCTTAGTTCCCTCCAGGAATGAGTGGGATAGGGGTAATCTCGTATACGAATATGACACCAGGATATATACTGATGGTTCTAAAATGAGCTGTGGTGTTGGTTCTGGCGTCTTCTGTGACGAACTTGGGGTAGGTATCTCATATCGTCTTCCGAATGAGTGTAGTGTTTTCCAGGCGGAAATCTTTGCAATCATGGTAGCTTTTAATACACTACATGATCATAATACTCGCGGCAATATAGGTATTATGGTCGACAGCCAGGCGGCACTTCTTTCACTGAAGGCCTACACATCTTCATCTTAACTAGTCAGGCAATGTAAGAATTCTCTGTCAAGGCTAGGTCTTCTATCTGACATTACTTTGGTTTGGGTCCCTGCGCACTGAGACCACTACGGTAATGAAAAGGCAGACGAACTAGCCAGAATGGGATCTGCCTTAGATATCTCCAATGCGGTCTCAGTAGCAATTCCACTGGGGACTATTAAAGGTATAATCTTCAGACACTTTCTTACAAAGGCCGAGAATAGATGGCGTAATTTAGACACATGTAGGGTAGCCAAGTTGAGAGGAAACAATTTTCCACCTTCTCTGCGAATGCCCAGCCCTGAGTGTCAAGAGACATAAATTCCTGGGCAACCATATATTGACCAACCTTGGTGAGTTAGCCGGGTCTAAACTCAATGACCTACTGAGATATCTCTCAGCTACAGGTTGGGTCTAGGAAACTGGACTTTTTTGTATACATTCTACATACATTACGATGTAAACGACATTACATCTGACGAGTGGTGTGGTCTTGTCAAAACGGAGTCCCTTCGACTCTAATTGATTGTTCGCGCGCAGTGAACTATCACGTAAACCAACCAACCAACCAAACCAGCACTAAGACTTTTTTACCAAAATAAGATTTTTTCACATGAAGAAGCTTTTTTTATAAAAATATTTTTTTTTTAAAACAAGGTTTTTTTAATATACATATATATTAAATGTGTCCCAAATAGTTTAGATAGCTATTTTTTCAATCTTTCGAAAAAAAAAAAATAAAAATTTTTTTAATTTTTTTTTTTTTCCTAAATCAGAAACTTTTTTTGACTTTTTTTTTCAAAATGGGCTCTTTTTTTCTCAAAAGAAAGTTTAAATATTTTTCTTGAATACCTATTTGGTCGCTTAGTGGGATGCGAGTGGGATATCTATTAAAATAAATGTTTTGTAACTCAAAACATACAATTATTTACCTTTTTTGCAAAATCAAAAACTTGGTTAACTTTTTTTTCAAAATGGGCCCTTTTTTGAAATTTTTTATTTGCTCAAAAGAAAGAAATGAAAGAAATTAATGGAGATTTAAAAGGTTTTTGGTCGCATAGTGGGATACGAGTGGGATATCTATCAAAATAAATATTTTGTTAATGAAGACACACAATTTTTGACTTTTTTTTTTTTGCAAAATCTAAATTTTTTTCCAAAATAGGCCCAGTTTTAAATTTTTTTTTTTGCTCAAAAGAAAGCTTAGTTCCATTGGTTTAAGAGGTTTTTATTCGCTAACTATGGTGCAAATTTCATCCCAATCGGAAGACATCGATTTCAAAAGTTGGTTCGCTTGACATGAAATGCCCCATATTTATATTCTAATTTAAACCCATTGTCGTCGGTCAGAATTTCCATGGCGTTATATACGAACAATTTAGGTTGCAAAAATCAAAAATTACATGTGCCCCTAAAAAATATTGAATAAAATTATTTTACACAGAAAAAAGTTTCAACATAAATAGTATGATTTGATTTCATTGATTTCAGTTCATAACATTTATAAATAATATATTAAGGGACATTATTACAACTTGTCTTTATGTTCCCAATAGTAAAAGTTAAGTTTAAAGCAACCTTTTTCTATTACTTAAAGTTAGCTTTTACTATTACGAACTTAAAGGGAAGTTATAATAATAGCCCTAAATAGTATAATTTTATTCCTATTTTTTGTTTTTAAATAAAATCTAGGAGGCTTGAAAAAAAATATTAAAATTTTCATTTATTTTTTTATATTGTTTGAAAATGTTTGAAATTTTTCTTGGAAAATTTTCATGTTTTTTAGATTTTCAGCTACAAAATGAGAAAATATGCGCGAAATTGATGCTAAATTATGTTTAATTATATTTTTTGCGTTTCAGACTATTTTGATTCATCTTGAATAATCGGTAATAATAAAATAGCCCTATTTACAAACATATTTGAACTAACCCACTAGGTAATGCAATTGTAATGCAATTTATTATAAAATATCAAGAAATTTATGCAAAAAAAGCAAAAAATTCCGTCATGTTCAATTTTATAATATTTATGAACATGTTCTTATTCTGAATGAAAAAAGTTTGGGAAAAAAAATCATGTTCGATTAATAATATTTATTTCAAAATTCATTCCAATTTATTTTTTCTGTGTATATGAAATTGTCCAACGATTTCAAATATGCTACTCTTATACAATTTTTGATTCAGAAGTTGACTGATTTTCAGTGTTGAAAATAACAGACCATTTTTAGGAAATTTAGTCCACTTTCAGATACAGTATCTCGAAAACTAAGTAACGGATCGTCATACTTTTTGATTGTATTGATAGATTGTACTGATTGCTTTGTGTTTGTCCAGGTAAATCGATATTTACTAACTATCCATTTTTCAATATTTCTCAAATAAAAAAAAAAATTGATTTTTGCACATATTTGCTAACCTTTTCAAACTCTCATTTCATAGGTTGATCAATTATCTATCATATGCCTTTTAAATTGTTTGATTATTTTGTTCAAAAGTTATGATTTTTGCAACGAAAAAACCCAAATGGAGCCACTGTGTGTCGTTGGAAAGTTATTTAAAATGCCTTTAATTTGATATCAACATTAAAAACAATAATATAGTTTATTTTTGCGAAACTTTTCCCAAAAACAAGCTTTTTTTAAAACTAAGCTTTTAAAATGAAATATCGGTTCCAACTTAACATAAACATTTAGCTTTTAAAACATAAATCTTTTCACAAAAAGCTTTATTTAAAACTAAGCTTGTAAATAGCAATATTGGTCCAAAGCCAAAATATATTTTTTTAAATAAGATTTCTTTAAAAAATACCCCATAAGCTTTTAAAAAATTGTTTCCAAAAATTCAATTTTAATAAAGCTTTATTTAAAACTCATGTATCGGTCAATATACTTTTTAAAATAAGTTCAAAAAAATAAAATCAAGTAATTGGATTTTTTTTTTTTTTTTTTGTGAAAAAGTTTTTGATGTTCAAAAAAAGGAACATAAAAAACTTTTTCACAAAAAAAAAAAAAAAAAAAAACAAAAAAAAATATATTACTTGATTTTATTTTTTTGAACTTCAGTTCAAAAAAAAGCTTTTTAAATAAATTAAATACCTGTCCAAAATAAGCTTTCTTATTATGTAAGAAATATCTTACAATTCAAAGTAAATTTTTTAAAATTATTTCTTTAAACTTTAGTTGATTTTTATATTTAAAAAAAGCTTTTTTCGAAATAAAACTTTTTAAAATATCCTTATGTATCAAGAAATATTATACTTTTATAGTTTATAGCACAATTATACAGATATGAATCAGCTGGTTACAGTAATATCAAAATAGAAAACAAACAAAAGAAAAAGGTCAAAATGGGACAAATATACATATATCACACTTGTTGCCTATTGAAAATTGTATGTTTTCTCTTGCTCTGTAAACCACAATCATTGAAATGTGGTTGTACAACGTCAAAATAACCGTACGGTTCGATATTACTTTTTTGACAACTGTTATTTGTTGCATATCTGAGGTTTATAGTTTAAAAATTACAATACAATACTTACCCTTAAAATTAAACGAACCACTCGATATAGAATCTAAAATAGGCGGTGGCGGCATGAAAATGTTATTGGAGTCACCAACACTCTCAACAACCGAAATGTTGTTTAAAACATTAGTTTCATTAGGATTAATATTACAGAAATCTGGATCATCAGCATCGAAAAGCACACTATCTTCCCATTCCGAAACAATATTGGAAGTAGTTGGACGATTTTTCATTTTACAGAATTTTATAACTGAAAAATTTAAAAACAAAAATTATGAAACAAATATTGTGTCATGTGTATTCTATTATTATTTAATAATTTTGCATTCAATGAAAGCGTGTTTGTAAAATATTTAAGTTGAAAAAAAAATAAAAAATTGTTTAATTTAAATGGCACTTGAAAAGGTAAAAGTTCGTTTGTATATTATGAAATTTGCAAAATGTCAACATTAAAAATAAACGATGGTGGGCAAAAAAGACTTTTAAAGGTGAGCTAAAGTGGAAAAATTAATAGAAGAAATATAAATACACTTCCTTGAGCTTAAGTCAAAACGAAAAAGAATATTTTCGCAAACAAAAATCTTTGAAATTTAAATAGATTTTGAAATTTAGGTTACATTCAATTCATTTTGTTAAGAATATCACCTATAATTGCAACGCAGGCGCTTTTTTCATTTCATTATTTGTTCGCATGTACATATGTATGTTAATGCACTCAAAATGTGCATTTAAAATAGAAAATCAATAAAGTGTTTTTAAATATTTAAATAAAACAACAATTGTTGCATTATATATATAAACGTGTATGAAAAGAACAGTTGTTAGTTACATACTTATATACATAGATGCGTGTTGTTGTTATTATTTATATTATAATGTTGTAGTATATACAAGTTAGTAGCACATTTGTTTGTGTACTTGAATTTTACTTGGTTGCTCTTCAAAACCATTTCAATGTTGGTCACGGTTAAATGGTGCAACGGGTGGATGGATGTATGAACGTTTATTATTAAATGTCTAGTAAGTAGGCTGTGATGACATTATCACATATATTCTATACTTTTATGAGCCAACAAAAATATTCTTTTTATAAACTGGGTCAAAATGCTAAATGTGTGCATGGAAATATATCTCCGTATGTATCAAATACATACGTATAAAAGTATTATTCAAATTGAAATTAGTTTTAGATTTTTGTCACTTTAACAGAATTATATACATAGTATAGGTTAGCCGAGTGTCCAGAAAATCTATTTCAACTAACAGACATACCCCCATGTTCTGTAAATCGAATCCGAGTAACATTTTCGATTTTGAAACGAATTCAAACGATTTGGTGTTCTGTAAATCGAATCCACACGATTTACTCGTTTTACTTTCCAGTACATAAACCTGTTTCAATGTACAAAATCGTGCGATTTGCAGAATATCAATTTGTCAATTGTTCGTTTTTGAAAATCGCTCGTTTTTGAAATCACTCGAATTACAGAACAGGGGGATAATCTGAATCGAATACTGTATAAACTACAAATGGAATCTTATTTTTGTATATTAGAGTGCTCCAAAAAAGTGAAATTACGAATTCAAAAGTTGTGATTTTGACACGAAAGACAAAGATATGCCCAGGTCAGCCAAAAAAGTTAAAAGACCAAGAATTGGATGTCAAACTCAACACAATTGCTCAATCAGCAATTTCAAAACGTTTGCAGAATTCATCCAAGAGCAGCGCTATTGGGTACCACACGAATTGAAGCTGAGAGACCTTGAACGCTATAAAAGAAAATCATTTTTGCACCGATGAAAAATGATTCCAATACGATAAACAGAATCGTATTGGAATCGTATGTTAAGCCCGGCCAACCAGCCGAATCGACCCATGGCGCTAAGGTAATGCTCTGTATTTGGTGGGACCAAAAGGATCCTATCTGTTATGAAATGCAGAAATATGGCCAGACCATCACAGGGAACCTGCACCGAACACAACTGATTCGTTTGAAGAAGAGAGCATTGGCCGAAAAACGAACAAAATATGCGGCCAGATATGAAACTGCAATATTCCATCATGGCAACACTAAGACACATGTTGTAATACCTGTTTATGCATTTCGTTGACAATACTTACAATACAATAGTAAGTAAGCAGTTAAGCATGTAGTCAATGTATACCTTATAGACAGTAATCGTCACAAATGTCTTATCACTTGGCTGACTCCAATTTATATATTTTGGTCATTTGACACGTATGGTCTCTTTGTAGTGCAGAGATAAGACAATTGATTGCTTTATACATCTAGCGTGAAGACAATTGTCACTTAAGTGTCTCTAAGTAATCTGGAGTGTAGTCACTTTAAACGTGTTGTGTGATAATTCGTTCAAACTGGCTTTATACAAATTGTGTTGATATAATTCTCATACAGTTAATTTTTATTTTTGCTTAAGTATACTGATATCCCATGTAACATGCATGAAGTCAATACTAATTTTAGTGTCTCTTAGTATCCTATAACTTTAAACGTTTATTTTGTACTGCACTTTAGAAAGTAGTTATTTTGCTCACCAGAAGCAATCCATTGGAGAGTTGTCGAAGAAAGGTTTGTTTACAAGCTTTTTAGCTGACTATATGAGGTCAATTTGCATCCGTACATGTTAAAATAACTAGTTATGTAGCTGATAAAGTTACCACTTAGGTAGCTAGTAAGGTAACTAATGCTATTTAACCAGTATGTGAATCCAATGCGTTTACTACTTTGGACCAGCTATTAGACAGCCTCATTGTAGTCAATAAGGGTCAATTGACCCCCTGCTTAGGACAAGCACGTGTTAAAATAACTAGTCACGTAGCTATTGAAGTAACTAGTTGCCACCCTAAATGATGGGTACAATCACTAGTTCGGGACTGTCTCCTAGAACTGCTGGGTATTGTCTACCACTGTATGTATTTCATTAAAACTTATGAGAGCAGTTGTTTCATTGTTTAATAATTACTTAAGAGATGCAGAATTTATAAAACCCATTGAAACGTGTCTGGTCCAAAACACACTTACTATATCTATGACAAAATTGTATTATCTTATACATGTCACATTTTAGCAAATTATTTAAAAATATTAGACATGAACTCTGATAAGAAAATTAAAGTTTCATGATTAAGAAAAAAAAAACGAGTCAAAAAATGATTATAAACGTTTGGTATTTTTCCATTATTTTTGTGAGTTTCTAACATGAGGATAAACGGATATTAAATACCCTCCCCGCCCTCTCCACTTATAAATGTGTTGGATTGTAGTGTAATTTAATAAACAAGTAATTAAATCAACAAAATTATTTCAAATATACCTAATGCATGTACAGCTTTTTCACCCAACCAATACAGTATTTGCAAAACAAGATCTTAAGATGTAAATGCTACATTAAGGCCTAATAGAGTGTAAAGGTCCAGATTACACATGCATATATACATCTTAACACAAAAACCTTACACACTTTGAAAAGCAAAAGAAATTGCTTGTTCACAACATCAAAGAGGAAACATGCCAGAACGAATTCGTGCGACACATACGTATGTATGTATGAAGGCATGCGTGGTTATGGCAATTGTAATAGAAACTTTTAAAAAAGGCCCATACCATGCAAATAAAAAAGGGAATATAATGTTGTAGATGATGCCAAAAACTAAAATGATGTAAACCTCAAAGGGAAAGTTGCTGTAAAATTTAAAATATACTAACAAAAATAATAATACTTACATTATTACTAAAGTATGTAAAATATTACGTTTTAAGTAAAATTAAAAACGACTTGTGCAAAAATATTATTATAATTTATGCAAATTTTTATTACACGGAAGAAACGCGGCAGACAAGTTTTTACAACAAACACATGCACTTTTAACGCACCACAATTTTATTTGTTTAAATAAAACACTATTTATAATAATAATTAAACTTAATACAACACTTTCATTTACAAATTACTTAAATATTTGGCAAATCTGGAAATTTACAAGAATTTAAAACTTGAGCAAAACTATTCACTTGTAAAGAAAAACACAACACACACACAAATACCTCGAAATTATTTTTCTTTTTTTTTTCCTCTCACAACAATGCAACTTTTTGTTTTTAACCCGCATTCACCAAAAACTAATAACACAAACTGAAAGTCTAATATAGCAAGGAGTTGCCATTAACAAATTGTAATTTTGACAGTTGGCAGTTTACGTCAATTTATTATTCTTATAAGAAAAAAAAAAAAACAAATAGAAAAAAACGAAGTCAAATAAGAAAATTTTAAGAAATTTCCCCAATGTTTTTAACAATTTCAATTGTTATTGATAATTAAATTTTACAACTATTATTGAAATTTTATAGCGTATAGAGTGGGGTTTCGTAAAATTATAAAGAAACTTAACACATTACAAAGATTGCTGATAAAAAATGGATGACAATTTGTGGTAAGTTGTTCAATATCAGATGAAAACAGACAAATATGCAATTTGGTAATTTCTTATCTTTATTTGCTAGTTTGTGTGTAGGTATATTAGTAAAGATAATAAATAATGTAATGCATATAGATTCCTTGGCCTAGAAATACCTTAGATATTAATTTTGCCAATTATGAGTCATTTGTGAACTTTTTGCGTTCATCTCTCTTTGTAGGCTCATTGAATTAGAGTCTGCTCTATTGGACGACTGCAATGTCAATGACATATATGCGATTTGCCAAGGTAAAGCCATACCAGAGGCCCTAAGGCCTGATGTGTGGCAAGTGTGTCTGGATGTAAGACACAAAAGTGATCAAATGTCACTGTTCAACGAGATCTACGACTTGCCCTTTCAAAACAAACTACGTGAAGACTGCCACAGAATGGTGGAACGTATAGGCAATGAGGACGAAGATAAAGTTTCGGTTTTATCGGATTTGGAATCAATATTGACATTCTATTGCAAAAATCGTAATCTACAATATGAAACTGAAAATGGCTGGATTGAATTGCTACTGCCATTGTTGGCTTTGAAACTTAATCGTTCGGATACCTACAATCTATTTGAAGCCATACGTGACATCTATATACCTAAGGGTTGCAAACCAAAAGGCAATGTATTCCATGTCTTTCGTTTACTCATACTATATCATGATCCCGAATTGTGCACCATGTTGGATACAAAAAAGATTTCGCCAGACTTGTACTCCCAACAGTGGTTTCAGTGCTTATTTGCCTCTAGTTGTGGTTTTTCGGTGATTCTTTCAATGTGGGATTTGTATTTCCAAAATGCTGATCCATTTTTGGTATTTTTCTTGGGTTTAATTATTTTGATCAATGGACGTGATCAAATTTTGGCCATGAAAGACGCACCCAAAGAAAGTATTATTAAATTCTTGTCCAATATGCCTTGCGCCTTGGATACCGATGATGTGGTAGATTTTTGTTCATTGGCTCAATACTATTCGATGAAAACGCCCAGTTCTTTTAAAACTGATTTCCTTAAGGCTCTATATGGTAAACAAAATGAAAAAAGAACCGAAGAGGAACCGTGTCTAGTGTCTCAGGTGAGTTTGGAATTAAAATGGAAATAAATAAGAACTTGCAAGATTAATCCTATTGAACCAAATCGATACAAAAAAATGGCTCTTAATTTTTTATACCCTCCACCATGATAAACTCGATTTTTTACCTTTTTTTTTTAAATTATTTTTAAATTATTTTTAATCTTTATCTTAAAGTGTACTTTGGTGAAGGGTATATAAGATTCGTCACAGCCGAATATAGCTATTTTACTTGTTTTCATTATTTTTAATTATTCCATATCTTTCAGGCACTTTGTCTTCCCGTTTCTGTTTATGAATTGGTTGAGAATTCCTCAATTGAATTGACATCACCAGATGCTGTGCGCTTCTTCTTAGTCGACTGTCGACCAGCAGATCAGTACAATGCCGGCCATCTATCTACAGCTTTTCATTTAGATTGTAATTTAATGCTGCAAGAACCTGTAGCCTTTGCTACAGCCGTCCAAGGTTTGCTCTCAGCTCAACGTCAAGCAATAGAAGCCAATTCAAATGCCGGCGGTGAACATTTGTGTTTTATGGGCAGTGGCCGTGTCGAGGAGGATCAATATACACACATGGTTGTAGCCTCATTTCTACAAAAGAACACACAATATGTGTCTCTTCTGAGTGGCGGCTACAATGCTATACACGACTATTTTGGTGATCATATGGCTGACTGTTTGGAGGATCATGATCCTAAAAAATGTATGGTATGCAGTAAGAGTAGCTCCACAGAAATTCACGGTGTGCAGATGAGATCAAAGGCGGGCCAAGCAAAAAGAGATTCGGCCAGTAAACAAGGATCTTCGTCGGATTTCTTTAATCGCTTCTCGCAGGTTATGAAATTGAAATCAGCTGAAGTTAAAGGTAAACTATTGGACATTATAGTCAATCCAGCAAATGGTGCTAGTGCCACAACAGCCACCGCAGAGCCTGGAAATCAAGGAGCTGTACAACAACGCCACGTCTCAGCAGCCGATAGAAATGGCAAACGTTACCGTAATGTAGCTCCCGTATTCAGTATTGATGACGAACATGATGGTGAGTTGGAAGGCGGTCATAACACACAAGATGAACATAGGGATTCTCCGGCAAATGCTGCAACAAAACTGCCAGGTGATGCTAAAGAAATTGTAACCTTAAACAACTATTTGAAATCTCCAGACATTATGAACGCCTTTAAATGCCAAGAGGTGCACATCAATGGCTACATGTATGACTCGCATTTGATTATAACGCCCACACACTTGATTGTCTTGCGTGAGTTGGGCAAAGGGCAGGCCCAGATTATAGTGCGTCGACCGTTGGCGAGTATTGTTAAAATTACCGCCAAGAAACGGCATCGTGATTTAATAACATTCAAATATGGATTTCCCGATGGCGATGGTCTGCTCATAACCGATATGGATCGTTTTCTAATACCAAACGCTAGTGAAGCTACAGCTATAGTATCTAAGCATATTGTTCAGACATTGGATGGTTCTAAATTAACGTAATTGTTGTGTAATTATACGTAGAATTTAGAATAAATGAAAAACGTTAGCGCAAGAAACCCAATTTGCTTATTTTATAATTACAATCGATGACGATGATGTCTAACTTAAACATAAATTTAAGTTGCTGAGATATTCAGTTAAAAGTTAATGTTATATTTTTAGTTTTGAAGTTTTTAAAATTTTTAAACCAACGACGACCATCACAAGGAAGTACTTACACATACATGTATTTAATATTAATCATTTTAAACACAACTTTTTTTTCTACACCATTTCCAATTTTTCTTTTAACTAACCATTTTTTTTTTATTTAATTATAAGTTGCTAATATGTTCGTTTATATTCTAGTGTTTATTCCATTTTTAAATCAAAATTAAATAATTTCTTTGGAAAATATTTCTTACAAGTTTTTTAATTGGTTTAATTTAAATGTTTCTGTTTTTGATTAGGCGTTTTATTCTTTAGTTTCCAACATAAAATTTTATGTTTTTGTTGATCATAATTAGAAATGGTGTAATAACACAACTATTTATTAAACACTCTAATTATATAAAACCTCACATATACATTCATATTTTAGCTACGACACAGTATATTTATAATTTACATTAAAAATTAACAGCATTATAACAATTTAATGATTTAAACTTCTTAAGTTGCCAAATACATTTTTATCAGATTTTCAATTTATTGATTAACACTGAAGATTTATTTATAAAACATATTGTGAAACTTAAACGCATTAAAATTAATTAAGTTTTCTTTAGAAAAGTTTAGCCGCATAAAGTTGTTCTAAGAAAAGTTTATAAAGAGAAAGATATTGTAAGAAGAGTTTATCCGGATCAAGGTTTTTTCAAAGAAAAGTTTATCCGGAACAAGTTTTCCTAAAGATATAAGGTTTTTCCATAGAAATGTTTTTTCGAATAAAGTTTTTATTTAGAAAAGGTTATTCGAATTAGAATAATAAAGTTTGTTTTGGAAAAGTTTATTCGAATAATGTTTTTTTTTTAGAAAAGTTTATTCGAATAAAGTTTTTTTTTTAGAAAAGTTTATTCGAATAAAGTTTTTATATTGAATAGTTTATTCGAATAAAGTTTTTGTTTAGAAATGTTTATTCGAATAAACTTTTTCTTTCAATATAAAAACTTTATTCGAATAAAGTTCTTCTTTAGAAAAGTTTATTCGAATAAAGTTTTTCTTTAGAAAAGTTTATTCGAATAAAGTTTTTCTTTGGAAAAGTTATTCGAATAATGTTTATCTTTAGAAAAGGTTATTCGAATGAAGTTTTTCTGTAGAAAAAATTATTCGAATAAACTCTTCTAAAGAAAACGTTTATTCGAATAAACTTTTCTAAAGAAAAACTTTATTCGAATAAATTTTTTTAAAGAAAAACTTTATTCGAATAAACTTTTCTAAAGAAAAACTTTATTCGAATAAACTTTATTCGAATAAAGTTTTTCTTTAGAAAAATTTATTCAAAAGAAGGTTTTCTTTAGAAAAGTTTATTCGAATAAAGTTTTTCTTTAGAAAAGTTTATTCGAATAAAGTTTTTCTTTAGAAAAGTTTATTCGAATAAAGTTTTTCTTTAGAAAAGTTTATTCGAATAAAGTTTTTCTTTAGAAAAGTTTATTCGAATAAAGTTTTTCTTTAGAAAAGTTTATTCGAATAAAGTTTTTCTTTAGAAAAGTTTATTCGAATAAAGTTTTTCTTTAGAAAAGTTTATTCCAGTAAAGTTTTTCTTTAGAAAAGTTTATTTTATAGTTTTTCTTTAGAAAACTTTATTCGATTTAAATTTTTCTTGAGAAAAATTTATTCGAATAAATCTTTTGAAATATCTTTATTTAAAACAACAATAATTATTTCAATTCATTTGCCCAGTGCTTCCAAACTACGTTCTTATTGCTGAAATATTTTATTTAATTTAATATTTTTAATCTGTGCAATAGTATTTAAATTTATTTTTGATATTTGTAAGATATTTTCATAAGATTTAAATTAATTTACTGGCAGCTATTGAATATGTATTTATTAATACCAACAACTAAAATAGCATTGGAAAAGAGAAAACTATTAACAAATTTTTGAATAATTATTGAAATAAATATAACAAAAATGTGCATCTTTGTCGAAGGGAAAAATTGCAAATAAAATGTAGTTTTTGCGAAATTGAAATTTACATAAAACCATATATACATTCATAAAAATAAAATCTTAATAACAATAAACAAAAATTTCTTAAAAAAACTAAATCTATAAATAAATTAAATAAACATAAATAAAATCCATGTAGAAAATCCAAACAATTGTAGATAAAATGCATATAAAACAAAAATAAAAACATGTTTCCTTTAAATAAAATAGCAAAAAGTAGTAATTATACAACATACACCATTTTAACACCCGCATTTCTTTGAGTGTATCCTTAATTCAATGTGATAATGATTATTTCAAAACAACCTAGACCAAAACCGCTTTAATAGAAAGAAAAGCTTTTACATTTCCTCTTTTTTTGTTGTTTAGTTTACTTCACAAACACTCTGACTACGCATGATTGGTACGAAAACAAATCCATAAAGAACTCTCCGAAATGGGTTCTGTTTTTATTTTTCCATTTAATCTGGCAAAGACGTAACCTCACATCGACTCTATGTATGAAGTGATGGAATAAAAGTTGCGGTTAACAGCTACATACACAACCATACGCCAATTTTTGGTATCAATGACGTAGATAAGAAACGAGAGAAAACTAGGCAGGTTTTTCGTTTTCGTCAGTCATGCATACATTCAATGTGATGATGTTGTTGCCCCCTTTACTGCTGTCGGTGCACAGACGGAGTTGATTACGTTTTTCTTTTGAAAAAAGCGTTAAAATTATAAAAAATAATTGTCGTGGAAAATAACCAATGTTATTAAAAATAGAAAAACTTTATTTTATTCGGATAAAGTTTTCCTATAGAAAAGTTTATCCCGGTAAAGATTTCCTATAGAAAAGTTTATCCGGGTAAAGTTTTCCTATAGAAATGTTTATCCGGATAAAGTTTTCCTATAGAAATGTTTATCCGGATAAAGTTTTCCTATAGAAAGGATAAAGTTTTTTTATAGAAAATTTTATTTGGACATTTTTCTACAGAAAATGTTATACGGATAAAGTTTTCCTATAGAAAAGTTTATCCGGATAAAGTTTTCCTAGAGAAAGGTTTATCCGGATAAAGTTTCCCTATAGCAAATTTATCCGCATAAAGTTTTCCTATAGAAAATTTATCCGGATAAAGTTTTCCTATAGAAAATTTATCCGGTTAAAGTTTTCCTATAGAAAATTTATCCGGATAAAGTTTTCCTATAGAAAATTTATCCGGATATAGAGTTTTCCTTTAGACAAGTTTATCCGGATAAAGTTTTCCTATAGAAAAGTTTATCCGGATAAAGTTTTCCTATAGAAAAGTTTATCCGGATAAAGTTTTCCTATAGAAAAGTTTATCCGGATAAAGTTTTCCTATAGAAAATTTATCCGGATAAAGTATTCCTGTAGACAAGTTTATCCGGATAAAGTTTTCCTGTAGGCAAGTTTATCCGGATAAAGTTTTCCTGTAGACAAGTTTATCCGGATAAAGTTTTCGTACAAAAAAGGTTATCCGCAGTTTTATTCTATGGCATAGTCTATAAGTATATAGTTTTTCTATGGCAAAGTTTATACAGAAATTTTATTCGGATAAAGTTATTATTTTAGAAAATTCTACATCCGATAAAGTTTAGCTATAAAAGCTTTTCTTTATTTTCAGATAAGAAAAGCTAATATGGCAGCCACACTTTTTAATGGTAATATTGGCTGGGCTATGAATGAAAGTACTCTACGTAGAGTGTAAAAGTGTGTCTGTATTTGTAACAGGAGTTGAATAAAAATGGGAAATAAAACAGCAGCAACGGCAACAACAACAACACAGCGATAATCATTAGAGATGAGTATGACAAAACAAATACAAATGTATGTAAGAGTATGTTTGTATGTATGTATGTATGACTCTACGTGTGCTTGCGAGAGTGTGTTGTGTATGTAAGAGCAACACTTACAATATTGAACCAAGCCCGGGGTTGTCTTGCCCCCTACGTAAATTTATTTTGTTGTTGGTAATTTCTTACACATTTTCTCCAATTCTGTTTTTGTTATTCTTTAATGTGTTTCACTGCTGGCTGTTGAATGAACACCGACAATAACAACAAGAACAACAACAAAAGTTAACTAAAAATTGAGGACAAAAATACAATAAAAACTGTTGCTTTGTTAAATACTTCAGCAGTTCATTCAGGACTCTGGTGCTGTAAACATATCCTGGAAATTGTAACTAAAAACCAAAGAATTATAAGAAAAATCTACTGAAGAGTTTTTATTTTAAAAAATCAAATCAAATTAAATGAATTTTTAACCAACAAGTGAAATTATTTAAAGTGCAATTTATTGTGTGTTATCAAAATTATAATAAAATAATCTGTATTAATAAATAAACTAGAATTTATAAGTGAACTTTAAGCAGCAGAAGAACATCCGAGACAACATGAAATTATACTTTTATTTACGATCAATAAATAGTTTTAAACTATTTTTGTGGTTGGCCTTAATTGCAACTGTTGCTTCAGTGCCAACATCTGTTTTGGTACAAAACTCCGAATTGGCCTCAAATGCTCAACAAAATCACCAAAATTCCAATAAAAATTTTAATAGCAACAACAATAACAATCTTATGACTAAAGGTAAGTTCAATTTTAAGTTTAATTTGTTACTGTACGAGAACAATATTTTTGTTAAAGGTCGTTTTTGTAGAAATTTTAGAAACCATATGTTTCATTCATTCTTTCAAAGTTGTAAATAAGCTGATGGTATTAGGTGTTAGAGTCAGATGTACATATGTCCCACTTGACATTATTAATAGATTTTAAATATTAATTTTCTTGTTTTTCTTTAGAACTATACAATAATAAATTTATTGTACATTTATATTAAAAAACCTACATTATTTTCGAATTATTGGAATATGAAGGCTGACCTAAGAGTTGCGAGTAAATCTTATGTTTGCCCAGGAATTAGGTTTCAATTTGACAGACGGGAAAAAATAAATGAAATTTATTAAGTATATAGAACAATTTTCCAGATAAAGGTTAAATTGATAAAAAGAAACCATTACTCTATGTTAAAAATGTCTTCGGTTACAATTTTTTTTATAGAGAACTTTCTTCAAAAACATTTGTTTGGATAAAGTTTTGTATTACAAATTTTGTTCGGATAAAGTTTTTCTATAAAAAAATTGGTTAAAATTAAAAGTTTTTCTACAGAAAAGTTTATTTTAATAAAGATTTTCTTTGTTTGGTTACAGTTTTCTATTAAAAATTTTGTTCGGATAAAGTTTTTCTACGAATACGATTTTTTTGTAAAAATATTTTTTGTCCAAAAGTTTTTCTATTGAAATTTGAATTCGAATAAAGTTTGTTTCACCAAAGTGGGAAATAATGTTACATATATAAAATTTAGTTCCGATTAAGTTTTATTAATAGCAAAGTGATAAAGTTTTTCTATAGACGTTTTTTTCGGATATAGTTTTTCAAAATAAATTTTTTTTGCGGATAATAGAAAAGTTGTTTCCTATAATATTTTTCCACATGAATCTTTGTTCGGATAAAGTTTTTCTATAGATAAATTAATCCGGAGTTTTTCTTTAGAAAAGTTTTTCGGATGAAGGTTTTCTTAAAAAAAGATTATTCAGTTGAAGGTTTTATTCAGTTTTTTTTTAGAGGATTGTCCGAATAATGGTTTTCTATAGGAAATTTGTTCATATACAGTTTAGATGACGGTTTTATGAAGATTTTCTTTAGAAAAGTAAAGGTTTTCTTCACAACTTTCTTTAGAAGTTAGTCCGGATAAGGGTATCCTATAGAAAAGTTTGTCCGAATAATTTTTTTCTATCCAGATAAAATTTTCTGAAGAACTGATTACTAGAATGAAGGTTTCATGAACATTTTCTTAAGTTGGAAAACCTTTGTTCCTTAGAAAAGTTTTTCCTGATAAAGGTTGTCTTTAGAAAAGTGTATCTATTCTTTTGGAAAAGATTATCAGTATAAAGATGTTCTCTAGAAAAGTTTATCTGTATAAAACTTTATTAGAAGTTTGACCGGGTATAGGTTTTCTTTAGAAACGTTTTTAGGATAAAGTTTTTCTTTAAACAATATTTCATTAGAAATGTTTGTCCGAATAAAGATTTTTATAAAAAAAAAAACTATGCAGATAAAGGGTTTCTATAGCAAAAGTTTATCTGGTTAAAGTTTTTCTTAGAAGTTTATCCGTATAAAGGTTTTCTTTAGAAAAGTTTTTTCGGTAGAAGGTTTTATTAAGCTTTTCCTTAGAAAATTTTATCCGGATAAACGTTATACTTAGACAAGATTGTACAGATAAAGATTTTCTTTAGAAAAGTTTATCCGGATAAAGTTTTTCCTTGGAAAAGTTTATTCAAATAGAGTTTTTCTTTAGAAAAAATTATCAGGATAAAGTTTTTCTATAGAAAAGTTTATCCGATAAAGTTTTTCTTTAGAAAAGTTTATTCGGATAAAGAAAAAATTTATTCGGATAAAGGTTTTCTTTAGAAAAGTTTATTCGGATAAAGTTTTTCTTTAGAAAAGATTATTCGGATAAAGTGTTTCTTTAGAAAAGTTTATCCGGATAATGTTTTTAATTGGTAAAAGTTTATCCGGATAAATTGTTGCTTTAGAAAAGATTATCCGGATAAAGTTTTTCTTCAGAAAAGTTTATCCGGATAAAGTTTTTATTTGGTAAAATTTATCCGGAAAAAGTGTTTCTTTAGAAAAGTTTATCCGGATAAAGAAAAATTTATTCGGATAAAGTTTTTCTTTAGAAAAGTTTATTCGGATAAAGTTTTTTTTTAAAAAAAGTTTATCCGGATAAAGTTTTTCTTTAGATAAGTTTATCCGGATTAAGTTTTTCTTTAGTAAAGTTTATCCGGATAAAGTTTTTCTCTAGAAAAGTTTATCCGGATAAAGGTTTTCTTCAGAAAAGTTTATTCGGATAAAGTTTTTCTTTAGAAAAGTTTATTCGGATGAAGTTTTTCTTTAGAAAAGTTTATTCGGATAAAGTGTTTGTATGGAAAAGTTTATCCGAATATTTTTCTTTAGAAAAGTTTATCCGGATAAAGTTTTTCCTTAAAAAAGTTTATCCGGATAAGGTCTTTATTTAGTAAAGTTTATCCGGATAAATTTTTTCCTTAAAAAAGTTTATCCGGATAAAGTTTTTCCTTAAAAAAGTTTATTCGGATAAAGTGTTTGTATGGAAAAGTTTATCCGGATAATATTTTTCTTTAGAAAAGTTTATCCGGATAAATTTTTTTCCTTAAAAAAGTTTATCCGGATAAAGTTTTTCCTTAAAAAAGTTTATCCGGATAAGGTCTTTATTTAGTAAAGTTTATCCGGATAAATTTTTTCCTTAAAAAGTTTATCCGGATAAAGTTTTTCCTTAAAAAAGTTTATCCGGATAAAGTTTTTCCTTAAAAAAGTTTATCCGGATAAAGTTTTTCCTTAAAAAAGTTTATCAGGACAAGGTCTTCATTTAGTAAAGTTTATCCGGATAAAATGTTTCTTTAAAAAAGTTTATCCGGATAAAGAAATGTTTATTCAGATAATAAACATACATTTTTAAAAAGAAATTTATTCGTAAAATACCAAATTTATAATTAATAAATTATCTTTTAATACAAAATAAACTCCACCCAAAAATCGAGAGAAAAACGAAAACAAAAGATTCCACTTCAACGTAGGATTACATTTTACTGTCACACATTTTTAATTTGAAGCAACATGAAAAGATTATTATTAAAAGGTCAAGGGTTAAAACAAATCATACAACAAAACTAAAATACACACACCGCGCTTAGACCGACAGATATTGTTAAGAGAACAAACAAAAGTGTTCACTTAAACGAAATAATAATGGTACTTAATACTTAGAAACGAACGAAAACTGTACAATAGAAATAAATAATTTATTGAATAAAATAAACATTAAAGGGAACATTTATTGAAATTAGTCAGTTTAACAAAGAAAATCTATATTAGATTTATAAAAAATGTGTATAATCGTTAAAATGTATAAAGGAAAAAAGTTACTTGCTGGAAAAAAAAGGAGTAGGTAGGTGGTTATTATCGTGGGCAGTTATTATATAATCTTTTAGAATTTTCAATTAATAACACAAGTAGAACATAACCAATAATGATAGTTAATAAATATTAATGTATTTATATTTGAAAAAAGTTTATTTTGACTTATTAAGCTGTAACTTGCAAAGCATCGCTAGAAATTAAAGTCAATATAATTTATATAATAAACTGTGAAATACTGTAAAAATATTACCCCAGATACATACATACATACATACATACTATATAGTATATCTTGTATTTATGTACTTCTAGATTTCTTCAATATGTTTATTATCCCTAAAACCAGCTAAAGAGCTTACTTTATTAAAATGAATTTCAATCAATATTAAAAACTTCTCATAAAAAAAACTCATTGAATTCTTAGTACTGGATAATAAATAAACGACAATATTTTTATTTACCATCAACAGCTGAAAAATATAAAAATAACTGCTTTAACACAGAAGATTAATGCTTGATGCAGAACAGTGTCGTAAATAGAAATAATCTGCATAGAACGTTTCTTATATCCTTCACTCAAATTTAGAGCGGTTGTCATAGGTGATTTGTAAGTTGCCCTTTTTAACACTTTTTAACTGGTGATTGAATTGAAGGATTCGGTGTGAACAAATGTTAGAAAGAATTAATTCTTAATTCAATTTTCAAAATCTAATTAAATTGTTTCACTCAGCCATTCCGTTAAATAATTCATAACGAATTAATTCCTAGGCATAATTCCTAAGTACTTCAAACATAGTGAATTCATTACTTAATGATCTTTAGAATATATTGAATCATTAGATTTTTCAGTAATTCAAATCCATTACAAAATAGCATAAAAAGTGTAAATTTAAACAGTAGAAATTCAGTTTCTTTTCATTTGAATTTTTTTATAATTCCCCTTTTTATAAACTGAAAACCAAGCTATCATAAAATCTTATAATTTTCAAAGAATTTATTCTCTATACTTATTATAAATTCAAATCGTTTATATCGGCCAACGAACACAATACTTATTAACATAAAATTTACATGTTTAAACTATCTAAATGTATCTATCCTTTTATTTAATGGAATATTTTGATTATGGAAGGGTAAATAAAATTCGTTACAGTTTGGTATGTGCTGTTAAATATAATAAATTTGAATAAATATTTTAAATAGACTAGAAAAGAAAACAATATTTCACTTTACATTAAATTTGCATGTTCATAAATACGTTTAGGAATTTGTTTAAGTTTCCTTCATCTCTCTCTCTCTCTCTCTACTCATTATACATAAATAATAAAAGGATAACAATGTATAAAAATAATAAAAATTGCAAAATAAAATAAGAATTATATTGTAATTAATTAAAAGAGTGAAGTAATGCTAAAATGGGAAAAGCCTTTTTCTTCTAAGTATAATTGAGTTAAAATTCATAAATTCAGGATAACTTCTACTATTTGAACACAAATGTTAAAATCAGTCATTAGCAACGTGAACTCAGTTGAATAAAGATTTTCCTTATAGAGAAGACTAATTTCCATCGACTCAGTTGAAGAACATTTTCGTTATAGAGAAGACCAATTTCCATCGACTCGAATTTTAATAGATTAACCGCCATTAACACGTAGTCTGGTTATGTGTTAACTAATAGTTAAACTGACAGTTTTCATACAAAAATTATTTTAACCGACAGTATAACTGTTAGTTAACACATAACCAGACTTTGTGTTAATGGGGGTAAACATAATTGTAAATTAGTACTGAATTTATTTTGAAAGAAATTGTAAATTTTAGGAGAAAAATCGTCTAAACTTCAATCGTCCAAAATTACGATAAATTGTCCTTATTTGAAAAATTTAGGGCCTTCTAATTGTCCACGACTGGAAACCAATTTAAAACTTTTGTATGAAAAACACTTAAAAATTATTTGAAAACTGAGTGATTTTCATACAATAATTTTAAAATTACTTTCCGGTTGCGTTTCTAAATCAGACCCTTATATTTTTCAAGCCTTTTTATACACTTCACCTTCATGAGAAGGTTATATATAAATTTGTCATTCCGTTTGTAATTTCCACAATATAATTTTCCGACCCTATAAAGTATATATATTCTAAATCCTTATAGATAGCGGAGTCGATTTAGCCATGTCTGTCCGTCTGTCTGTTGAAATCAATTTTCTGAACACCCCAGATATCTTCGGGATCCAAATCCTCAATAATTCTGTCAGACATGCTTTCGAAAAGTTTCCTATTTAAAATCAGCAAAATCCGTCCATAAATAACGGAGATGAGATTTTATCTATATCTCGATTAATAATTCATAAATATAGACAATATGGATATCTAATGATAGATATTTCAAAGTCCATTGCAACGATGTATATAAGGCTATACAAAGTTGGACCTACAATGGGTCAAAATCGGGAAAAAAAATTTTAACCCGAATTTTTTTTACAGAAAACATTCTTTTGTCATAAATTTTTTTCACTAATAAATTAAAAAAAAAAATTTTTAAAACTTGGAAAAAAAAAACTTTTAAAAAACAATTTTGAAAAAAAAAATATTTTAAAAACAAAATTTTTTAAATTTTATTTTAAAGTATAATTTGGTGAAGGCCGAATATAGCTCTCTTACTTGTTAACTCCTACAACCGCTTAACTGGAGAGATACGAAAATCTTTCGAACTATAAAAGTACTGTTCCGCAGTATTTATAGATGTTGCCCTGGCTTTTGTCAAAGTTTGACATAAAAGTCTAATACACAAGATAAAATGCCTACTGTTGTTTAAATAGTACACACAAAATACTAGAGTCTTACGTATCGGATAGTTTGTTTAGGATAAAGTGCGGCGATTATGCGATCAATGCTGGTGTACCTCAGGGAAGTGTTCTAGGACCAAGCCTATATCCATTATACACCTCTGATTTGCCCGAGTCCGAAGAATTAACCATTTCCACCCTTGCATATGACACTGCAATTCTTGGTTATCATGTGGCCCATAATATAGCATCTAGAAACCTATATAATTATCTTAGACGCTTCGAGACATGGTTAAAATATTGGAGAATACAAGTAAATAAAATCAAAAGTAAGCACTTTTCACTTAAGCTACGTATACACGGTTGTCATATTCTTAAAAAGTTGTCAGAAAATGTTCAATAAATGGTTAACAACCATATGTTTCAACATAAGTTCTCATGGTTGTGTTAACCATTTTCTGAGCATCTTTCTGACAATCTGACAACCGTGTATATGTAGCTTTAGTAGAGGAAGTTGTCCACCAGTGACACTAAACAGTGTGAACATCCCACAGTCTGATCACGGTTACATACCTTGAAACTAAAAGCTTCTAATTTACACTGGCTAATCCACCATCAATCGAAATTAAGCCTTAACTGCAAAGTCATCCTGGATAAGACAGTCTTAAAACCAATTAGGACATACGGAATCCAATTATGGGAAACAGCAAGCAATACCAGTATAGATCGCATACAGAGGGCACAATCCAAACTTCTTAGAATCATGACGGCAGCTACATGGTACATACGAAAAGGGAACATCCACAGAGTCTTAAATGTGCCTTTATTCAAGGCTGAATTTAGAAACACTCTTGAAGCTTATTTGTCAAAATTACATCATCTTCCGAAGCCGCTCGCAAGGCTATTTGCAGTAACTCAAAACAGATCAAGGCTACGTAGAGCTGATTTATCACTCATCTAATTTGAGACTAATTTGTCAAATATGATTCTCCACTGAGAGAACAATAATTTTTTTTAGTAAGATTTTCTTATGCTAAATTCCCAATTTTATTGATAAATTCACTGAAATTTATTGTTGGGGGATAAGCTAGTTCCTATGCGCATTTCACTGGTTGCTTAGGTCAGATCTATGGAAATTTAATCTTTAGTTATAAGACTAAATTTCCATAGATCGGAAACTCCCCTGTCAAAGACCTACCTCAGTTGTCAAAAACCTAAGTGGTGAGAATGTATTGGTAAAAAAAAACTATGTGAAAAGAAAAACAACACTAACCCAATAGACAATATGGATACCTAACGATAGATATTTCAAAGTCCATTGCAACGATGTATATAAGGCTATACAAAGTTCTACCTACAATGGGTCAAAATCTGGAAAAATATTTTTTAACCCGATTTTTTTTCACAAAAAACTTTCTTTTGTCATAAATTTGTTTCACTAATAAATTAAAAAAAAAATTTTTTAAAAATTGGAATAAACTTTTAAAAAACTATTTTGAAAAAAAAAAAATTTTATTTTATTTTAAAGTATAATTTGGTGAAGGGTATATAAGATTCGGCACAGCCGAATATAGCTCTCTTACTTGTTTGACTTAATATTGACGACGACGCCAAATATAATAAAGGTTTTGTTGTATTTTTGTTTGATAAAATATAATGTCTCGTCTCTAGAACGGCGAATTCATAACAGGTGGTGTTAAAAAGCCAGCTGACTATTTTTTGCTCCATATGTTTTCTCACTTCTATCTGTCAAAGTTTGTTTACATTTTGTTTATTAAAATATAATAAATTTTTTTTCTTTTAAGAAAAAAATTAAAACAGTGGAAAAGTATAAAAAATATAAATAAAATGCGTTGCTGTACTCCGTGAAAGTAAATTTTCAAGCCAGTTTTTGATTTTCGCAGTAATCTAGGAAATATTTTTACAAAATAAAATTTGTGTTGTTCTTCGACTTCATTCTTCCTCCAATTATTGGTCTTCAAACTTGTTTGGCTGTCCTAGGCGATCTTTGTCTTCCGTGTTAAAATCACCAATTCTGAACTGCACAAACAATCTCTCACCATAAGCTTTGGTGAACAATCGGTGTGCTTCAGCGGCACTTTTTTCAAATTCAAGAAGTAAAGCAAAACTTCCCGAATACAAAAAAACTTTGTTCAATAACTAAGTACACCCAATAATAAAGCAAAGTAGTTTTAGTACCCTAAGTGTAAACTAAAACAAGTACTATATTCAAATCTGTTTGAATATCGTACTTGTTTTGGGAAGCATATATTACCTCCCAAAATATCAATATATAGTGAATGTTAATTTATAACTATGTAAGTAAATTTAATAAATTTAACGGCTGTTATAAATTGTTATCAATAGATTTTAAGCTGAGACAAAATTCCTTATTAAAATTCAGAATTTTTTCTTAAAATTTGAATGAAATAACTATTTTGAATACCGTTTTATTATTACAACATATAAAATTCTGGGAAATCTATTATTTGCGATGAATGTATGGCTAAATCACGCATTTGTTTATTTACAAAAAAAAAACTAAAAAAAACTTTCTATTTGCACACACTCATACAATTAAGAATGAATATGTACCCAGTAGTTCTAGGATACACTTCCGAACTAGTGATTTTACCCATCATTTAGGATGGGAACTAGTTACTTCACTAGCTACGTGATTAGTTATTTGACCCCTTTAGACTACAATGAGACTGTCTAATAAGTGGTCCAAAGTAGTCAACGCATTGGGTTCACATACTGGTTAAATAGCGTCAGTTACCTTACCAGCTGATAAAGTTACCAGTTGGGTGGCTACAACTGGTAACTTGATCAGCTACATAACTAGTTATTTTAACATGTATGGGTGCTAATTGACTTCAAATAGTCAGCTAAAAAGACATATCATAGGCAGTCCAATAAACGATAGCTTAAAAACAAAACTTTTTTCGACAACTCTCTAATGGATTGCTTCTGGTGGGTGAAATAACTACTTTCTAAAGTCCACTACAAAATAAACGTTTAAAGTGACTTCACTATAGGTTACTAAGAGACACTAAAGTGACTATTGACTTCATGCTATGTTAAATGGGGTATCAGTATACTTAAGCAAAAATAAAAATTAACTGTATGAGAATTATATCAACACAATTTGTATAAAACCAGTTTGAACGAATAACTCACAAAACGTTTAAAGTGACTACACCCCAGAACACTTAGAGACACTTAAGTGATAATTGTCTTCACACTAAATTGAAAGTAACCAATTGTCTTCTCTCTGCACTACAAAGGGCACATACGTGTCAAATAACCAAAATATATTAATTGGAGTCAGCCAAGTCATAAGACATTTGTGACGATTACTGTCTATAAGGGATACATTGACTACTTGCTTAACTGCTGGGTATGTACTCGTATTTATGTACATATATGTATGAAAATGTGTGTCTATGAATGTGTCAACCAACCATGGCAGTATTTAAACAAATTTATAAAATATGGTAAAGAAAAAAAATATGCAAAAAAATAAAATAAAATACAATATATTTATTTATGTATTCAAAAACACACATACTTATCGTTAATAAACAGTTAAACGCCTAAAGTCAAAGTCAGTCAGTGAGCCAGTTTTAGTCACACATTCAGTCAGTCAACCCGTCAGTAGGGCCAGGCTGCATGGATACGAAACACCTCCATAAAAAAATTGTACGTATTTCTTGGTTTTTTGTTTCGTTGTAGTTTTTTAAAATATGTGAAAGTGAAAGAAAATTTTGTTGATTGCGTTGGCGTTACAGCTGCCTTTTACGCTCGGTTGGATGGTTGATACTTTTTTTGAGTGGTATTGACTCCATTTTAATGATAAAAGAACACACACACAAGCACACAAGGATAAAGATGAGGTTTTTCTTTCTTATAATTTTAGCAATTTTTAAGTATTTTATTTCATATATTTTTTTTTCTCTAAAAAAAAAATAAACAAGGGGGGTTTTTTAAACTATGTTGTTTTTTATTTTATGCAAGATTATTTATGCAACATGTTATTAAAAGTCCATTTTTCACATTAAAATTCAAATTATGTTGTTCTTTGCAATACAACATTTAAATATACATGTAGACGGAAGATCAATATTTTGGGCATATAGCCAACGTGGCTGTTTTTGACGAAGCACACTTAGGACATCCAATTTGGACCATTTTTTCGAGCATTGCTGGCCGTATGTCACGAATAACACTAGAAATCATGTTATCGCCACGTAGCGCCATACTGTTGAAACCACATCTCGCCCGGATCAATGTCATCCATATTTTTAAACAAAAAATCATTGATCATGTTGCGGTAACGAGCTGGTGCAAGCTTCGGCTTAATTTTTTAAGAAATAAGTTCCGATGATGCCACCAGCATCCAAACGGGGCATTTCTCTGGAAGTAATGGAGTCTGTCTAAGTCTGCTCAGATGGACGATTATGTCCGCCATAAATATCACGAAGTTAAGGGTGGATTAGCCGACCGTAATGTAATGTAACCTTAACGGAACGGAACAGCTGATCGTTTCTATTGTGTGTAAAGTAGTTAAAGCAGTTATAGTGACAAAATGTCTGAACCTGTTAAAAACAGAATTTCTTTACGTTTCTACGTGACATTTACTAACGGTGTTGTCAACTTGTTGATTTAAGTCTTGTATAATAAATACTTATTTTGCTCAGAACGCTTAAAAATATTTGCAGTGTTGTAAATACATAAATAAAAAACAAAACCTTTTAATGTTATGGTAATATTTACTTATTATACAAATTAATTCATACAAGTATTTATAAAATGTATACTAATTATCGGCGAAAGTATTTAAGTTTCAAAATATTAAATTAATATTTTGTATACACAAATTAACTATACTAAGGGCCATTATTACAACTTGCCTTTATGTTTGCAATAGTAAATGTTAACTTTAAGCAAAATAAAAAGGTACCCTTAAAGTCAACTTTTACTATTACGAACATAAAGGTAAGTTATAATAATGACCCTTAGTATAAAGTACAATACAATATTAATTAATTAATGTTTAAGTTATCGGACCTTTAATAAATAAAGTCTGTATGACAAGGTAATAAATAATATTTATAATTGTCTCCTAATGGACAATGATGATGAATACATTATGTGTAAATAAATACGATTTATATGTAAGTACTATTACCAAACAAAGTTTAATAATTTTTTTTTAAATCGCTGAAAAAAATTATAAAATCGCTTGAACAATATTTAATACAATTGTGTTGATAACACTTTCAGACAGCTGTTTACAATTTCAATCAGCGACAAGCCCGAAATATTAAAGAAAAACTTAAAATTAAAAAACAAAACGTATTAAATTTGTCTTTATTAAAATGAACGACGAACAATTGATTTTATTGGTACAGGCCAATGAAAGTTTATACAACAAATATAGTTCCGGCTATATTTTGTTTTGTTTGTTTATGTCAAAAACATATGACACGTTTTTAATGTTCTATAATCGCACTAAAGTGTTACGTTAAGTCAACATTACGGTTACATTACATCAACGGTCGGCTAACCCAGCCTTTACGCGAATCGATGACGGATTTTCAGTAAAATTTTGATAATTTAATAGCAATCAAGGCGAATTCATACAAGGTGGTGGCAGTTCTACAAAAACAACAATTGGTCTTAACAAATGTCAAAAAACAAAAATTAAAAATTAAACAAATATGTATTAAAACTAAATATAGTGTAGATAATTGAATAGTGAGGGCTTTTCTTATTTATGTAAAAAATAAATATTTTGTTAATAAGCTTAGAATATGTAGATATTTAAATATAAACAAAAACTTTGACAACTGTTAGAACCAAAAAGCGAAAAAAAAAGTTATCAGCTGATTGACTGACTCCACCTTGTATAAATTCGCCTTGCCAGAAATTGTAAATTAAATATAGTTCAATACACGTTAAATCATTAACACACATTATTTCCTAATTTTTTTCAGCACATTTAGCACTTTTTCATTCCCGAAACACGTCCATTTTGCACAAACTAAAAATATTATTTTTTATTAATTTTTGACTTTTTATTTTGTTTGTGGTGTAATTTAAACTATATAACCGAGTTTCAATTTTTAGTATTGGAAATAGAAAAAAATTTAAATAAATTAAAATTTAAACATTTTATATAACTGGTGAAAATTAAAAAGGCACCAACACATATACATTTTAGTTACTAACACATACTTAGACTTAAGTACTTTTTCACTAACACATGTTTAGAGTTAGATACTGCTGTCAAAGAGTCGGACTACTTGTTATACTTTGGTTTTAATGTTGTTAGTTGTTCTTTTACCATATGTTTATTGTTAATAATATTAAACAAATAGCTATTTCTTAGAAATGCTAGGTGTTCCTTCCTGTTAAAACATGTCACAATGAAATATATTTATATTTTGTTTAAAATAACACTTATGTTATTTAATTAAATTTGTATGAAATTTCCAAGGAATTTTAGTTGACGTTTTTAATCTTAATATTAAAAAATAGAATGAATTTTAATGTCTACAAGTGAAAATAGTTTATTTGTATATTGTGTTATTTTCGGAATTCAATTTTGCTTATATAAAAAACATCTAACAAGATTGTTGAAAACTTTTCAGAATTTGCACATTTGGCAAATCAGAATTGAGTTTAAAGAATTAAAGTTATACACTCAAGTGTACGAAAAATCGTTTTGACCTAGTTATATAAATTGACTTACGATCTTTGACAGTAGATAGCGGCCCAGAGACCTGCGCCGAACGCTGTAAGCCGGCTGACCCGAGACGCCGACCAGTTTTAAAAGCCACCGCCGCCGAAATTTTTGCGGCTTAAATCGGCTTGAAATTAGCAGCCGTTTTTTGATTAAAGTTCCTTATAATTTCACAAAATTTTCGGAATTTTACTTTTTAAATTTTTAATTTTTTACAATTTGAGTAATTATTCTTTTGTCGGCTGACAGCCGGCTTTGAGCCGCCGCCGACATTTTTTAGAGTCAGCAGCCGCCGCTGTAAAATTTAGTCGGCGCAGGTCTCTGTAGCGGCCATATTGTTGAAGCTACAATATCAAATTGGCTGTTATTTATTAAGTTTTTTTTTGCCCAATCACCATGGACAGATATATTTGCTATTTCGTTATATCAATATCCGTTATTAGGATCATTTCGTTTTAGTGTCCTTATGTTCTACTTTAAAATGTGTTTGATACCGAACAACAATTTCAACTTCCATCCCTGAATGGCATATTAATTTATATTGAATGACAATTTCTAAGAAGAAGAAAAGCTAATTTCATACAGCTCTGCAATATGTTGTATCTATACTTGACAAATATTTATCACAGCAATTAATAACGTTTGTTGTCAAGAAAAAGTTGTCTGAGCAAAAGCACTAACAATTTTGTCTTAACGAAGCAATAATACTAATAAATCGGCTTGAAATTAGCAGCCGTTTTTTTGATTAAAGTTCCTTATAATTTCACAAAATTTTCGGAATTTCACTTTTTAAATTTTTAATTTTTTGCAATTTGAGTAATTATTCTTTTGTCGGCTTACAGCCGGCTTTGAGCCGCCGTAAAATTCAATCGGCGCAGGTCTCTATAGTGGCCATATTGTTGAAGCTACAATATCGAATTATTTATTCAGTTATTTATTCAGGTTTTTTTGCCCAATCACCATGGACAGATATATTTGCTATTTCTTTATATCAATATCCGTTATTAGGATCATTTCGTTTTAGTGTCCTTATGGTAAAAAGTTCTACTTTAAAATGTGTTTGATACCGAACAACAATTTCAACTTCCATCCCTGAATGGCATATTAATTTATATTGAATGACAATGTCTAAAAAGAAGAAAAGCTAATTTCATACAGCTCAAAGTGTATTTATACAAGTACATGCAAGTGATCAGCTGTTCATTTTTTTCTCCTTTGAAAATACTTGTGAGATTGTCAAAATTTTTTACTTTTTTGTTTTTCTTTCCGTTTGTTTACATTTTTTTGTATGTGAAAATATTAATAAAAAAAAATTAATTTTGAAAACTTTTCACAATAAAAGTAAAAATAACATTTGGAAAACTGTGTTTCGGTTCATTGTTCAAAAAAAATGTACCAGCGGCAGTGGTGACTTATTCTATGTGCGAAAAAAATCCGATTAAAAGGGCAATGTAAGTGAAATTTGTGGCAAACATTTTCAATTATTTGACAATCTCACAATGTTTTACACAAACAAAATTAATGTTGTTTTTTTATTGTTGATTTGTTGTAGAGTTGCATGTACTTGTATAAATATACTTTGATTTTGTCTTAACAAAGCAATAATACTAACCTGATAATTTTTTATCTTGACAACCATTTTGACGTTTATCATTACAAAATTTTATCAGGAATATACATAGGGTTCACATCATCATGGTATATTTTACATTTCAGATGCGCGTCATGCAGCGAAGCCGTGGCGGATATTTGCACAATATTATATTCCATACATTCTGTTAAAAATAGTAAACGCTTAATGAAAGATCCTTTAGATATGGAATCTATTATTAATCATATGCCTTTTATAACTCTTAAAATCGAAAAAGAATTAATATTCCCATTAAGTATTGCTCGTATTCATTAATTACAAAACTTTCACATTTAATATTACAGCCATAAGTTTGTAGGTTTATATATAGAAATTTCGAAATTTCTAACATAAACTGCTGCAGCCTGTATAAAATAATCATTGTAAATGTATTTGTTTTCAAACATTGAGTATGTATGTATACAACTAACAAATTTCAATACGTCACTAGATTGGAAATGAATACAACGTAATACCAGCCAGTATACAAAATCTATAGTATAAATGAATTTTTGTATGTATACATTTGAACAGTAATGTGTATTTTATATACATACGTATGTATTTATGTATGTATGTACATTAGTTTAGGTATAAAAATATAACTGTATTTGTATGTATAGTGTATACATTATCAACTTATATCATATAGTTAGCAAATGAATGAATTCTAAAAATAGAATTCAGCTAAAAAAAGACACACTCCTGCTGCTGCTCCTGCTAAAATAAACTTTGCTTGGCTTAGTCAAAAACAAAATTTTCTTATTCATTTTCATTCACTCACTCACTCACTTGTTCTAGAAAGCAAATAAAAACTGTTCCATTTTTTTATTGAAAAAAAAAAAACATTATTTTATTTAGTTTTCTTTGTTTTTTCTCAGAAATGCTTTCATAGTTTTGGGCAAAGGAATCAGATAGACTTAACGCCTTTAAACAAATAACAAGATAAAAAAAATTGCAAAAAGGATCTCTTTCATGATTTTTTGCTTATCCGTTTAGTGTGTGGTCACTTGAGCGATTTTTCTTCTTGGTGTAAATTGAAAATTAGTTTATGTCCCCTTTGGGTGTAGCAAGCACGACTTTTATTTGTTTTCGATACTAAACAGAAATTTTAATTTCCATCCCTGCATGGCATATCAATTTATACTGAATGCCAGTTTATAGAAAGAAGAAAACTAAATTTCATGCAATGCTCAACAATACGTGGAGGGTTATACAAATTGCTTTTTAATGATTTGCCAAATATTTATTAGAGCAGATTTTTTTCCACCAATTTGTTTTCATCCTTTTTTCAATAATTTTTTTATTTAGCGATATTTTTTTAACAAAAATTTTTTACACTAAAAATTGTTTTCAATATTTATCTTAAAGTATATTTTGGTGATCAGTGTATGAGTATTTCCACAATAAAGTCCACCGTGACCGAAAAAGTAAAAGCTGACAAAAAATTCTTGCCAACATGTATTACTAAAGAAGATGTTCAAGTATGCATGAATTTGATTAAATTAAAGAGTCCAAAGCTTATATTCGTCACCAGTATGATCAAACGTACTACAAAGTTGCGATCGTGTTATGGTCATGACTTTTTATTAATTTTTAATAACATTTTCGCTTAAATATTAGATTTCTTAATTTTTGATTTGCTTTAATTGACATTCTAATGTCACATTCGTGACGGCAAAACATCATTTATTCTCATTACTTCTGCGTTTCCAATAGCAATTTTTTAAAAATTTTAATTTAAATTAAGGTTAGTGGGACAAATTTAATTTAAAAGAAAATGTGAAGGATATAATGCAGAGTTAGTATTTATTAAATTTCAAACTTTGTCGCGTAATGTCATCTGACAAGTATTATCCTAAGTGTAACCTAGTGAATATTGATAAATATGGTTATCTTAAATTATATACGTTTTACTTAGATGAAATCTTTCTCTGATAAGAGTAAGAAAATTGTATTTCTTGTGATTATACTGCATTAACATATTTCCAAAAAATATTTGACTACAGTGCACTCGCGATAACGTAAACAACGTCTAACGTGAACACCGCCTAACGTGAACAAGCTTTTGTTTACATTGACTACTCTGTAACGTGAACAAACTCAGAAATCTCAATAACGTGAACAATATTTTTTCCAAGAAATTCGACAATCGCTAACGTGAACAATTTCACTAACATGAACTCCCTTGGTTTTAATTAGTTCACGTTACCGCGAGTGCACTGTATTTGAATAATGTTAACCCGTACGGCATCTATTCAGAAGTTTGGTAATGCAATTACAAAGGTAAATTTTTAGTTTTTCTCAGATTTAGCAAACAAATATTATATAGTAATTAATATATGCAGCATTAGAAAAATATATTTAAAATGATTTATCAAAAAATTACAATGTGTTAGTTACTCATAAAATGATTTTGACAAGAATTTTTTGTTTTCCCTTATAGTTGACCACACTCACACGGTCTTCCTTTTTAGCACTTTTTTTTTGTAAAAGAATTCATAAGAAAAATAGGATAATTAAAAAAACGGGTTTGAGTTCAACATCTGCAGTAGGATAAAAGCTTTTTCCTCTTGTTTTGTTCTTGCTGAAACAAGCAAAACAACAACAACAACAACAACAACATCACAAACACACAACACAGCGTATACTTGATACATGTTTAAGTATGTGTTGTAGTTGGTGTTTACATTTTATTAATACAACGACCTACGCAATTTCTCTACCTAACAAAAGAGCACATACCACCCACACACACACATCACATACCTTAACAGGAAGAAGAAACAAGAAGAAGATAAGGAGAGAAGTATAAGAAAGAGTATGAAGTGTAAAAAAACAAAACAAAGCTAATACTTACACCATGTGTATTATTTGAGTCGTATGAGGATGTTTACATATGTAATACACATGTATGTATGTATGTTTGTGTGTAAGGGTCATTTTTATTTATTTTTTTCCTCTATAGCCAACATTGTTGTTATTAAGTCTCATTCTGTTACTTAAAAGTAGGAGTGTATTTTATTTAGTGTTACATATTTAGTAACGAGTAGGTAGGTACTTTGTTTGAATTTTTTAATTGCATGTAACTGTTTTTCTGTTTTGTTTTTATACTCTCTGTCTTACACTTAGTTTTATGTATTATACTCGTTTTAATTAGTAATAATTAGTTTTTGGAAAAGTATAATAATGTCATATTCATCTTTATTTTTGTGTAGGTTTTTCTTATGAACAAATTAAAATTCGTTTCGTTTTTGTTTTCTAATATTAATTGGAGTCTGACATACTCAAACAAAAACAAACAAACAAACACACAATAATATGTATGTGTGTATTTGTGCAAGAGTATTTATAAATGAAAAGTTATTGGGTTTAAATGTATGGTGTTGAATGTATAAAATAAATATTTTTATTTATTTGTTATACTGTTTGATCTTTAATCATATAAATTGATATTTAACTCCTGAACAAGAAAAAAAAAAAGAAAAAGGAAAAGAGAGGCTCATTTTTAGAAAATAATAAAATAAACTAAATTTTGTCTACTTTTCCAAGGTGTATAATTACTTTTTAATATAGTAAAACATATAAAATAACTTTTTTTAAAAAATTTTACATCTACAGAAAATCGTTCTTGTACTCAAAATTTCAATATATTTTGTTCATGATGTAATAAGTAAGGTGAGAGCGTTTCGACAACAAACACAATATTTCTTGCTGACAAGAGCATAGGTTTTGTCAAAATTGAATTTGTCAAATAAAAAATAAACAAATTTTATTTTGGCATATTAACTAAAAAACGGCCGTTAAATTTAAATTATATTTGAAAAAGAACAACGGTTTAATAGTGCTTTATCCAAATTTCATTATATGAAATCTTTTTATTCACATTTTCATTCATGTTTTTTGATTTAAAATTTTTTTTCCTTGAAAATAAAATGTATTATTTTTTCAAAATAAATTCAGTTTGACAAAACCCAAGCACTTTTAAAATAGATATATAAAAATCAGCTGTGTTGTTGATTTCACCTTACTTAGTGCATCCTGTATTTTGTTGTTAATTCTTACTGTAAATATAAATCATACGTCAATATTTTGTTCCAGTACTTGCCAGATTTATAAGTTCTACAAAAAATCGTTACCGTTTTCAAAATTTCAATATATTTTGTTGCTAATTCTTATTGTTTCTAACTAAAATCTCGTGCAGTAACGAATCAAAAATCATTTTAAAATATTTACTTAATAAAAAAATATTTGGAGTGACTAAAATCTAGTAAATATTTTAAAATGATTTTTGAACCTATAAATCTGGCAAGTACTGAAAAAAAATATTGACGTATGATTTATATTATTAAATACACATTAATCATACGCCTTGTTGAACCTTTAAAATCTAAAAAGAATTAATATTCCCATTAAGTATTGCAGGTATTTATTAACTACAAAACTTCTACAGTTTTCCACATTTAATATTAGAACCATAAGAGAGAATTAGAAGAGATATCACGCCTACATATTAAAATTACCCAAGTCGACACATATTTTCAGCTATAACCATTAAATCAGCCATTTAAGCGCTTCACTACATTTCTTTCAATGTTAAAACTGTGCAGACATTATATGAACAATATAATAGCATACTTCAGGGCGCTTTAAAATAATAGTGTGTGCCAGACATGGAAAATTCTGCACTATTGTACTTTTCTCACTAATTTTGATATCAGAAAATATCGAGTACTCCTAAAGACATTTAAAATACTTTTTCTTAATTTAAAATTAACAACAAGTACTGCAATTAAAAAAAAAAAAAAAAACATTTTAAATATTTTACGATTTTTGTAAATATCTAAGATATTAGTTACCACATTAATCAGTTTTTGTTTATTTTCATTGTAAAAATGCTTTCAAATACTGTTTTGGATCTGAAAATTGTTTCATATTTCACATATTTGTTTTTAGGCCCTTAATGTTAAAAACTACTTTAATTAAAGTTATTCACAATGGACAACCTAAAACAGCATATTTTCATTTGAAACACAAAACACAACAAATAAATCTCAACCGAAATAAATTGAAAAGTTTTTTAATTTTGTACTTGACAAAACTTTTATTTCAAAAACTTATTCTTCACTACAAAAAACTTTTACTTAAGCAAAAAATTTCCAAGAATTTAGCAAAATACTACAAACCAGCTTATAAAGGGTTAAATATTGTAACTATTTTCAGTTTACCGGCAATTACTTAGTATTATTAGATATTTTGTACATTCAATTGACCTCTAAACATAAAAATAATGGCTTTCTTAAGAAAGATTTGTTTAAAAAAAAAAACAAAACATTAAATTTAAGGGTGTAAATATATTAAACATAATTCAACAATTCAAATCAATGACTTTTTAAGAATTTTAAAACTATGATTCATGTAAAAATACGTTGGCGTTTTAGAGGTGGGTTGAATAAAGTTTAACTCTGTAAAAAAATGCACCTCACCACTTCATTCATACTTCAAATACTATATAATGCAAGTATTTCTAGGAAACCTTAAAAAAAGAGCTTAATTTCAGTTAAAAATAGACAACAGCATAGAGGCGCCTACGAAAGTATAAAAAAAATAAACAGAAACAAAAAATTATATACAAACATTTGAACATATAAATATAATTATTGTAACCAAACCAAAAAAAAAGAAAGCTTTTTATTTCCGTTTACTAAAAACAGAAAAAGATAATCGTAAAGGATAACCAGCAAAAAACAAAGCTTAACCGGAAGAGAGTGAGAGTAAGAGAATTGAAACAAATATGCAATGTACAAAACTAAAACAACAAATTATGAGTTAGAAAAAATACTCCCTGTTTTTGTTTATATTTATACTAAAACAACATTGAGAGTAATAATAATAATAATAATTTGAATTTACGTCAATACATGGTGGTTTTTATTCTTATCATGTCCGAACTAAAAAAAAAAAATACCTAAACATTAACAACCAGCAAACACATGACAAAAACTTCAGTTACAAGAATAATTACAATAAATATTTAAGCCAATAAAGTTGGATTTGAACAGGTTATAAATATAAAAAGGATAATTAAAACACAAAATTCTATTCAAAGTTATTTATTTTTAATCTAACGTGTGTAAATTGAATAACTTAGTTTCAATATTTATGTTCTATAATGTTAACACAGTACGCACCGTTATCTGCAGCCATCTTTGTAAGAGACAATGTTTACAACACAATGAGTAGGAGTGGGAGATTATTGCATTTATGTATGTATGTTTGTGCATACATATGTGAGTACAAAATGTAACATATGTTTTCATTTATTAGTACTTTTACATACATACATACATACATACTATGTACAGAAATATAATTTGTTTATGAAAATGATTTAGAGTAGATAACAACAACAACAGACCTATGCATTAGTGTAATTTAATATTTATGTCGGAGTATAACAGTGAGATTAACTATTAGAGCAAATATTCACATACATACTTACTAATTTGTGTATAATAAAGATGAAGAAGTATATCAACAAGTTGTTGGTGTGTTTTAATGCTTGAAAGCAACATGCTAAAATTTGAATAAAAGCTTACAAACAGTGAATACTTTTAATGTAGGATATTAGGTTTAATTAAATAAATTATACAAAATTGGTCAATTCACAAGGTCTCTTATCATGTCATATTGTCATAATATCCTAATATATCACGACTCGGCGGCTTGGCTTAACCGACTCTTAGGCATTCGGCGTTGGTCTCTGCTGGTTCGTTACGATAACACAATAAACATAGCATAGAAAGTATAGTATTATTTTAGGACATTTTTTGCTTTAAAAGCTATAAAAACCATTGTGAAATATTGGGACATTATGACAATATGACATGATAAGAGACCTTGTGAATTGAGGAAATATATATAAAGTTTTACATCAATTAGATAAATTTAACTTGTATGTACATGAAAAAATCGCATTCTATACTAATTCTAAAATACGGGGGTAATACTATAATGTGGAACAATTGGGAACAATTTTTATAAAGTTTTGAATGCTTACTCTAGTAAAGTCATGTATTTGGTAAAATATTTGTAAGACAGAAAGAAGCAACAGGTTTTCGGTAGTAGTGAATATCGTAGAAATCGAAACGAAACTCTAATTTTGTATATAAGTATTTCCTATTTTTTCTTATCAAAGGACTATTTTTAATACTCTCTATCTTAGATTTTTATGAAAATGGGGGTTTGTTGGTAAAATATTCAGCAAAAAATACCACTTTTATGGTATAAATTTAAAAGAAACAAGTAAGAGAGCTATATAATAGGGTTCTATAGTTGAAACAAAAAGTCGACTTTTCGAACTTTCGACTTTTTTCAATTTTTAAAAAGTCGACTTTTCGAACTTTCGACTTTTGGTAATTTATGAAAAGTCGACTTTTCGACTTTTTAGTTAAATCGACTTTTTTCAACTTTTTACCATTTTTTGTAAAAAATACATGGTTTCTGCATTTTGTTTTGTGTACAAAGAGCATTTTTTTATGAACATTTACTTATTATTTATTTTTGCATACACTAGAAAAAATGTAAGTGTACCAAATTGCAATAACATAAAATTATTATGTTATTCTGTGCATATTTTGTTTTAGTATAATGTTGCAATTAAAAATTTTTTAACAATCTTAAAAGTCGACTTTTTTCGACTTTTATCGACTTTTTTCGACTTTTATCGACTATTCGACTTTTGTGATAACTAATCGAATGTTCGACTTTTTTCTGACCAAAAAGTCGACTTAGACTTTTCGACTTTTTTCAGCAAAAAGTCGATTGTTCGAACAATTGACTTATAGAACTCTACTACATATATGTATTCGGCTGTGCGAATCCCATATAACTTCACCAAATTATGCTTTGAAATAAAAGTTTTAAATATTTTTAAGTAAACAAAATTTAAAAAAAAAAATGTTTTTAAATTTTATGGTAAAAAAATTTTTTTTGTTAATTTTTTAATTTATTAGTGAAAACAATTTTATGATAAAAAAATTTTTACAAATTTCCCGATTTTGACTCATTGTAGGTCCGTCTTCTAAGTCGTTGCAAAGATCTTTGAAATATCTATCATTAGATATCCATATTGTCTATATTTATGAATTAGTAATTCAGATATAGATCAAAAAGAGGTAAAAAATCGAGGTTGTCCCGGTTTTTTCCTTATATCTCAGAAATTTTTGGCCCGATTTTCTCGAACCAAGTCTGTAGCGGATATATTGATGTATGTATCATGTATATAAGTTATTTGGGGGCTACGGAATGTTGATTTCAACATACAGATGAACAGACGCACATGGCTATATCAACTCCACTATCTATAACGATCCAAAATATATATACTTTGTGTGGTCGCTAAGCAATACGATTTCAAATACCCTTGGTAAAGAGTATAAAAAATATTTTTTATTGAAATTTTTGTAAATTTTAAATAATTGCTTTTTAATTCGATTATTTTGAATAATTTCTACAAAGTGGCGCAAAAGTAATCCTCCTATCAGAAAATGCTATAAATTTTGCGATTGGCGCCTAATGTCAGTTCTGTTTTGACATTTGTGTAGTAAACACATGCGAAATACACGTTAATAAACAATGTTACGCTACACTGCTCCAGAACGCGGAATATTGCTGACTATTTATTTGACCAATAATCGGCAAAATTTATAGCATTTTCTGATAGGAGGATTACTTTTGTGCCACCTTGTACTTGCAAAATATGTTTTCTTACTAATTTCTACCTATTCGAATTCAATCATATACATATAATATTGACCTTAAAACCTTTGATTCTGATCCATTTTTAATACCCCAAATAAATGGAATATTTTACAAGATATGAAGAGGGATATTATATCCCCTGAATACAATTGTTTAAACGATAATTTGAAACAGTATGAAATCATGAAAACTTAATTAAATTTTACACTTAATTGTTATTCTTTGAATTATTACAGTGTAATTATAATATTACAGTGTAATTAGAATAAATTAACTTTATAATACTAATTTATAATAATTAGCTGTAAAACTTAGTAGCATCCTTAAAAATATTTTGAAGAAGAAGAAGAAGTTTTTACTCTCCTGAAAACTTTTGCTTAAAAGTAACACCATGGTCGCACAATCTCTCCTATTGCCGCAATAAATGTTTTTTTCTAACCCTAGGTCTCCACGTAGCAATTTTTATTGCTATGCACAAGCACAAACAAACGTGGGCAGAACAACATCACAGCGATTGCTGATTGCATTAGGAGGAGAAAACGTTCGCCACAAACACGAAATTTTCAACACGAGAAGATTTTATGGACGCAATCAAATTTGACAATTGCGGCAATAAATATTGCTACGTGGAGACCTAGGGTAAAGGTATTTATAGACGGCAATACTGAGTATTAATATTTGTCAAAAACTCAAGTATCATAATGCAATTTCATCGTCTAAACAAAATTTGTATTACTTAGATTTTCAAAAAATACAAATGATTTTTTTGATTTACGGTCGGTATTCAAAATTTGTTTAAAACAATTCAAAAACTTTTTATTTTCATATATATCGGGTATAAATTTATAAATATAAATAAGGCAAACAAAAATGTCAAGAAAATACAAAATAAAAATAAAGTTTGCAGAAAAATAGCAATCAACAAAGAAGTAAAATATTTGTACTACAATTGTGTAAACAATAAAAGTTTCTTCGAAACGATTTCTAGAAATACCGAATGATTTCAATACTTAGTATTTTAAATTAGAAAAGTGTTAATACTCAGTATTGCCATCTATAAATAAGTACCTTAAGCAATACGAATTCAAATAATTTTCGTACAATAATATTTTGTCTGTAGGGATATTTTATTTGGTAAAAGTTTTTTTTCGCTTTGTTTGTATTTAATTTATTAAAGTAAATACATTTGATGTTTTTTTTTTTTGTTGTTTTATTTTCTCTACTTTTTGTTTTATTTCATTTCGATTTAGCTGTAGGACATTTACATACATTCAGAATATTTATGCATAACAACATGAATTCATGACGAGTACATAATAAAATATGTATAAAAGATATTCAATTGCGAAATTATATGTATGTATATTGAAAAAAATATTAAAATATCTATGTGTATGTGTATGTGTATTATGTTAATTGAAAAATGTCATATTAATTACATGTATGTACAATGTATGTTATTATTATGAAATTTAATTAATATGGCGGAATTTTAGGCAACCTTATCTTAATGTTATTATATACTTAAATTATTGATGAAAATTAAGCTAATTATGCGAATATATGTACTTTGCAATTTTATTAACGCTTGTATTTTATTGCTAAGTTGTAAGAGGCGTATGTGAAATATTAATTAATTTTAATATTTTGTAAAGTATACGCCATAGGGTAGAACTAGAGGTGAGAGAAAATAATATGTAATAACTTTCTCATTATAAATATGGCTGTCACAACAACAAAATACATTGATATACATGTATTTTGTTGTTGCAACTTGCAAATGGGAGGTTTTTGATGCAGACTTAAGTTTTTATTTACTCTTCCATTGCTTAATACACAACAATCTGTATCGTCATTCTTGTATTAAATACACCATTTGTTTATTTGTTTTTTGAACATCCAGTTTATATTGTATGAATGTATTTTTTATTTTAAAAGTCAAACACCAAATAAGAAGAAGAAAAGCAATATTCAGAACTAGGTTTTCTAGAAATAAAATGAAAAATAGAACTGAACAAAGGAAATCAATGATTTTTATACCCTTCACCATGAGTGGCTAGAGTATATAGAAGTTAGTCATTCCGTTTGTAATTTCCACATTTTTTATTGTCGACCCCACAAAGCATATATATTGTGGATCTTTATAGAAAGCGAAGTCGATATAGCCATGTCCGTCTATCCGTCTGTATATTGAAATCAACTTTCCGTAGCCCCCAAATAACTTACAAACATTATTGATACATCAATATATTGGGAATTCTTCCGGTTCCGGTTAAAATCGAGAAAATCGGTCCACAAATGGCTGAGATATAAGGAAAAATCCGGGACAACCTCGATTTTGGGCCTATTTTTGATCTATATCTGGATTATTAAGTCATTAATATAGACAATATGGATATCTAATGATAGATATTTCAAAGTCCATTGCAACGATGTATATAGGGCTATAGTAATTTGGACCTACAATGGGTCAAAATCAGGAAAAATATTTGTTAACCTGATTTTTTTTTACTAATAAATTTAAAACAAAATTTAAAAATAAAATTGCAAAAAAAAATTTAAAATTTTAAAAACAATTCAGAAAATTTTTTTTTTTTAAATTTTGAAAAAAAAATAATAATTTTGTTTACCTAAAAATATTAAACATTTTTATTTTAAAGTATAATTATAATATAAGATTCGGCACAGCCAAATATAGTTCTCTTACTTGTTTTTTTTTTTTTTTGCAAAAGCTGCTAACATTAAGGCGACATTTACACTTTAATTTAAAGTCATGTCTTTTTTTTTTTTTTTTGTTTTCACTTTTGAAACCCCTATGAAAATCCCCTTGCATTTATACGATGCCTTTTTTTGTCAACCATGTTTGTCTTTTTTTTACATTTAATCGTATCAACAGCCAATTGGAAAATAACTCAAAGCAGAATATCAAAAAAAGTCATGAAAAACAGAAAATGTGCCTTTTGATTCGATGTCACCATGATCTAATAAGTCGACATTTACACGTTGATTTAAAGTCATGTCTTTTTTTTGGTTTCTCTTTTTAAACCCCTACGAAAATCTCCATTCATTTATACGATGCCTTTTTTTCAACCAGGCATGCCTTTTTTTCAACCAGGCATGCCTTTTTTTTGTCATATAATCGTATCAACAACCAATCAGAAAAGAGCTCAAAGCTGAATATTAAAAAAAGTCATGAAAAACAGAAAACTTGCCTTTTGTGTTGACTTCACAATTTGCTAGTACAGAAAAAAGCCCATGATTTTAAGTCATGACTTAAAGTCATAATGTAAATGGCCCCTAAGTAAGGTGAGAGCGTTTCGACAACAAACACAATATTTCTTGCTGACAAGTGCATAGGTTTTGTAAATAATCTTTGACAAAACTGTTACCAATGTGAACACAAAGCTTTTGTTATTTTTGCATATTAACTAAAAAACAGCCGTTAAATTTAAATTATATTTGAAAAAGAACAACGGTTTAATAGTGCTTTATCCAAATTTCATTATCTGAAATCTTTTTATTCACATTTTTTGATTTAAACATTTTTTTCTTTGAAAATAAAATTTATTATTTTTTCAAAATAAATTCAGTTTGACAAAACCCAAGCATTTTCAAAATAGATAAATAAAAATCAGCTGTGTTGTTGATTTCACCTTACTAAGTGCATCCTGGATGTCACAATTTGCTAGTACAAAAAAAACCCATGATTTTAAATCATGACTTAAAGTCATAATCAGAGGTCCAAACCGTGGGGAAATATTCGGCGGCGGCGCGGCTAAGGAAAATTTAATCGGCGGCGGCTCAAAGTCGGCTGAGCCGATACAAATATTTTATTTTACTTTTTTTGCGAAAAATAACGGGAGAAAATTTGCGTAGCTTAGAGTTGCATATTTTAAATGTTACCATATTTAATTTTTTGGTTTAAGATTTAAGATAGTGTTAGAGCTTTTTTTAATTTGTTCTCAATTCATTTATTTTATTTGCAGGCTCAGTCAATAGATTACAGTATATCACACTAGTACTTAGTTTTGTAAAAATTTGTTGTAACTTCAATAACAATTTAATAAAAACTATACAATTTTTTTTATTAATTTTTATCAACTAAGCTGGATAAGTCGGCTCATAAAGTTAGCGGCGGCTTTCATCGAAAAAATTTTTGGTGTATTGATATACAAGGTGACATTAATCAAACAGTTGACTATTTTTTGCTCGTGTTTGTTTACAACTTTCATCTTGTCAAAATTGTTTTTTTTTTTTTTTTTTGTAATTTCTATACGTATGCCTTTTGTCAAAGTTTGCTTATATTGTGGTTCATTGTTTAAAATAAAGTAAATAAGAGAATTTTGTGAAAATAAAAAATAAAATACGTCGATTTTGGTTCTGTTCGACTGTTTTTATCACAATTTCTTTTATATCTAACAATTTTCATTCAACAAAAATGTTTTCAAGCCTTTAATAACAATTTTTTATTTACGTTAAGTCAGCTGTTTTTGACACTATACAAGTGATTTAACAAAAACAAAGTGCTTGTTGTTTTTGCATTGTTGTATTTGTTGCCGTAACGCATACACCTTATAATCATCACGCCATGGACAAATTGTTTGTATTTGTATTCTTCTTCTTCTCAATAACTGGCATTCACATAACATTGATAGCTGGGAAACCAATAAACAATTTTAAAAACATATAAAATAAAAGTGTATAAGTGTACTAAATTTTTGTATTTAAATGTTCAACGACAAGCTTACACTATTGTATTTTAATACAATAATACACTCGATACAAGGATACAAGGGGTTTTGTGAATTAAGCATATGTACATTTTATTCTATGCATTGCTGTTTTAAAAATTCTACTCTATTCCAGAAAATTATCTTCGAGATTTCGAAACGATAATAAACTAAATAATTCTTAAGATAGTTTTGCAAAAAATGTTAAAAAGACACATTCAAAACATTATTAGTCAATTCACAAGGTCTCTCATCAGTCATATTGTCATAATGTCCTAATATATCACGACTCAGCGGCTCGGCTTAACTGACTCTTAGGCATTCGGCGTTGGTCTCTGCTGGTTCGTTACGATAACACAATAAACATAGCTTGAAAAGCAATAAAAACCATTGTGAAATATTAGGACATTATAACAATATGACATGATAAAAGACCTTGTGAATTGACAATAAATGCTAATACATTTTAATGTAAAAGTTTAAAAGAAATAAAATTTTCAAAACTAAATTTGGAATAAATTCAAAGTGAATGAATGGCCTTTTCACGACTTCTTAAGCAATAGTAATATACAATTCATTCTAAATGCCTTCCTAAATTCAAATAAATTTCGTCAATAATGAAGCTTTTCAAAATATCATACAAGAACAGTTTTAAAATATGATGTGGGAATTCAAATATTCTACTATTATTTAAAATTATTTGAGATTCAAATGTTTTAAACTTTAAGTAGACATAAATATTAAATTTAATATATTTTAGTTTAATTTTATTATTAACATTTTTCGAAAATCTTTTAAAGGATTCCCCAAAGCATACAACAATTAATGTGTTTCATTAAAAAAAAAAAAAAAACATAAACATTTCATCAAAATTGCATTGGTTGTATGCAATCATTCAAATGCAAAGCATTTGATCTCCAATGACACGCTGATGAAAACATCAAGCATGTTTTAACTAAATCGAACCACTTCGTACTGCTTCGTCATGTAATTTTTTTTTTTTTTTTGCTGGGAAACCATTATATAAGAATATACAATAAATACATTTCAACATATCCAATAAATGAAAGTTAACTTAATGCCCAACCAATAAAATTGCAACCAACAGTTTAAGGATACAAACTAATGTTTATTATCTTTTTAATAGTGATTTTTATTGTCAAACATAAGTATGAATTTTATTATCTATTTGTAATTATATTATTAACTGCCATATGGTACAATTTTTTTATTTATCATTATTTCATATTAAACAAATAGTTTGCCTAATCTATTATGAGTATTTTTTTTATGGGGGGAAAAGCACCCGGCAACAAGTTGTATGCGCTGCATACGTCATGACAGTTGGAAAGTTTATCACTGTAATCGATATTGTTGTGTAAAAGAAAGATAATAAAGATAAACGCGTTTTTAATAATTTGAGAATACTTCACAAATATTTTGGAAATTTAATTATTATACAGCAGAATTCAGACAATAAACTTCCAGGACTATTACCAAATAATTGATATTTGTATTTGTAGAAGAAATATACTCTTAAAATATTTTGCAAATATTTAAAAACTAGAAGAATTGAAACTATTGTGAATTAAATAAATAAGAATTTCTGCTATTTTCTTACTTGATGAAACATATTGTTTAATGTGTTGTTTTTATTATTAAAACATAAAGCCACAGGATCTGGCTTGTGTCATTGTCAATTGAATTATAAGCGTTCATTTTTTCATTTCTGTTTTTTGTTATTCAATAAATACACAAAATTATATTATTTCTTTATAATTGTATTAACATTTTGTTCAAAGTTAAATATAAAGCTTATAAAAGAATTATAATGTGTTACAAAAGAACTAAACTCAAATGCTCTAGGCCAGTTATTATAAAACAATTTTTGGAATTTCGAAAACTATAAAATTAAAAAAAAAAAGCAAGTAACAGAGCTATATTCGGCTGTGCCGAATCTTATATAACCTTCACTAAATTATAGTTTAAAACTTTTATATATTTTTAAATAAAAAAAATTTTAAAAAAATTTTCAAAATTGTTTTTCAAAATTTAAAAAAAAAAAATTTCAATATTTAAATTTTTTTTTTTTAATTTCTTGTCATTAATTTTTTTCTTCATTTTTTAAATTTATTACTGAAAAAAATTAATGACAAAAAAATTTTTCCATTAAAAAAAATTCGGGTTAAAAATTTTTTTCAAAAATCGAGGTTGTCCCGGTTTTTTCTTTATATCTCAGCCATTTGTTGCCGGATTTTCTTGATAAATAATAACCGAGCCGGAAGAATTCCCGATATATTGATGTATAAATCATGTATGTAAGTTATTTTTCAAAATTGTTTTTCAAAATTTAAAAAAAAGTTTTTTTTTTCAATATTTAAAATATTTTTTTTTTAATTTCTTCTCATTAATTTTTTTTAAATTTTTTAAATTTATTAGTGAAAAAAAATTAATGACAAAATCGGCTTAAAAAATATTTTTCCCGATTTTGACCCATTGTAGGTCCAAATTACTGTAGCTTTATATACATCGTTGAAATATCTATCTTCTTAAATATCTATCATTAGATATCCATATTGTCTATGTTAATGACTTAGTAATCCAGATATAGATCAAAAATAGGCCAAAAATCGAGGTTGTCCCATTTGTGGCCCGATTTTCTCGATAAATAGTAACCGAGCCGGAAGAATTCCCGATATATAGATGTATGAATCATGTATGTAAGTTATTTTGGGGCTACGGAAAGTTGATTCCAACAAACAGACGGACAGACGGCTATATCGATTTCGCTTTCTATAACGATCCAGAATATATACTTTGTGGGGTCGCAAATGAAAAATGAAATGGAATGACAAACTTATATATAACCTTGCCTCCTCATGCTGAAACAGCTTAACAAATTTATCTAATTTTTAGCTAAAATTCGTTAAAGAAAACATTAAATCAAAATTTATTCAAATTTCTGTCTATCAAAAAAAATTATATGTATTTTTTTTTTTTTTTTGTATAATGCTGTTCGTTTATTAACATCATTGTCATGGGCTACTCTTGGACTCTTCCACTTCTTCCACTTCAATTTCATCTTAATATTTTCCTTTTACAATGTCGCTGGTAATGATGACAATGCTAATCAATTGAATTATTATAGACAGAAAGCATACAACACTCACTCCTGTAAATTACAGGAAGTCCTTTAAAATACAAAACAAACAAAAAAAAAAAAAAAAAAGCAGCAAATAGACTACAAGTTGATGAGTAAATGAAAATTCTAAACGTAAAAGTTTCCATTAGCAAAATCAAATGGACAAAAAAAAACCGCCCCAAACATCAGCAACAAAAGTAGCTAAAACTTAACTACATTAATGTATGTATATCAAAGACAAGTAACAGCTGGAAAACAATTTCCGTTTTAATAAGACTCCATTGCTGTAGTTGCTAATAACTAAGAATGGAGAAAAACACACAAAAAAAAAAATTGAAAAGCTGGTAAAAGGTCAAACAACAATAAGAGCCATAATAAAGTTGTGCCTTTTATAAAATAAATTTGTATAAGAAAAATTTCATAAATAGGATGAATATAGAAATATTATGATTTTACAAACATTTTTTGTTAATAATGGTATTGTTGCAATGACCCGACAATGATTGTACATATACATACTTAAATATAAGTACTGTATAAACAAATTGTTAGAGGTTTAAGTCTCTTACTCATTATCTTAATTTTTACACGAATTTGTCTTGTGTAGACCACTCTATGTCGATATTAGATTCTTGCTCCAATAGTGTTGCTCACACATTTGCTTCCACATGGATATCTGCAATCTAATATCATTTTCAATATAAAACAAGTAAGAAAGTATGGTCGGTCAAGCCCGACCATATAATACCTTACACTAAAGGTAAGGTCAGACTACGCAAATTATTTGACACAAAATGTTTCATGTGTTTGATCAAAATTACATCAAATAATCCATGGCTTGATTTTGTGGTCACACTGTACACATTTATTTGCCATATTAATACTATCAAACACACGAAGGGAAAAATATATTTGTCTTGTGGTCACATTTGTGGTAATAATTTTTCTAAATAATTATTAAATAAAGCTGTAAAAAAACTTTAATTTCATTCATCAATAAAAAATACATATCTACAAAGTAAAATACTACTAGATTTTGCTTTAAATTTGAAAGAATTGTGAAATTTCAGTACTTTTATTTTAACGTCAAATATTTTATGTTCCTAGTTTGAACAGAAAATATTTTTGCACGGCAAACAAGAAAACAGCTGAATTTGGTCAAACAAATTTATTTGCCTATAAGAAAACTTTCTTGTAATGTGACCAATGTGTGACCACTAAACAGCAAATATTTTCCTAAATTTTTTATTTGATCTTGCAATTCATTTGCAAGATCAAACAGCGTCAAATAACAGCTGTTGCATCATGTGTTATCGCAAAAGTAGTGTTGCTATATCTTAAAATAAAAATCGCAAAATAATGAAAACAAATCGCGAAAAGAACTCAAGCTTGAACAATTTAATAATATAATATTAAAAGTTTATTTATTAAATTATATTACTATCAACGTATTAAAATTTGTAATTGTACTTAAAATATACAAAATATCCCTAATATAATTAACAAATTTGGAATTTTATTGTATTTGTTTTGGCTTTGTTTGGATTTTGAACTAAAAATCGCATTATTCAAACAAAACGAATGTTACTATGATGAACTTTACAATAATCAAATAAGTTAACTGTTAAAAAGAAAAAGTATATTTTTAAAATGTTGAAACCAAAGTACATACAAGTAGTCCAACTCTTTGACAGCAGTACCTAACTATATATTGGACGCAAAACGAAATGAAAATGTGCTAGAAATGTAAAATAAAATTATAAAGCTCTGTGTGTTAAAGAATTAACGAGAATTAAACTATATTTAATCGACAATTTTTTCTTAAAATATCGAGACATTTGATGTGTACATTTTTCACAAGGGTGTTGAATTCACACGGTACTCATTTATGTGAGAGAGTAATATTGAAAAATAGAGTCGGACTACTTGTTATACTTTGGTTGAAACTATACTTATATGTAGAAGGAAAAATGAAATTCATAATTGATATTAATTTTTTTTTAATAAAAATTATTAATCGAACAGGACTTTCACCAAACTTTTTTCATTCTGAATGTTCACAAATATTATATTAGCATTAAAAAAAATTAAGCAGATCATACTGTTTAAGAATTAATTTTTAATTGCAATCCAATCATAATATTTATGTATGTCTAAACTATTTTCTTTGATTTTAAATTCAATAAATATTCCATTCATTTGAGCAATTTTAAATTTTGTAAATAGAAAAACTCCATGTATAAAAACAATCAAACATCAGACTATGTTATACGTATACAAATATAATCGCATACAAATGAAAAAATCGCAACATAGACTTCATGTCTTCAATTAGTTTTTCTCCCAGTATGTCATTCTAGGCTGAATGACTTTTATGTGAAGAAGAAGACTTCATTTATTGATGCCATTTTTTTAGTGAAAATAATTTAAATAAGAATTTTAGAAGAAATATTGATATGTATTATAGTTAAAGAATAAAAATAGTGCAATTTTGTTTTTAATTTAGTACCAAAAATGTTTAAATATTCTCATTTTTAATCCGCTGTGTTGAGCAAATAATTTTCTTTGTTTGCTCTATTTGTTCAAACAATTATTTCATGAAAGTATTTGATATAGTGTGACCACACGGCAAATATATTTACTGATTCTTTTTCGCAGCAGTTTGGTCAAACAAAAAGTGAAAAATTAAATTCACTATATGATAACAAAATTCAATAAAGCTTTAATAAAATAATTGTTTTACAATTAGAAATAAGTGCGTTAACCTTAAATAGATTTGTAAGATCAAATTATATATTTTTTATGTATTTATATAGCTAGTGGTCACACTATGTTCACATTAAGAAAATATTTTGTTTGCCGACAAATAAATTTGTTTGACTAAAATCATCTGTTTTGTTGTTTGCTCTAAGTTTTATTTGTGGTCAGATTCAGACAATGAAATATTTGACGATAATCGTCAAATATTAGCTGTGTCTGACCGTACCTTAAGTAAATGAACAAAAACATTTTTCTTTCAAAATTTCAATAATTTATATTCGTGAGTGATTATCGGCAGTGGGCCTTATATGGGAGCTATGACAAATTACTGACCGATCACCATGAAATTTGGTCATGTGATTAATGTCTATATGAAAGTTATTTATGTTGCATTTTATGTGTATACCAACATTTTAAGGAGATTTATGCTCGTTAAAGTGATTATCGGAAGCAGGTCTTATATGGGAGCTATGACTAATTATGGACCGATCATAACAAAATTTGGTGACATAAATTCGGTATATATATAATTTATTTGGAGAAAAACCTGTGTAGATACCTATATAAATTAAACATTTATGACCGATAAAATCCAATTTCGGGAGGACATTTGTATGGGGGCTAGGTGAAATAATGGACCGATTTCAGCCAGTTTCAATAGGCTTCGTCCTTGGGCCAAACAAATTATATGTACCAAATTTTATCGAAGGTTTACATGGACAGCCAGCCAGACGGACGGACGGACGGACGGACATCGTTTAATCGACTCAGAAAGTGATTCAAAGTCGATCGGTATACTTTAAGGTGGGTGTTAGACTAATATTTTTAAGCGTTACAAACATCTGCACAAATCCATTATACCCTCCACACTATGGTGGTGTAGGGTATAAAAAGATTAAGAGCCTCATAAAAAGACGGCATTTTAAAAATATTACACAGCAAATTATGAACATGAACATCACATGTTTTCTCCACACAAAAGAGCATGAAGAAATTTGTATCTGTTATTCTGCCAACGATCCTAATCAAGGCGAATTCATACAAGGTGGCGTCAGTTCTACAAAAACAACAATTGGTCTTAACAAATGTCAAAAAACAAAAATTAAAAATGAAACAAATATGTATTAAAACTTAATATAGTGTAGAAAATTGAATAGTGAGGGCTTTACTTATTTATGTAAAAAATAAATATTTTGTTAATAAGCTTAGAATATGTAGATATTTGAATATAAAGAAAAGCTTTGACAACTGTTAGAACCAAAAAGCGAAAAAAAAGTTATCAGCTGATTGACTGACTCCACCTTGTATAAATTCGCTTTGATCCTAATCTTGACATAGTATTATTTTAATTTCAAAAACCGGTGATGCCAACTATTTATGATCACATACAAATTTTTAAAATTGATTTCAATATTTGAAAAATAAATTGAAATTTCCACATTAATTCTAGATTCGATAATTTTAATTTAACGGAATTTCTCCTGATTTGATTGCTCCCAACAGATTTTATTGAAGTTACAAATACATATACATATGTTTTAACTATGTAGTCACAACATTGACAGCCCTTATCTGTCATCTGCAATACTGTCATCTACAATACCAGGAAACCAGGAAACTTAAGAAAAAAAAAAAAAAAAACGGTTTGTGGTGGAAAAATAGAAAAGGAAAGATTAATAACAAATTCATTCTATCTTGGTACTAATTTTATTGATTCAATATTCAATAATTGCAAAATCTCTGCCAATGTCTTGTAACTTAAACATGTTTGACTTTTTGTCGAACTTTTTTACATGGCAAAGAACAGCTGATGCTGTTGTTAAATGAGTTAAAAACAACTTCAGCTGGTTTTATATTTACAGTCGACTTTAACGTCAGAAGTATACTTTAACTTGTCTATGGTAGACCTAAAGTCCACTCTTAAGTAGAGACGACTTTATTTCTCTTAAAATATACTTTATTTTTGACAATGATTATGAGCCTATGTGTTTTTTATAATCAGGCCTTTGCTAAACCAAGTTTTCTTCTTATAAATTGGCATTCACTATGAATTGATATGTCAATCAGAGATGGAAAGTAAAATATTTGTTTGGTATTAAATTTTTCTTAATTTTAATAATTAAAATTGAAATTTAATTTATTTTGAGTGAAAAACTAGTAAAAAGATTTAATGAGAAGGAAATATCTCAAAATATATATATTTTTACTTTAATAAAACATTGAAAAAGTTGAAACTTGCTAAACCAAAAACTTTAAAAATTAAAAAAAAAAAAAAACGTGAGCACACATCTAGTATTCGATCTATAAATATAGTGATTGATTTTACAATGGAAACTTTTCCACTATATTAAACTAATAAATCCAAATAATGAAATTTGTATTTTTTAATATGTTATTAATATATGTATACTTTCATTTGCTTATATTAAAGGAAATAACCATGATACAACCATTAGAAGGTAGAATTACTAGGGAGAGAGTTTAAAATGCTATCCCTTGTTACGTCAAATAATAGAAAAATAAAAAACAGAAATCGAAAAATAACAAATGAAAATTGAGAAATATTTTGTTTACATTTGAAATACAGGACATTTTTTAAATCTTACGAGATTTTGTTCAAATGAACATTTACACAAACAACATTTAACACACATGTTTCTTCTTATATTTTTTAAATTGAATTTAAATTATTTTTCAATTTAGTTAATTTTTGATGTTTTATTTCAATTGTTCTTTTATTTTTTATTTTATATTAGTCTGACAATTCAAAGCATGTATAATTCAGAACATATCGCTCATTTGCTGCAACAACGATATAATTCAAAATCCGTGTGTTTTGAACTGACTAATACGAAATATGCGCCGTTCTATAGTCTTTCATATAGTTTTATCAGTTTTCAAAAAAGTCAATAATTTTTTCCGTGAGAGTGTTTTTTGTTGTAAACGTCAAAATTAAAATTCATGTTTTCTCGTATATATGACAAGAAAAAATTTGGGTTAAATACAGATTAGAAGGATATTAACATCTACTATTCAAATAAGGTTATATTTCTAAAATCTCATGATTTGTTGAACATTTATTTAAGAAATAGTCAAATGTCATAAAACATTCAAAGCCGTTTTTCTCAAAACACCTTTTTTTGAATTATGACGTTGTTGCAGCAAATGAGCGATATTTTGTAGTGATTCTACCTTTTATTGTTATATTATGGGAAAGAACATAATTCGTTAATTTAATTCTGAAAATACTTAGAATACAAACTAAAAGAAAATCAATTAACTAATCATTAATTTCCTTTGCAATATTAAAATAACCATTCCAATCTGATAAAGCTATAATTTTTAGTTCTTATTTTACGATCTACAAATTCCCAGAGGTTTTCTATGGGATTGAGATCTGGCGAATGGGCGGGCCACTTCAAAACACGTACCTCATGGGATTATAATCATTCGGTTACACTCTAGAGGTATATTTTTTTTCAGCTTATGGATACATAACATCGTTCAAAATGAATATGTATCCTGTGCCAGTCATAGTATATTTTATGATATGAATTGCACTCATACCTTGTCCTTCAAAACAGCCCCACATCATAATATTGCCACCTATAAACTTGACTTTCTTATTTGTGTATATGGGGTTCAGTCTCTTTCCCTTCGGCAGTCTTACATATACTGTCCCATCACTGCCGCTTAAATTGTATTTGGATTCATCCGAAATTTATATTAACAGAAGATTAACTTGGAAGAATCTCATAATATGTATATTTGGTAAGAGATAATGTTTTTGAAAATTAAAATTACGGTATACAGTTATAAAAAATATTTACATTTGGTCAATTCACAAGGTCTCTTATCAGTCATATTGTCATAATGCCTTAAAACAGTTAGGGACAAAATTGTTCACAAAAAGTATGATTAAAGATATAACAAATTTGTTTACAAACTTAGGTCTGGCAACCCATTTTGTGTTATGTAGTCTGGCACAATGTTGTTTATTGTATGGCAACATTTTTTTGGAGTACCGTTACTTTTTTACTTAAAAGAAAATAAACAACTATATCCACGTGTGTGAACATTTTTGACCCTCAGATCTTTTTCTCAATTTTTAAAAAATATAAAAACAAAAAAAAAAAAAAACAATTTTTTTAATAACGTAAGTAAAGGACATTATTTAAAGTTATTTAAATAAAATACTACTCTTTTAAATAATTTATTTAGCCTTTTATAATGGGAAAAGCTAAGACTCCCCTATTAAAATAAAAATTTGGCAAAAGACATAATGGAAGGTGTCCCATATCGTTAAATCGTTAAAAAAGTATAATATATCAATAGGGTTAGTGAATAAAATAAAGAATCAGAATAGTTTAAACTCCATGGGAAATAAATATGGTCGTCCAAAAAAACTTTCGCTTGCCGATGCTCGAGAAGCTCGTCGATTGATTGTGTCTGGTGAGGTCACACAGCTGTTGAGGTCACACAAATACTCAACCAAGAGTATAGTCTAAATATAAGTTCCAAAACTGTTCGAAGATGTTTAAAATCCAGCGGCCTAGCGCCAAGAACAAAACTTAAAAAACCTTATTTAAGCGAATAAAATCGAAAAAAGAGGTTGGCTTTTGCAAAAAAGTACGATCATCAGATCAGATGAGACAAAAATCAACCGTATTGGGTCTGATGGGCGCCAATGGACATGGGTTGATAAAAGAATTGGAGTCCAAGAGCGAAATATTACAAGCACAATGAAATTTGGAGGTGAATCTTTGATGGCTTGGGGCTGTTTTCGTGAAAACCAGTTGGGTGTACTACGCCGAATAACTGGCAGAATGTGTGCCAAAGATTACATTACAATTCTTGAAGACTCATACATGCCAAATTTGGATATATTTGGTTTAGAGCCGGGTGAGGATGACATCTTCATGCAAGACAACAACCCGAAGCACATTGCCGGAATTACTAAAAAGTGGTTTGAAGAAAATGGGATTAAACTTTTAGATTGGCCACCCAAGTCTCCGGATTTAAATCCGATTGAACACCTTTGGTCAATATTGAAAAGGAAAATATTGGCTAAAAAAGACCCAGCGAAAACCATCAATGAACTTTGGGAGCGTTCTATCGAGGCGTGGGTAAATATTAACCCACAAGCAGGGACCGTAACAATTATGACATTTATAATAAAAATCACAACATAATTGTTATTTTTTGATTTTTATTTTTTTTTTGTCAGAAATATTTGTCAAACTTTGATTTTTATTTTTTTTGTCAGAAATATTTGTCAAACTTTGATTTTTATTTTTTTTGTCAGAAATAATTGTTATTTTTTTGTGATACATATTTGTCAGACTATATAAATAAAAATCATAGTGTGATAAATATGTATGACAAAAAAATAACAATTATTTCTGACAAAAAAAATAAAAATCAAAGCTTGACAAATATTTCTGACAAAAAAAAATAAAAATCAAAGTTTGACAAATATTTCTGACAAAAAAAATAAAAATCAAAAAATAACAATTATTTTTGACAAAAAAAATAAAAATCAAGAAATTAAAAATCATGTTAATTTATGAAAATATAGTTGAAAACGATCAAAATGGTATGCTTGACTTGACTCTCCGATATTTTCTAGTGATGGCTTTTTTCCTTTGAAATTTCAAGAATAATTATTATTTTCGGTCCCTGCCCACAAGTGCTAATAAATCTTGTAAATAGTATGCCAAAACGAATAAAAGCTCTTAAAACTGCTAAGGGTCATAATTGTTCACAGCTAACATGTGAAACCTTTTAAAATTTTAAAAAGTGAATTTAATATTTTTTGTTAGTATTATCTTTTTTTTATTAAAGCATAATATAAAGATTAAAATCAATTAAAAAAAATTTCAATAAAAACAATGAAGAAGAAAAAGCAAGTTATTTATATTTAATATTGGTTGTTTTGTGAACAATTTTGTCCCTAACTGTATATCACGACTCGGCGGCTCGGCTTAACCGACTCTTAGGCATTCGGCGTTGGTCTCTGCTGGTTCGTTACGATAACACAATAAACATAGCATAGAAAGTAGTATTATTTTAGGATATTTTTTGCTTGAAAAGCAATAAAAACCATTGTGATATATTAGGACATTATGACATGATAAGAGACCTTGTGAATTGACCAATTATATTGTCAGTCGTGGTATGTTAGCAAAACAAATGATTAAAGCTGTAATAAGATTTGATTTCAATTAATGCTTAAATCTTCTTCTAGATTCATCTTTGTAAAGGAACATTCCTAACCCTCTAACTAACGAAATGACCAATAATCTTAGCAACCTGCCAATTAATGGACATCTAACTAATAACATTATATTCATAATCGTAATAACTACACGTTTTTTTTCATACTTTCTTTTACGATTTTAATAAATTGTTGCTCAGCAACAAAACCAGCCAAAGACAAGAGAAAAAACCCCATTTTTTCAATCTAGTACTAATTGCAATAAGCTTCAATAAACCAACCGAACACAACATACACAAATGGCTAATAAAAATATAATAATTCATATTTTTTTTACTATAAAAACACACTCACATATTCTGAGACTGAGAAAGAACTAAACATAAATAAGAAAAATATTGTACAACAAATAATGGTAATTAAATGGCTTATAAATGTAAGCACTAGTATGTAGTTCTACAACCCTCAAGTATGTAATATGAAATACTACTTACAGTACAGTACTGTGCACTACAAACACTGCACAGCCACTTTACAACAGTCTTACAACCTTAGTAATATTAAAAAATAAACGCATTTTATATATGCACCCACATTCGGTTTAATTACCCGCTTATGCTCTCTCCCACAGATTTCTAAATTAGCAGGGATATGAAGAATATTAAAATCTAATTAAAATAATAAACTGCAGAAATAAATTAGAAAGAGTTTTTTTTGCAAATCCTACAAGTAATTGAAAAAAAAATTGCATTAAAATGGGGTAAGAAAAGTAATAAAAACGCTAATTCGCTAATTTATCATGAAGTAGAAGGAAATTTTCTTCTAACCACCACAAAAACTTATGAAATCAAATCAAAATGCGTAGTTAATTATTTATTTGATTGAATTAACCCAAGAAAAATATAAGAAAATAAGAATAATAACATTTATTTAATAAAAAAAAATATAGAAAAAAGGGGGAAACAGTAAAAGTTTAGCATTTGTACGTAAGCAACAAGTGACATTTAGTTAGTTACGGGCATGATAGGGAGCCGATAGAGAGAGAGAGAGAACTTTTAATATTGTTATAAGCTCCCTTCTTCTTTTAACACGTGTTGAAGGTTTATTTAGCTAAGACTTTACAAGTGTTCGTCACGAATGCATTTAAAGGCTATTTTGTGTAATAATTTTATTTGTTAAATTAAATATTTATGCAATTATAAAAAAGTGATAATAGAAAATTTGCAATAGAAGCAATAGAATTTGAAAATATTGGAGTTTTTTTTTTTCATTTTTAGCTTAAATTTTGAAACATTTGTACAATATAAATTTATTCATAGTATTGGCCATTGTTAGCTAAGACCTTTTCCCATCTTTCTGCCAAAATATGGATTACGAGCCAAAGGAACTGATCATCTTTTGAGGACAAGAACGAACTAAGCCAATTTCAAACACTCTGTCACAGATATACTATATACAGATTCGTCAAAACTGACGTTTACAAAAGTGATGTATCAGCTTTTTTTCATTTAACCCCATCGAAGAAAAAGGATAGCCATACATTTTTCATACATATTTGCTATTCCTTTCTTACGTTGGGGTTAATTGTGTGATGCCACTTTGATACATTTTAACACCGTGTCGTATCTGCTCATTATCTGTGACTCTGTTCTGAAGTGAAGCGTATCGGACTTGGCAAGGTCTGGACTATAACCACTTCTTTCTAAATAATTTTGAACAGGTTTTGCAACATGTAGTCTAGCGTTTTCATTATGGAATATTATTATTGTTTCATGTCTGGCAGTTATTCTTCCAATGCTAGCTTTAAACGAATCAGTTGCGATGGTCTGGACATATTTCAGCAGCTCTTAATAGATAGGACCCTTTTGCTCTCACCAAATACAGAGCATTACCTTAGCGCCATTGATATTTGGCTTTGGTGGCGATTCTACTGGTTGGCCGTGCTTCACATACGATCTCTTATGCTTCGGGTTATCGTAATGGATGCATTTTTCATCGCAAGTAATAAAAAAAAATGATTTTCTTTTATAACGTTCAAGCAACATTACAGACATACAAAATTGTTTATCAAGCTCTCTCAGCTTCAATTCGTATGGTACTAAATTTCCACGTTTTTGGATGAATCCTGCTACTTGCAAACGTTTTGAAATAACAAAGTTTTTTTAGCTTTGAAAAAATCGAATTTGAAAAATGTGCCGCTAAAGCACATCGATTGCTTACCCAAGCTTATGATTTCAGCGTGCGAGAGATGATTTGTGATATTAAGAAATGATGATTTTGACACGGAACACAAAGATCGCCCAGGCAAGTCAAAATTATTTGAAGACCAAGTATTGGAGGTATTACTCCATGAAATTGTTGTCAAACTCAACAAAAGCTTACAAAATCATTGGGAGCTACTCAATCAGCAATTTGAAAGCGTTTGCAAGCAGCAGGATTCATCTAAAAAGAAGGAAATTGGGTACCATACGAATTGAAGCCGAGAGACCTTGAAAAACGATTTTGCATGTCAGAAATAATGTTTAAATTCTATAACAGAAAATAATTTGTGTGCACCGAATCATTACTTGCAATGAATAATGGATCCATTACGATAACCCGAAACGTAAGAGATCGTATGTGAAGCCAAGTCAAACAGCCGAATACTAAGGTATTTGGTAGGACCAAGAGGATCGTATATATTAAGAGCTGTTGAAATTTGACCAGACCATCATAGGGAACCTGCATCGAACGCAACTGATTCGTTTGAAGCGAGCATTGGCCGAAAAACGCCCAGTTGGAAAGTTTTGCTACACCCGCTGTATAGTCCAGACCGTGCCCCGTCCTACTACTATTTGTTTCGATCGATGCAAGAACCTCTATCTGCGATACGCTTCACTTCAGAACAGAGTATCCGAAATTGGCCTGATTCGTTCTTGTCCTTAAAAGAAGATATGTTGAAAGAAATATGGGAAAATGTAGCTAACAGTGGCCAAAAAATATTCTTGCATAAGCAAAATCTGCTTTTACTTATTGCTTATGTCAGAGATGAAAGTACAAATTTGTCAATATTTAGAGTTTGTTATAAAAATATAACGAATTTCTCATATTTATTTCCGGATTTTGATCAAATTTAAACAAAAATACAATTCGGCTTAAAGTGCAAGCTTTTTTTTTAAATACTTTTGAACCCAATTGCAGAAGTTAGTTTCCGTATAAATATTTTACGTACTTCAAGTATTAATTTATAGGTGAAAACTATAAAAATTAAACTAAGAATACAATTCGGCTCCAAGTGAACCCATACTTTATTTTTAAACATTTTGAGCTCAACTGCATAAAAAGTTCACCATACAAATGTCCTCCCGGACTACTGTTTGAGAAATCATAAATAGTCTGCTTTTATACACAATTTACTTGAAGCAAGTCTCTTCGATTCTCTTTTAAACTTGCTTGTCTGTTCAATTTTGTATGTCAAAACCTAAAGGGTGGATTAGCCGACCGTAATGTAATGTAACCTTAACGGAACGGAATAGCTGATAGTTTATATTGAGTGTAAAGTAGTTAAAGCAGTTATAGTGACAAAATGTAACGTAACTGTAACGTCTGAACCTGTTAAAAACAGAATTTCTTTACGTTTCTACGTGACATTTACTAACGGTGTTGTCAACTTGTTGATTTTAAAAGTCTTGTATAAAAATACTTATTTTGCACAGAACGCTTAAAAATATTTTCAATGTTCTAAAAATGTTTTAAATATTTCAAAAAATATAAAAACATAAATATAAAACAAAACTTTTTAATGTTATGGTAATATTTACTTATTATACAAATTAATTCATACAAACATTTATAAAATGTTTACTAATAATCGTCGAAAGTTTTTAAGTTTCAAAATATTACAACTTGTCTTTATGTTCGAAATAGTAAAAGTTAACTTTAGGCAACATAAAAAGGTACTCTTAAAGTTAACTTACGAACATAAAGACAAGTTATAAAAATGGCCCTTAGTATAGAGTACAATAATTTTTTTAATAAATTTTTAAGTTATCGGACCTTTAATAAATAAAGTCTGTATGACAAGGTAATAAATAATATTTATAATTGTCTCCTAATGGACAATGATGATGAATACATTATGTGTAAATAAATATGGTTTATATGTAAGTACTATTACCAAACAAAGTTTAATATATATTTTTTTTTTAAATCGCAGAAAAAAATTATAAAATCGCTTAAACAGTATTTAAAACAATTGTGTTGATAACACTTTCAAACAGCTGTTTAAATTTTGCCAATTTCAATCAGCGACAAGCGCGAATTATTCAAGAAAAGCTTAAAATTAAACAAAACGTATTAAATTTGTCTTTATTAAAATGAACGACGAACAATTGATTTTATTGGTACAGGCCAATGAAAGTTTATACAACAAATATAGTTCCGGATATATTTTGTTTTGTTTGTTTATGTCAAAAACATATGACACGTTTTTAATGTTCTATAATCGCACTAAAGTGTTACGTTAAGTCAACATTACGGTTACATTACATCAACGGTCGGCTAACCCAGCCTTAATAAACACCATAATGAAAATGAGAAAACAAAAGAGAATTGAAGAGACTTGCCAGTACAAGCAAGTGTTCACTCCTCTTCTTTCTTCTTGCCTCTCTCTCCTATAAACTCAGACTTGCGGCAAGAAAACTTGCCCTGTGTAAAACAGACATACTTTGATTATGCGGCAATCAAAGCCAACGTAATTTTTTGGAAACACAAGAGCGGACCAATTTAGCTCCTAATGGCAAAAATTCTTTCTAAATCCTATAGTTTTCTTCAGAAAAATTCATTACAGTTTCATCTTCAACTCGAGGCGTTATAAAATGTGCACGTTTATTGGTATTTTGTATATAAAGAACCACAGTTCCAATATGTTACCTCTTTGTTGTGAAATTTCACTAACACTTATCAAT